>JAPPVO010000010.1:34505480-34905480 GCA_030407325.1 Camellia japonica | reverse complement strand
TTTTTAATCTTTTTATTTCTTTTATTTTTACAAAGATAAAATTGATATTATGAAAATATTTGTTTCTTTTCTTTCCAAATCTTTTCATTTTTGAGAAGATTGAAAATAAAAGTTATAAGATAAATGAATTTCTCTTCGTTTCTCTCCATTTATTCTCATTTCTCTCCACTTAAGTTATCCAAATAAGTAAAACTCTCCATTTCTTTTTTTTTTTTCTTTTCTTTCAAATCACTCAATCCAAACATAGCGGGAGGAGGTTTGATCTACGTTGACGTTTTCAAAGTCATCACCGAAACAAGGACCTTCAAGAAGGGAGAGATGGTGGCCTCCGATTGATCGGTCAATTGGTGGTTGCAGGTGTTGAGGACTGTGGTGTTTGTTTTCAACCAACTAAACACAGATATTAATCATCGCCCGGATAAATTGTAATAAAAAATTATTTATAGGGCAATTTGGAAATAGAGAGTAGATTTGGAGGGCATTTCTGGAAACTGAAGTGTTAGACTCATAAATTGAGTTTTGCCACTTTTATATATGTTTATAGATTTATTGATATAGATTATGATGCATAAATAACTTCAATAAGCTTAAATAATTTGATCATCAAGAAAGGGAGAGAGAAGTGTTTTTAACTTCTGCTACCTTCAACGTGTTAAAAGCATAACTAAATAGGCCGTTGTCTTTCAAGTAAATTTTTTTTTTCATTAGTGCTTATGATTTTATCCGACTAATTTTCTAGATACATGTAAACTCCCACCTCATATGTGTCTGATAATTATCTAAGGGGTAATTTCTGTTACCCAGAAGGCAACTTAACGCATGATTATCACAATTATATTAGATAAATATCACATTAAATAGGAAACAAAGAGATTTAAGGAACAGAAAGCAGACAAGATTTATAGTGGTTTGGCTTCAGCCAAGCCTACGTCCACTCTTTAAGGTTCACTTGAGATTTTTCACTATTCTTCTAACTTCATAGGGGTACTAGCAACCTCTCACAGATTGAGCAATCCTCCACAAATTTACACAGACTGTTCAAGTCTTCAGAACCTTGCATACCTTAGGTGATTCTCAATCTCTCAAGGAATCAAGAAAGATGAGTGTACTACACTCTTATAATATTGTGATGAAGGTTTTTGCTCTCCAAGAAAGCTATAAGGAAAATCTCTCACAGAAAAATATAAGATATTGAATTTCAGATTTTTGTGTAAAACCTCTCAAAGGTTGATAAGCATAAAGCTTAAGCTCGGTGTATGATTGCTGAAGAAAAATGGAACAAGAATGAAGAACTCTTCAGATTCTCAAAGAATAGAGAGTAGGAGATTGATGAACTCGTGGTTCTGCTCTCTGTTGTTTCTGCTCTTCACATCAGAGCTCTGTATATAACAGAGTTCAGTGCTTTGCTCTCTCTGACAAGCCCATCCTCTTCTTCCCGTTGAGGAGATGGGATGGTGATAGGTGAGATAATAAATAAAACTTTGTTAAGAGAATCTCTACTGCCCATATGAGTTTTGCCCGTTGAATGATGGATGAATGATACAAAATCATTCTTTTTCAGCTCTCAGCATCTGTCTGATTCCGTGAGCTCTGTATAGTGTGGTCGTCCACCTAGATGTCCAGAGTGAACATTTACACTGAGTGGTTGTCCCGCCAGTTGTCCCCTTAGTCGTCCTCTCGGTCAACTAGTCAAGTCTCAATCGAGTAGGGTGATGGCCACTGTCAACAAGCTCTCTTTGTGTGCAAAACTGGACCAAAATGCACCACCGGTTGACCCCCCGGTCGACCGGACGACCAGCCGGTTGACCACCAACCTCCTTTGTTTGTTGCTTCTGCTGCTGCTTTTTTAGTTGCCTGGTTCATTGCCTGTTTAAGCTTTAATTTTGGTCTCCAATGAATGTAAATAAGATCAAGAGAGGGTAAATTATGATGAATAAATTAGATGATAAGATTTCAATTATAATTGACATTTTAAAATAAATCAAAAAAATATATTAATAATCATCAAAATTCATTATTTCTAACAATTTCTCTTTTTTTTATGATGGCACTCAAGGATGTTTTGATTTGTTTGGAGTGAAGAAAAACTCCCTCTCAAGTCATGCTCTCCCTGAATAATTGCTTATTCTAAGTAGATAAAACATGTTAGCACAATAGCAATTAATATCAATAACCTGTAAGACATGATTATCAATAAGCATAGCATGATAATTTAGGAAAAACATGAGTAAAGCAAACTAAGATAGTTAGGATAATTTAAAGTTTGCAAAGGTTAAGATACCAAAACAACTAACTAGAAAGATTAAAATAAAAATAGAGCCAATGTGTCCATGTCTCTCCCCCTGAGGAAAACATCCTACTCTTTCTCTCCCCTTGTAACATTATCAAAATCAAAGAGGGTGAAAAATATAGGTGAAAAGGTTGGCACTACTTAGAATCAGGTGGTGGTGGAGGGAAGTAGTACTGATAAATGGCATCCACTCGGTGCTCAATATGATCAATGCGTGTGTTCAGTTCTTGATGTCGATTGTTATTGTCCACCCAAAAGTCACCAAACAGTTGAATCAAAGAATTCTGAGCATTTCCAAATTCAGCCATTTGAGTGGCCATTTGTTGTTCCCATTGAAGTCTTTGATTGTACCGTTCTTGTTCCATGGCCATAAAATCAGTCCAAAAAGCAGGCGGCTGAGGTGGTGGCATGGCATCCTGATGATGTTCTTCAGGATCCTCCATTGGTGCATCCGGAGCATTTAGACTATTAAGTAATACATCACCGCCTCCAGCTCGGTTGAGTGTATATTCTGAAATATCAGAATCTATTTTTGATTCCGCCTCACCCAAAAATTTGATTTTAAAGTGCTTTAGAATGTTGGTCAAAAGTGCTCCAAAAGCTAATGATTTTCCCCGAGTGATAGAGACAAGATCCATTTCTCTCATAATTATAAAGCTCAAATCCACACTCCGTTCAACTTCAAAACAATAAAGCAGGTAAGCGTTAAAAGTAGGAACAGCATCATAGTGACCAGCCTTGGGAGTGACATTCTCTAATAAAAATCGATGGAGAATGCGAAGATGAGGTTTCAGGTGTTTGGCATGTAAATTGGAACCAGTCACTTTGTCAATGCAAATAGTGGAATAAACCTTAGAAATATCACCAACCACTTGAGCCATTTGAGCTTCAGTTTGGAAATAAATTTTATTTTCACTTTGCTTAACTCCAAGAATTTGTGCCAAAGTTGGGATGTTAAATTCAATATGTTTTCCTCTAACATATGATATAACAGTGCAGTCTTCCTCTTCTTCATTTGTATGTTTGAAATGTAAATAGAAGAGAGACACGAGACGTGGATATACCTTATGGGGCAAATTTACCAAATTTTGCCATCCCATAGCTGCAAGCTTATTGACCAACAGAGCATCATATTTTGGGGCAAGATTTACTCTTCTACCTGAAATGATAGACCTGCTGAGCATGGTGGGAAAAGCTTTTTCATGAGCCAAGGACAGGAACTTAGATGTGGGATATTCTTGTTGAGGGTTTGAGGATTGTCCTGTTTCTCTTGCTCTAGGTTTCTTGGTTCTAGAAGCCATGACCTTTTTCTATAAATTAAACCATGAAAATAACAGGCAATGGGAAGCTTAGTATACCTCAGATAAACAAACAACAAATCAAGTTATGTAATAATTTCTAAATTTTGCTAATGTGGATAGAAAAATATACATAACAGGAATTATGAGGGTGAAACAATATTCAGCAAAAGGTTTATCAATAGGTTGAAAATTTGTAAGAACCTAAACCAATCAATATTGTAGTACTTAAATCTAGAATGTCAAATGATGGTAAATGCTAAAAAGTTTAAATATCGAAAAATTTAGAATGAATAATTTCTAGTAATGAAATAAAGTGAGGATTGGAATTTTATTTAGCAATTCTTCTTCTGGTCTATTGATTTTTAGGCAAAGTTTTGATGTTTAACAGCAAATAATGAAGATCCCTAACATGGAGGTTCAATCAAGAGCACAAATCAATGGTGATAATCTTAAGTATGAAAAATTCATGTTATTTTAAGCAATCAACTCAATGAACAAGCATGAATCATAGTGATATGTGAGTATTACATCAATATGAGCAACATTCAACAGTTAGAACGTAGATATACTCTGATATAATCCCTAAGGCAAACTCATGGATTCAAGCAAAGATGGGAATGAAATGCAGTGAAATTTACCTGATATTCACAGGAATGTGATTTGAAAGAGGGTTTTGAGAGTTTTGGGTTTGAGGGCTTTGAGAGTTGAAGAGATAGAAAGGGGCAGAGATAGGGTTGAGAGACAGTCGAAGAGAGGGCTTTAAAAGAGGCTGAAATCTGCTCGCGTGACTCGCCGGTCGACCGCCTGGTTGTCCTCCCGGACGACCGGTTGATGTACGGCTGTCTTGCTTTGGTGCTGAAGTGCCTGTTCTGCTTATTCAATAACTCAAAGACAATGTGCAAGAGTTCTGTGGTGATGAATTTGAAGACTTCGAGTTATGAAATAGAGATTCAACATACAATTTACCATTCAAACAAACTGAATAAATGTAGAGGAGTTGGGTGGTTGGATGAAGTGACTGTTGTAGGTGAGAGTTAGGAAGAAAAAATTATGAAACAAAACAACAATGAATAGCTACACTATGTTTGGATTGAGTGATTTGGAGGGAAAAGAAAATAATTTGTTTAGATAATTTAAGTGGAGAGAAATCCATTTTTCTTATCACCCTCATTTTTAATCTTTCCAAAAGTAGAGAGATTGTGAGAGAAAAGAAATCAACGGATTCTTGTATTTTCATAATATCAATTTTGTCCCTATAAAAATAAAAGAAATAAAATGATTGACACTTTTGTCTTTAAGGGCTTTTCATATCCAGCATAAGGACTTTTGGTAATATAACATAAAACAGTTATTTATTTATTTATTTATTTTCTCTTATGAAATCTAACCAAACAAGAAGGAGAGAGATCACAATAATTTCCTTTATTTTATTTCTTACTTATTCAAACAAAAATGAGAGAAATCACAATCATTTATTTTATTTTATTGCTTACTTATCCAAACAAAGAAAGAGAGAAATCACAATAATTTATTTTCTTTTATTTTCTCTTATAACTTAAGTAATCATTTTTTTTTTTTTTCTTTTCCCTCCTAGTTCACAAACATAGTGTACAAGTCCAAGCAAGGTGAAAACAAGTTACATAACAGAATTACTCATTAGAAAAATAAATGAAGATAATTTTTTTTAAAAAAAAATGTGTGAGTGATTTTTTGATAGCATTCAGATGAGATGAATATTTTCACATTAATATAATAGTACACATACCTCAAATTTTGTAAAAATTCAGTTTCACAGTCACACAAAACTAGTAGATGGAATTTGACATTCCAAGTTCACCATAATTGGGTGATGGGTTTGGTTGATCGTGATGTTTTGACTTTTGTAAATTTTGTGAAGGATTTGATTAATTAGTTTTGTTTGGGCCCGATGTGGAGCAGATTTATTTTTTCTTTGTATTTCTTGCTTCGCATTGATACTTTTCTAATAATTTTTGATTATTTATCAAAAATAAAAAAATAAAAAACGCAGCGACAAAAGGAAAAATAAATATATTACAATATATAAAGCTTGCACCCAAAAGAAGGGAAAATATCGTACCACATTAGACTAATCAAAGGAGAAAGACAAAAAAAATTCAAATTGGAAAAAGAAAACAACCTTACTCCCCAAAGGTGCCATTTTTTTCGGGCGAAATGTCCTTTGGTTCCTATTTGCAAATAAAATAACAAATAGAGGTGTAAATAATTACTCAATATAGGTTGAGGATTAGTAAACTTGTCAAGGATTGATAGCAAATTTAACACTGAAGGATAATTCACACTTAAGTAACGTCAACACTGACATTTTTTGTTTATGGAAATTGCCTCGCTTGGGCCTTGTTTGATTTGTCTCTTGAGAGATAATTTTTGAGAATTGAAATAAAAATCCAAAATTATTTTTTTCTCTATTATACATCAATCAATCATTTTTTCTCTCTTTTCTCTTCTTCTCTCACATTTTACACATCGATCAATCACTTTTTCTTTTACACCCATCTATTCAATTGCAAAAAAAAAAAAAAATCATCCCAAACTCCAAAACTATATTCAAAACATACAACCAAATAAATTTTCAAATTTTGTAAACTCTTTCAAAAAAATTATTTTTTAAAATTATTTCACAAACACAAACCAAACGTGGTCTGGTCTCTTAGAGTTAGATTGCTTCTTTTAGGCAACATATGCCAGTATGTATATACTTCCATCATCTTTAGGATTAAGTGTTTCATAACACCATTCAGAACAACAATAAGTGCTTTTCATAAACAAATCAACAATTTCAAACATAGTTACAAGAGAGAGAAATTTGGTAAGTGAACATCATCAATCAAGACAATATTAAAACCTCCAAAAGAATTTAAATGCTAAAACTAAATGCTACAAGTATAAAGGGAAAAAAAGAGGATTTTATACTTTACATCATGGAAATTACTAGAGAATATAGCATTGTTATCTATTGTTTGATTTCTTTGTAAGTGTTCTATAAATATACGACCGCTTCACCACATATATCCCCACATATATCCCCCTTAATATTTAGCAATATTATATACCACTCATTGAAGATGTCTTGAAGTGAATACACAGAGAGAGATATATAAGCCCTACTACACCAACACATTCATGGTCATATTATAATTCAAAACATTACATATTTAAATCGCGATATCATATTGAGGAAAAGTAAACCCATGTTAATGACTACTAGATTACTTTTATACGAGGCTGAGAATGGGAAATAACTCACACAATGAGCCTCTAAGAATTCTATCACTACCTAATGGGTTATGCCTACAAAACTGGTAAACCCCAGTTTAATATTTTTTTTTCCCAAGGCAGTAACCCATGCAAGCCAAGATAGCATTTCAAATACCAAAACCCATTTTAGCATCTTCCTTAAATCAGATATTAGGAAACATTGACCAAAATCATTGTTGGTTTTACTAACAGCAGAAACATATTAGGCAAGCATTTCGGTCCCTGCTTTCTAAAACCTAATTATGGTTAGATTAAAGTCCAAATCAGCAAAGCGTGCATAAGAATTCATCACCCCAAAAAAAATGAAAAGAAAAAAAAGAGAAGCAAAGAACACCATATACAGATTACATATATTGTGAAAAGCAAAATTTAGCAATGATTGATAGGAAACACACATTGAATTGAAATATGAGATTTTCCAAGCAATCAAAAGAGTCAGTACATGCATAATCTCTTAAGGTTCAATCACATATATGATTGAATCTTGATATATACCCTAATCATTAGCTCATATATGCTCATTGAAGAGGTTGTAAAGTGAATTTACAGAGAAAAAGATATGAAGAGGCCCTACTAAACCCACACACTTGGGATCATATACTATTGAGTCTATGACTCAAAACATTAGAAATACTTAATTCATATCTTATACCATTCACAGGAGGAAAAGAAACTTGAGTCAGTGAGTGACTACCAAATTAATTTTGTATGAGGCTGTGAATGGAAAAACAACTCATACACAAATGTTCATCCAAGAATTCCACAAGTACCACAAACCCTCAAGATGGCCAAGTCAAACACTATCAACCCATGTATGTATGTGTGTTCCTGTAGGAATTTGGAAAACAATAAAGAAACTAGTTTTGGCTTGCTGAAACACAATCATAGTGAGTGAGAATCTTTAATCCCTGCTATCTAGGACCAAATTATGGTGAGAATTAAAGTTCAAATCAACAAACATAGAACATTTCATCACTCAAAAATTAGATGTGATATTAATATTTATCAAAACCAATAGAGATATCAATAAGAAAAGTGAAACCCAGAAAAATAGATCTGATATAAATGATCATAGAAGATCCATATGCACATCATGAATTGGAAAAATTAATTGAAATCCTTGGATTACCTGCCCAGACCAAAAAGTCTCTATTTTTCTGTGCATTTTTTTATAAAAAATTAAAAAAATTATTAAAATAGCATCTTTTAGGAGTGCACAACATAGGCTCTGTTTGGTTTATTAGTTTTTGAATTGAGTTTTGAGTTATATTTTGAAAAATAAGTTTTTGAAATAAGTTTTGAAAAGAGAATACTTATTTGATTATGAGTTTTAAAAAAAGTTTTGAAAAGAGTTTTGAGTTTTGAGTTGTATTTTGAAATTGTTTGGCGTTTATTTTTGTAAAATATTTTAAAATCTCCCTAATTTTATTTTTTTAGGGTAAATATTTTTTATTGTAAATATTTATTTATTTATTTTAATGCGCATTGTATTTATTATATTTGTGAGCTGTTTTTTTTAAAATATTTTAAATATATAATTTATATTTTTAAATTTTTTTTAAATATTTTTATTTTTTTTAAATATATATTTTTTAATTTAAATTTTTTTGAATCTCCCATATATATCTAAACCATAACAAATTATTTGGTCAATACTTAAAAAAATAACAAAATATTTTTTCATAAAAGTTTTAAAAATAAAAATATTTTTCTTCAAAAATAAAATAAAAAAATATTTTTAAAAAAAATAAAAAATAATTTTAAAGAACAAAATAAAAAATATTTTTTTTTTGAATTTATTTTTAAAAATAGAATTTTAAAGAGAATTAATTTTTTTTTTATTTAATTATACATTTTTAAAAAGAAATAATTTTTTAATTCAAATCATAATTTAAAAACTTAACCAAACACTATCATAATTTCTCCTTATGAACCCACATTGGTGACCCGTGTGGATAGATACCAAATTTGCCTTTGGCACTAAAATTTGAAGGCGTATTTTGAAAAGTAGAGTTAAAATTTATTAGATTTTTAGTTTTTTCAGTTATATTATTTTTTTATATTTTTTTAAAAGAGCTAATCTATATATTATGTAAGTAAAAGGAGGTTTTTAGTAAGAAAGTCTATAAGGCTTATTTTTCCAACCTCAATTTCTTATTTTTCCAATTTAAAAAAATAATAAACTATTCATATATCTCACATAATTTTTGAATTAAAAAGTAAAAAAATAAAAAAATATTCAAGCTCATCTCCTAAGATCATTGCCTGAAAGATAATCATTTCCTAAAATCAAATATAGAAACATATTTTGTTGACCTTCCAATTTATTAGTCCATATTCTAAAATCTCTATATAAAATCTTTCATTCCTTAAAATAAATTTTTAAAAAAATAATTCAAATCTGTTTAAATTGTTTTGTTTGATTGATTTTGTTTCATTAATTTGGAAAACTGATTTGGATGTTTCTCTACAAATAAATTGTTTTCCTATAAATAAATTAAATAAACTAATTTGGTTGTTTAATTTGTGAATTTTTAAGTTAAAAAAAAAAATCATGATTTATGATTTAGAAAATGAAAGATGAAGAAAATTCTTTTTGTTCACTCTTTCTCTAATCAATTAATTCTTATCAATTAATTCTTTCTCCTATCCCAAAACTCTAACCGTCATACATTATACGTCCTCTTCATCCTATAAATATTACATTCATACAATGATGTAAATCATTATTTTTTATATATTTTTAAGAGATAATTGAAGGTTAGTTAATATTTAGTTTCTTGCATTCTTTAAACATACTCTTTCATCTTTTAAGTATACTCCTCTTTTTCTTTTTTTTTTATTTATTATTTTTATTTATTTTTGCATTTTATATTTTATGTATCATTTGTCCCTTAACTATCTACTGGCGTTTTTTGTTTTTTGTTTATAACCATTTTTTTTGGTTGAAAAATATAATTTCACTAGAATTTGTATGCAAAATTTTACTCTAAAATAATGTGATAGTGTCATTTGTATAATAAAAAGCAGGTCAATGACTCTTTATTATAAAGTGATAGATCAAAATCTAACCAAATCATTATTAATAATTGTTTTTTTTATATTGATTTTATGTTTGTATATCACTACTCTTATTTTATTTTTTACTTTTAATATTTTATGACATCATGATATGTGTTAATTGACAATTGATGTAGAGTATTACTCCAAAATTACCTAATAAATTTTTCTTTAATACTTTTATAACCTCATTTTAATATTTTTATTTGCAGTTGATTTTGTTTAAAAATATCAATTCAAAAAATATTTACATAAACAAAGATCAGATTAATTTTATTTGAATTAATTTTTGTTTAATTCTGTTTAAAAATAGTATAAAAATATCTACAGTTGTTTAGATTAAAGTGAATTTATGGCCGTAATTACAACAATATAAAAAAATTTACATTTAATCTATTTTTTCAAAGCTATTAAATATGCATAAATATGTATGTTTACTAATTTAAAAAATATTTACATAAACAAATTGGTCAAGTTGACTCTTCAATTTGTGTTGATTGACATAAATCTAACATGGCTTAAAAATAAATTTAATTTAAAAATACCCCTACATTTTATAGCCAACTTATATTTATCATACTCCATCAATTGGCAAACTAAATTTTACTAATATGAGAATATTTTTCCTAATCTGCTCACTGAAATAAATATAAAATTTTAAATATTTCATTTCAATTTTTTTGCCACATTGCCTTGAAAATGAAGAGAGATAGAAAATGAGTGGAAGAGAGGAAAAGAGACAAAAAAAGATAAGTTTGTCATATCATTTGACAAACTATGATACGATAGTTATAATTACAAATGTCGTTGATAATATAATTATATTTGACCGAAAGTATAATTTTTGTAATTCTAAAAAAATTGTTTGTTTTAATTTTACCAATTGAATTATTGTATCCCTATTTGTTATATAATACTTAGGACAAAACATTAATAGCAACAAAAAATAAAATAAAATAAAAATTGTGTAACTCATGCCATATTTGGGATTTTATCTTTTTTATTAAAAGTCAAAAAACTAAAGAGTTCTAAGATGCCTTTGACATGTACCAACAAAAAAAAAAAAAATTTCTTTGTACCAGTTTGAAAAAACAAAACAATTATTGTGAGTGAGTGCATAGGTGTTTACAGCTTTGGACGGATAAAACGGAAAATTTAAGTAACAAACAAAAATATTTGCATTCCCATACAATTAAAAAAATTTATTCCTAAATACATTAACTTTTTTTTTTATCTCTTAAAAAATCTAAAAAGCCACTTAAAAAGATAATTTCAAACACTCTGGTTAAAAAAAATTAAAACTTACTAATAGGGCAAACTACAGCGGTAGTCCCTGTAATTTACTTTCTTTCTTTTTTTTTTTCTTTTCATTTTGGTTCCTGTTGCTTCAATTTGCTCAATTTTGTCCTTTAATTTTACGGATTTGTGTCATATTATTTTAATAAATAACGGCGGTTAAATTTGATAGACGGATAATCATATAATGTTTCAATTTAGTTCTTTAGTTTACATGATGTGTCAATTTGGTCCATGTTATTTTGACTTTCCTATAAACTATAGGAACCAAATTGACACATCTTATAAACTACAAGGACCAAATTGAAACATCATTTGATTTTTCGTCCATCAAACTTAACCGTCGTTATTTATTGGACTAATATGACATAATCTGTAAAATTAAGGGGCAAAATTGATCAAATTGAAACAACGGGGACCAAAATGAAAAAATGGGTAAATTACAGGGACCATTTGTATAATTTACCCTACTTAATATTATTTATATTTTAAAATTATTTTTAATTATTTTAAAAATAAATTTATCAATCATTATTTAATCCTGTATATAATACGGGTGATATACTAGTTGTATTAAATAAAGCGAATTTTGAAAAGTAGTTTAAAAGTTAATTTATTGGATTTTTAGTTTTTTTAGGTTATATCATCTCTTTATTTTTTCACATTTTTTTTTAAATGAAAAATTATATTAAACCGCCTCAAACTATCGATCATTTATACTTTACCTCCTTAATGTTTTAAACTCAACAATTACTCCCTCAAACTATTTGAATTTAAATAAGTCCTTCTATTAGTCATCTGTTAGATATTCAGATGAAAAATTATCAAGTGTTGTGCATATGATGATTATATAAAATTTTATAATCAAATTATCCTATTTTATCTTTTGTAAAAATTTAATATGAAGTGCACAGTACTTTTGACAATTTTTTACCCAAATATGTAAGAGATGACTAACATTGAGGAGAGTAATTGTTGGGTTTAAAACATTAGGGGGGTAAAGTGTAAATGGTAGATAGTTTGAGGAGGTTTATTATAATTTGTCCTTTTTAAAAAAACTATAAAAAGTTAAAAAGTCAGTTTTTAATCTAATTGTTAAAAGAGACCTTAGTTTGGCATCCAAAAATTTAGTACTTAAATAATTATTAAAAAGTCTAGGCAAAGAGATGATCGAACACATATCCAAACATTGAAACTGTGTATCCGGTCCTCTGGCTAGACGACCGGTCAAAGCTTGTCGACTATGGCTTTCATGGTGTCGACCGTGGCTGTCATCATGTTTTCCAGTTGTCTGGCCAGACAACCGAATACACAGTTTCTAAGTTTAAATCTGTATTTCGTCGTCTATATACGTAACATTGCTAAATAATTATAGGCCAAATCGTATTCGGTAAAACTTATTTTGAGTTTTTTTTTCTAATTTAAATTATATATTTCTTGAGAAATATTGTTGATAACGTATTGATTAGTAAATCATTTTTTGGTTTTGGGAAAGGTATTAATAATTTATTTCCTCTTTCAGTACAAAAATTTAAAATAAGCTTTAATGAATTAAAAAAATGCACTTATTTATCCTTTTATTTTTTTTTTTGATCACACCATCTCTCTATTTTTCTGCATTTCTTTTCATAAAAAAAAAAAAAAAAATACACATCTCAAATAACAGTTTGGAATGTGCTCTTTTTAAACATCAAAAGGTTTGCCAAAGAGAATCAAAATAATGATTTTTTTTTAATCAATAATGACACAATAATTAATTCAAAATGTGACATTAACTTTTTTTAGTTGGATGGCATTATTTGGATCACAATTATCTCATTCGAGTCGTATCATCTTACATCACTTCAAATATAATTCATATTTCACGTTTTTCCATAAAAAATTAAAAAAATATGCTAATTTAACATGCCAAGCATCATGTTATATATGTTGAGTCAAAAATTCAGTGGAATACATTTTGACAAAGGTCATATTTGCCACAACATCTGTCTCCTACATAAATTAGAATGGGTTTGAGATTAACTTTTTTTTAGTGATTTTTTTTAGAAGTTAAAAAAGCTAATTTGTTTAAAAAGTTTCTAAAATGACTTCTTTTTTTTTTTAAAGTGAAAATTTTGATATGACGTTTGATTTTTTTTAACTAACAACAAATAGTATAATAACTTTTTAACTTTTGTACATTATCTCAAACGCCCACTTAAATTTGAAAAAAACAATAATTGAAATTACCCCAAACAACACTGAACTATATGACTAATCAACAGTGACTATATTATCCAAAACCAACTTGATCCTATCTGTTGATGGATGTGCATAATGATTGAGCTATTTGAAATCTATAAAGGCTTCTGAAAACGGGAAAACAACAAAGCTACAGAAAAAGAAATGTTAAGTGCAGGACCAATGAGGGAGGGGGGAACACTTTTTTAACCAAAATATTTACAAAATGAGTGGAATTATTCAAGCAACACTGATATTGAGATTTCTTGCTTTGTGTTTACACAGTTTCTTGGCACATTAGAAGTGAAACCATAACAAGAGTGAGTTATTTCTTTCTCTCTTTTTTTTCTTTTTCTTTTTTTTTTTTTTATAAAAAAAAATATTATTATGATGCATAAAATAATTTCAATAAGCTTAAAAAATTTAATCATTAAAAAACGGAGAGAGAAGTGTTTTTAACTTTGCAAGCTTTCGACTTGCTAAAAGCATAACTAAACAAAGCCCATTATCTTTCGAGCGATTTTTTTTTTTTTCATTAGTGTTTAGGATTTTTTTAAACTAATTTTCTAGATACCTGTAAACTCCCACCTCATATGTGTTTGATAATTATCGAAGCGGTAATTTCATTTCAGTATAAATTTAAAAAAATATTTTTCAATTAATGATAAAATTTATACATATTTAAAATTAAAATTATAAATTTTTTCGTAATTAGAACTTAAAAATTTCACGTGGAATTTCCCCATTATCTAATGTAAACTCTTAAAATGAACGTAAAGAGGAGTGGAGTGGAAAATTCTCTATTAGACTCTGCGCATTGTGGTGTCCCAATAGCAGCCCTTTGAGAGTTGGTTTTTAAATGGCCTAAGTGGCTCATTCATATTAATAAGAGTTAAACCAACAAACTCATATTGTAAAATGGTGCTACACAATTATTAAATTAATAATTATGATTAATCTGATTGTATTATTAAACAAATGACCATAGAGTAGTCGATAATCCTAGCCCGAAATTTCAGTCCTACTTAATCCTTGGTTTCATAGTAATTTTCTCAAGTATTACTTGTTTGGATTAATTATGCTTATTAGTGTTTAAAATATACAATTTATATAATTTTGGGTTTTAATATTTTAATTATGTCAACTTCATCTGCAAAAGTATTAATGTGTATTAAAGTTGTCCTTATGGTTGACACCATCAATACTTTTCTTCAGAAAATATTTTTGGAACAAAAAATTAAACCATTGTGAAAAAGGATTAATTACACTTTTGGTTCATAAATTAGATGTTTTGTGTCATTTCGATCTTTAACATTTTAATTGTATCGGTTTATAAAGGGCCTTTTTTTTTTTAGTGTAACTTCTTGTTTTAAAATATTTCTAATTCTAACAATTAATATTGATGACATGAGGATCCCATTAACATATCTAATACTGTAGTGACAAAATTAACACGTTAGTGGTGAAAATAACATAAAGAGGATACTTTAAGGATCAAAAAATTTAGAGGCACTTACTGGCCGGTCCTATTGATTAGACTTATTTACCTACAAGTCCTGACTGATAAATTTGTCATTGTAAATTTATTAACCAAACTGATAAATTTGTCATTATAAATTTATTCATTAATATATACTATTCTTACTCATATTCACTCACTCACTTACAATATTCCACCAGCCTCTTCTACATACACAAAGAACAAAAGAGACTGATAAATTTATCACTGAAAAATAAATCTGCATTTGAATCTAGTTTGCAATAGATCTAGTTTGAGAGAGAGAGAGAGAGAGAGAGAGAGAGAGATCGATCTGGAAAATCATCATTGTTTAGAGTCATTTAGTGTTGATTTCATCATTTGAAACAAAGGAGGCGATGATGATATCGTAGTTGTGTAGATCGGCGATGGTAGTGATATGGTGTATAGATTGGCAATGGTGGAGATAGTTGGTGAACGGTGGCGGCATTCGAATAACGACAGTGGTGATGGGTGGGTAAACGACGATGGTGGTGGTAGTGGGTAGACGGTGACGGCGGTGATAAACAATGGTGTAAAGTTTTTGGAAAAATGATGGAGAGAGAGAGAGAAGAAGAAGAAGAAGAAGAAGAAGATAAAATGAAAGAACTTGTTGAACCTATTACTACAATCAAAAAGTCAATAGGACTTAATGATATTTTTTAATGAAACTAATTGATAATTTCCCCAAAATTTTATTATGTCTATTTGTTTTTGTATCGAAAAATACCCAAGTTCCATTTGTTGCACATTTGCAATATAGTTTGAATTCTGAAGGTTTAAGATTGTATTTGGATCATGAATTTGGATAGCGATTTAAAAAGAAAAAGAGAAATGAAAGTAAAATGTGTATGAAATATACCTACATTTCGCATATCTTTTCCTTTTTCCTTTTTAATTTTTTACCTAAATTCATAATCCAACCACAATCTAAATCAATAAATATAGGACAAATTATGCTGGTAGCCCTATATTTTGATCATCTTGTCATTTTAGTTTCTGCAATTTCAATTGACTTGATTTTAATCATGAATTTATCTTGTCTCAATTTAGTCAAATTGATTACAATTGTTAGCATTTTTTAAATAAAAAATACACACATAAATGGAAGCTATGAGGGAGAAGCTATTGCTAATGAAGGACTGGCTCAAAGATTGGTGTGAATCGGTTGAGGAGTCGGAAGAAGGAATGGAGTTTGAACAAGTGAGGCAGGTGCGACTAAGTTGTTATGGTGTGCCACTGGTCTTGTGGAACAACAACACTTTTTGCAGCATAGGTAGAGAGTAGGGTGAAGTTCTTGCAATGGATGTGGCCACAATTAATCTGTCATCTTTCCATTGTGGGAAAGTAAAGATAGAGACAAGATGCATGGATATCATCAATCATACAATCAACCTGGAGTGCAAAGGTGTAATTTACCTAGTAAGGATTTGTGAGAAACAAATCATAGTTGTCGCTCGAGCAGTTTGCAAAACATGTGAACTTCTGGGAGCTTGCATTTCATGCTCGAGCCAACTTTTGGTTGCTCGAGTGGAAACGGAAGATCACAGAATGGTCACTTGAGTGCAGGATCTGCTGCTCGAGTGGAGGGTGCAAATTCTGGATTTTTCAGATTGTACTTCCAAGTCCAAAACTCGAATTCCAAGTTGAGATTCATGTTTTCTTGGGCCAAAACTTAAGGAAACTTGTGTAATCTTGGAAAACATGGAGAATTAAAGATCATTTCATGAAATCAAAGTTTACTAATTGAGCAAAATCAAGCTCAAACCTTTGAAAACATAACATGCATGAAGGATTTTGGTTTCAAAGCTTCCAAATCATGAACTATTGAGATAATTTGGTTGTAAACTTCATGAATTCTCAAATCAAAAGCAAGATGAACACATGCACGTGGGGTTTCTTTAAAATTCAACTTACAATGCCATGAACTATGCATGCATGCATGTATTAAGTTCCAATTCATCAATTCTAGCTCAATTCTCAAATTAATCCATCTCTTTCACCTAAATTCTTACATGAACTAACTCAAGTATGCAACTAAGAGTTTGATTCCTTACCTAAGATGCTTATTTGCTCTACAGTGCTAAAATCCTCCAAATTCTTTTCCAATGTTTAGCAATCCCTCTCTTTCCTTCCTTGTTTGTTGAATTCAATTCTCAAGCTTTCCTCTCCCTCTCTTCTCACGTTTTTGTTCTCAAGACAACAAAATGAGAGAGTGTAAAGTATAGTCAAGGGTTTACTTATGCCTTATATAGGCTTGATTAGAGAATTGATTAATTAGGCTTGAGTGAACATTAATGATTCTAATTTAATTTGTTCCGAATCGAAATTTAATTAAACCTACCATGATGTCCTAAAAATTCCTACTAACACATAACCGTAGTCAATTTCGTGATCGAATGCCAATAAGGCTTTCAATTCGCAGAACAAAGTAGAAACACAAACAAATAATCCAACACAAAACGGATAGAATTTCACATAGCATATAACACATGCAGTTAATGTAACATTTCACTTTAATTACTTGTTAGGCATTCTTAATCATGGTTTAACAGTTAATCATAAGTCGGGGTTGTTACAGTAAGAATCCATTAATCATAGGTTGGGGTTGTTACAGTAAATTTTCACAGAGAATCGATTTTGTCATTTTGTATAAGAAAGAATTCGTGTTAAAATGATTGGAAGTTTAACAAGGCCTAATAACTCTATAGTACTTATCTAAGTAGATGTATGGTTGTTAGCAATCCATCTAGATATTGAGTCTTCAAAATTATTTAAAATGATGAGCTCCATGCCAAGTGATGAGCTTGGCTAAAAAAACTAATGTGCTCTAAGTAAGGATTGTCTTTGGTTTTACCCAGGGCGTGACAAGTGGTCCAACTAATTTTGGTTTTATAACGAATGTTGATATATTAAAAACACTTTTCTCTATGAAGCTAAAGTATTGCTAAGCTATAAGGTAAATGAAGTTTTACGCCATAAAAATAGTCTGAGTGTATCTATTGCTAACTGATTTAGGGCAGAAACTAGCTAGAAGAGTATTATATAGTTGACTGGCTGGTTACAGCTAATAATTTGTCTTCCTTTTTGTGTTTTCTGAATTTCATTTATAGACATTTGTAACCAGTTTTTGAAAGTTGCTCATAATGTGTAACTTTTGATCGTAAATCTATCCGAATGAGTAACTTGTAAAGTTTTGGTTTTGTCTTTTTGTTTTTATTAGATTTTGTGATAATGCAGGGCTCATGAAAGGTTTTTTTGGGCCAAAGAGACATCCTGATTTTGTTTTTGGTCTCAACGACAAATATGTACGGAAATTAGAGATGTTTGTGCACGGCTGGAAATAGAGATTCTAATCAACATCTCACACCTTAGATGGGTATGTAGATTGTGTTCTCACAATATTCTGAAACATCAGTCAAAACTAAGGTAGTACTATTCATTTTTCAAGCTACATTTGTTTTATTGATTTTTCATTTTCTTCTTCATATTAGATAGTATAAACAAAGGGGAACAAATGTGGGCTCGATTTTTGTACCCGTAAGCTTGTACTATATGATTACTCTCAAAACAGTTTAATTCCTCAAAATTCATGCTTCTATTCCAGGTATTTTGATGACTTTTGGAAGCAAAATTGGTCATCCGTTTGGCAAGGGCTCATTGGGCTCATGAGCCACAAAATCCAAAATAGGCTCATGAGCCACAACAGACAAAACATCACATCGAACCCCATAATCATTACACTCTTCTCTCACAAAAAAAGTCAAAAAATCCAAAAAGCCAAGAGCCCTTCCCAAACCAAGCTTTTGAGCCCAGGCTCATATAGCCAAAAAAGCCAAAAAGCCAAAGAGCCAGCCCACTTCCCAAATAGATTCTCCACTATTTTTGCTCTATTTATGATATGCTGAATGAACTTACAAATCAAACCATCCACAAGTTTTTTGTTGGAATGTAAATAACTGTGTTCAACATCCTTATGAATTGTTGAAACTGTCTACCCATGATTGATAATGAATAAATAACATGAATATTCACATATATTTTCGTTATAAAATACGAATGTACCAATTTGTTTTTAAATTTTTTTGGATAAATTACAAATACACCCCCTGAGATTTGATTAAAATATGAATCGCTCCCTGTGATTTTGAAAATTACATTCCACCCCTTGAGGTTTTTAATTTCATAACAAATTGCACATTTTATTAATAAATCATCAAGTCAATTAACAGTTTTTAATGATGTTAAAATATGTTTCAATTAAAAATTTAGATAATTTTATTATTGTATATGATAACAATTATGAATTTCATTTTTATAGTTAATTTTGTTAAATAAAAATTTCTAATAAGGAGATATTTGTAATTTTTCAAACCATAGGGAACAATCTGTATTTTAAGCAAACCTCAGGGGGGTGTATTTGTAAATTACCCAAATTTTTTTCTTTAAAAAATAGAAACTAATTTGACTAAAATAATTAATTTGCCCCAAAACAAATAAAATTATATAAAAATGATGAATATATATATTTTTTTTTCATCAAACTAATTTATAGTATTTTTGACCAAAGAAAAAATAATAATAATGAATACTATTTAAAAACTCAACCGTTCGTTTTTTGTTCCCTATCTTTAGTGCAACAAAACAAGAAGATCAAAACATTTGATTCCAACACAACCGTGACAAAGAGTCTCGAGACAAGCCAAAATAACATGTACGTTGTAGCTTATGGTGAAACCATATAAGCTTATTTCAGTTAATTTAAGATCAAATTACAAATGGATTTGAAAAGGCAGGCTAGTAAGCTTTTTGCTTACAGAAGCTGTTTTCCACTGAAAATTCACTTAAATATCTCCTCTTTTTTCAAATATTACCACCATGCTCTTGTATAAAGGATCCATCCCTCATTTTTCTTCTATTCCTGAATCTAAAAAAGTAATAAGAGTAAAAAAGACAATTATACAACAAAAAAGTCATTTTATAAAACAAACACTAATCTCTGAAACTTAAATTTATAATCCAATTATAAACTATAATCTATTAAGTTAAAATCTATAATCTATTCCAACAGTCACAGAAAAAAAAGACTTGCAATTCCTGAATCTTTGAACTAACACCAAATGCAATTCTACAATCTATTCCAACAGTCGCAGAAAAAAAAGACTTGCAATTCCTGAATCTTTGAACTAACACCAAATGCAATTCAAGATTTTCACTTCATGGCCATTAAGCTTTTTACTAGCCCCAAAATCTCGTTGCGCATCTTGGCAACAGCAGATGGATTAACCTGCTCATTCATCGTAGAAAACCACAACCCATCTTCATCTTTCAGTTCACTTTTGCTTTCATACCAGGTGCATATAGCTTTCGCAATAGCTGCAATGTATAGACCACAATCATAGCCATTCACTTGCTGTGGGGTTTTAGAGTACTCAACATATTTACAAGCTGATGCCATATCAGAGATCCCCATATATCCAACAATAGCTCTGTAAAGCTGTTTGGCATGCCCAGCATTAAGTCCTCCGTAGCTATCATGATGAACGAATACATTTGCATTTCTCTCAAACACGAGTAAGCTCCAATGGTTCCCACCTTCGGCTTCTGTCACGTCATTGTTGTTATTGACAGGAAAAATTACCAGTTTCTTACTAAAGAGATTAAGGGGTTCTACGAAATCCTTGAGGCTTTCGATGTCTGGGCAGTTTGCTATCCAGAAAGCAATTGAAGGTGAAACCAGTAGGATCTCCTCAGAAGGATAACATGAAGGAAGATAACTGAAATAAAATTCAATGATGCGATCGTTTAGAAAATATGGACCGCTGAGAATGTCTAGATCTGATCGTCTGAGTACAACATCGTTGTAGCTGAGAATCTTCTCAACTGCTGTGGATTTCCTCATCTTGTAGACGTCAATATATATACCTGGTGAAATAAGTTGATTTAGGTAAAAAATATGTACAGGGGAAAAGAAAACTATAGTGGCTGAATTTCATAATTAAATGATTACGGAAGAAGACATGAATAAAGCTGATAGTAGTATAGTCTGTTGAAATTTGGCGAGATATCGAAGAGTCAAAATATGCAGATTATATAGTCTAACACGGTTTTTGCCAAGAGTCCAAGACCATCAATGCCAGTCTTCTCACCTTTGCCTAAGTTCATATCGCAAGATAAATTTCAGCAATAGTATGGACTCCTGACAGCCGAGTACAAAAAAGACTCCAGCTATTGTGTTGCACTTCATAGGAATTTTTGTTGTCTTTTCCAGCAGAACTTTCCTTCTTTTTTTCCCCCTCCTTTTTGATAAGTAAGGTTCAAGGTTTCAACCACAATATTTGAAGATATTTTAAGATTTAGAAAGGATTGAAAGCTTAGCAAGGAACATTGGGAAAGACAAAACAAGAAAAAGGTCATTTTTCTACCTTTTCTTATTGGGGATTTTACCCGGATACCCAATTATCCAGGGGAAAAAAAAAAAAAACTGTACAATTGGACCTTGTAAACAGTCTTTTCAACCCCACCTCTTTCCACCATCCCACTACAAGTGCCCAAATGACCTTTGGCAATCAATTACTTTGGTTGGTGACTACATGTGCCAAAGGCAATTTCCACTTGGTGACCCTGCTACCCCCAGTGCATTTATGCCATCAATATGACCTGGAAAACCCCAAATGCACTTAACTTCACCAATGCCTCTGCAAATAACATGAACAAGAAACCCTGGCCTTCCATTTAGTGACTCTTGTTTTCTACCATGACATCTCATACATGATCTTGCCCACTCCTTGTGAAACGTCATCAAAATTCCACTCTTGATGTCATGATTATCAACCTAGACAAGTATGGAAGACAGGTTTTAGGAGGTTAACACTAGAAATAATGGTCCTGTGCCATTTAAAGATTTTTATTTATTTATTTATTTTGACCGAGAGAAAGTAATTGCGGTACCAGAATCGCAAAAGCTTTGTGAGAAAAAATGGTGCCTAATGCTTAGGCTAATATTATAGCACACTAGTGTTCCAATTACTCTAGTAGGGGAGTTTTTCACACACTACAGTCTACAGCAATGAACTAGTAATGTTGTCTGCATTAACTAAGTCAATAGGGTTTACAAGTGAACATGAAAGATTTCACTGTTTTTGAAGTTTCAGGAATGTTTAATTGAGAATATACAACTTGAGAAGCTTTCTTTAGTGAGTGTGATAACCTTAACTCTGCTATTGGGAATGCTTAAGGAACCCAATATATGGTTACCTTAGTTTCCTACTTCCTCAACATCATTTCGTTCTTTATCTTATTTATTTTCTTATTTTCTTCCAATTATCTGCAGTTCTAAATTTCCTAGTGTTAAATTCTAATCCACATTTAGCTGGCCCAGAAGAAAACCAGTAATACTATCCCACAAACCATCCCCAACCAAATTTTAATCACCCTTACAAATCTACAACCTATATTAGCAATGCTCACAATTATTACATTGAACTTTGAAATATTTGGCATCAATGTTAACTAACATTCCCTTGATTCAGTTTCAGATGAACTCCCCTACACTAAAACAGCAGGAGCACCTAAATAAATCCCATTGTCAAAAAATTCCCACTGTCATAAGGATTTGATACAGCTTATAAATTTCTTGTTTTGCAAAATTAACACACTAAATTTATCAATGTTCTGGAAACTTTTTAAACAATTTGCCACTAGTTTGACAGGATTTCTAAATATTGCATTTTTCCTCACAATAACTTACAATCATCAAAGTCAGTGCTACTATTAGACAAAATGGAAACCCATCTGGCCCAACCTGTTACTATTATTAAAAGTTTTAAGAGTTCAAATAGGTGTTCAACTTTACTTTGCAAATCCATCTTCCAATTTATATTTTAAGTAAACAAACACTTTTGACTTTTGATTCCAAGTGTGATAAGTTCCAACAAGGAGAAGGGTGTTTTCAACATTTGACCCATAAAAAAAAGGGGGGGGGGGGGGGAATAATTTGAGAATTTTGAACCAACCTGCTGTTAGAAATTGAGATTGAAGATGGAGATGAAATTCCCTTTTCAAACCCAGTATTGGCAATCCAAGAAATGAAGCTGGGCAATTGCAACTTCAATTTCAATCCAGAGCTTTGGAAGGTGATGATGAAGAATGAGGAGTAAGATTAGCCCAATTGGGTTTCTATGCCCGGCCGACCATAACCCCAATAAAAACAGCAATCCAGAGAGGGGCAATGAAAATCATGAGCTCTATCAATACATCCCAAATTGTGGGTCGTTGAAAGATCTCAAACAAAGCAGAAACCAAAGCCATATCACCCACCCACCAACCCCTCAGGAAGATTAATCTATGATCTAACAAAGATTATTTGGGTTTGGAGAGAGGGAAAACAAGATACAACACAAGTGTGTTAAATGGAAGAGATTTTTCCTCTCTTAAAAAGGAAAAAAAAAAAATTAAAAAAGAGGATAAGGATGTTTGAGATTAGATTAGAGATAAGCGGTAGAAGAGGGATGTTTGAGATCTCTTCTTCTCTCTCTCTCTCTCTCTCTCTCACGTCTGGCGGCTTTTCAAAGCCTTCCTGACCAAATACAGCCCTATAATTTAGAGGAAACAAAAACAGAAAGACCAATAAAAAGAACAAAAAATTAAAAGCACTTCATTAAATAAGAATTAAAATTTTATTTGTTTGATTGAATGAATGAGATTGAGTCTTGAGGGGGATAGGTTGGACAGAGCATGCAATTCTTAAATGATGAGTGAAGATATAATTAGGGTGTAACAAAAAGTCATTAAACTACGGGGCATACCTTGTCGCTATATTAAGAATGTGCATATTGCTTCTTGAGCTCCCATGCATCATATCTAAGATCTCAATGAAATGGGTCTGCAAAATAATTAATATACATTGCCTTTAGAAGTCTTGTTTAGTACTATATTATGTTTCTAAATTATACAACCATGAAACTTGCAATCAGACAACAGATCATTAGCAAGTAGAAATTAATTTTTTAAGATAAAGCTGTCATTTAATTGATTCATTTAGGAGACAAAAATAAATAAATAAATAAAAAATTGGTATATCTAAATCAGTTTGCAGACTTCAGACCAGAAATGGTCTTGTTCACAATATTGCATGTGAACACAAGATGAAGCAAAATCCTTAATGCAACACCTAACTCTCAAAAAGCATTAATTTGTCATTACATCTAAAGCATTCATTTAAGTTATTGTATGCAGAAACAACCTGAAATTTTTATTTTGAAACATCTAAGAAACTTTCCTCAAGAATCACACAAAATTGAGGCACACTTACCAAATAAATTTAACTAATAATCCACCATTATAAATACATCCCCAAGATGTCAAATGAGGAAAAAATTATAAGATAATAAAAATAGAGTACCATGCACACAAATAATTTAAAGGAAAAAAATAAAAAAAACTACAAAGCAAAGGTCAATTCCTAAATTTTTCAAGATTCAACATGTGCAAGGATGGTCTAATAGAAACTAGGATGAGCTAGGAAGTGGAGACACTTGTTAGAAATGCCACGTCGCTATGAATCGCAGAAGAAAAACTAATTGAATTGCTTCCTTACCTACTATTTTTCTTCAGCACAACCATCACATTTAGGGCCAAAAAAAGGGGAAAAAAAGCCATAATTTGGACATAACAGAATGCAGATGTTCAAGTTAGAATGTAGAAACAGTGAGCAAAATCAAGCATTTTAAACAATTACAGCATCTGGTGTGCATTAAAGTGTATTTAAATATATATATATATATAATGTGTATCTACATAGCTATAGCATTGAAGGTTTAATAAACTTAAGAGTCATGCATTGCTTGGTGATGCTAAAAATTCGGAATTGCAAGCAATGTCAATTCTACTTTGAGAGTAGTCACTTTGTGCAAATAATGCCAAAGCTTATGTTTATCTCTTGCCCCTCCCAACACCCCTGAACAGGAACCAATGGCATGTAACGTCATTTTAGAAAAGGTATATCACATTTGCAATTTTAATTCCAGACAGTGAAGACAAAATTTCATATATTTACTAGAAACATAAATTCCATTCACTAACCTCCATAGTGCATGCATGACGTAGGAGCAAAGTCACAAGAAGTTGGTGTTGCTTTTGGACAACTGGAAGGATAGCAACTAAATACAAAAAAAGATACATGATGGAAGCCCAAAGAATAACAAGAAGCAGCACAAGTTTTCCTAAAGATACATGATGTAAGTCCATGTACACACAAAATTATACCTTTCCAGTCTTTCCAATTGCCAGAATGAGTTCTAGTTGTTTTTGCTGCTGCTCTTACACAAAAGACTCCAATTAACAAATAACAAGTCAGATTGATGATAGCATTTTAGCATGCATCCAGTTCTGCAATGTCTAAAAACCAATCCATGAGTCTAAAGGATATGATATACATGATTCACACTACTAAACTTTTGGACAATTTCTGGTAATATTTCAGACCAACCTCCAAACAATGATATAATACAGATAATATTTGGCACAGGCAGAACTTGACAATAGGGTGAGATTCAAGAAACAATTGTGTTAAGTGCATATGGAGGACAAACTTTTATTTGTTCAAGTTTTGCTTGTGAAAGCATGGTCGTCTGATCTAGGCATCCCTAAATGAAGCCTGAGACAGTTTACTATGGTGCACATATACATCCCAAAAGAAGAACAACAAATCAAGCTTCTATTGCTTGGTACACATGCAAGACTCATATCCTTGATGCCAAAAGTGTACACACATGCATGTGCACGAGCACACCAAACCACCAGAGAAAAAAAATGATAAATAATAAAAGATAGGAGAGGACGACGACAAATCACACTCTGATTGTTTTGTGTGTGTGCATGAACCCATATCCTTGTCCAACTTTTGACTGAAAATGGGAAGTGTTTCTGAGAAACATCAATTAATCCATCTACAAAACCTATAAAAGATACCTGAAAAATAATCATTGAAATACTTTTTTCTTAACTCACATCTAGGCATAACCTAAATGATGCAGTGCAATATACCCAATGGACTGTAAGCACTGCAGATGCTAATTCAGATCAGTGCATATAAATAGAGCCAAGGTGAGGGAATTCATAATGAGAGAGACAGAAGAGCAAAATGAAGAATCAGGAATGAAATCTCATTAGGAAGAACAGGATGTCATTATACATAGGTGGCATGTTCAAGTGTTCAAACAAGACAAAAGTTCTTCCTTCTGCATATGAAAGTTCAAATAAAGCATTGCCGCAAACATATGATATAAATCATCATTTGCTCATATATAATTAATATAAAAAAAAAAAAAAATCAAAAGGTATCCAAAAATAATCGGCAGCATGAAAAAGAGTATGATAAACATCTTATGATCCCCAATCTGGTCAGGTGTAAGAAATCCCATTCTCCTCTGCCAATCAAATCACACTAAAAATAATAGAACCTTAAATATGTTCCAAACACAAATAAAAGACCCTAGTTAGATATCCAAAAAAACACAAAGCAAAGCACTAATTCAACAGAAACAATAAACAATTCATGATAACCAAACACACACACATGCCTAATTTATACTAAATTGAAGAAAAGAAACAAAAATGGAATGGCCAAAATTAAATTGAAGAATATAGACCTTAATGAACTAAATGAACATAAAATTAAATGAAAATTACAAATTAGACTGAGTAAAAAAATTACAAATTCACATCTTTTGGAGAAGCAAAGGAAGCCTTTGTTTGTATCTGTATCAGTATCTATATTAGTGAGTCTGAAATTTTTAAAAAAGATAAGATCAAGAAGGCAAATGAGAAAGAGAGATGATGATGATGATCCTATTATTACCTCTGATGAAGGATTGAGCAGTGTTAACTCTCATCAAAGACCTCGTGCAAAACGATTGAGAGAAAAATTCATGAAACATCAATCAACAAACCCTAACTCACTCTGTTATTACTCCATCTTCTATAGATTTGTAACACACTCAAAAATCCCCAAATTCATCTACTCAAAATCAACAGTGATTCAATGCTTAACACATATGCACATTTTGAGAGTAAAGATTTGAAGCAAAATTGCAAACCAAAAAGACATGAAATTGCCAGAGTCGAAGAGTTCAAGATCTTGAGGAAGTAGGCTACTTCGATTCTTGCTCAGACCTCAACAAAATAAATTCAATTTCAATTTTGAAATTCACATATATAGATAATATATAGAGGTACATATATAGGTGTGTTAACCTGAAGAGGATGAAGGATATCGACATGGCAGAGGTGCTGATCTGAGAAGAACATCAAGGAGAGACAGCACAAGATTGAGAGAGAGAGAGAGAGAGAGAGAGAGAGAGAGAGAGAACGAGATTGAGAGGCCAGAGAGATTCACAATGTGCGACCGAGAGAGAGAGAGAACGATCAGCTTTTGTAAAGGGACTAGGGCACAATATAAAAAGAAGGGGAAAATAAATAAAAGAAAATAGGGAATAAATTGGCTATTTGTGACGGATAATCAGGTGGTCGCAAATTATATGGTAGCAAAAAGTCATTTTCCTAATAGTGTAGGTTCTGGAATAAAAAAGTCAATGCCTCTACACCTAGCAAGAGGCATAAATCAAGAGCCAACCATCCCCAATATATATATGCACAACCTAAATATAAGTTTAAAACTTCAATGGAAAGTTAAACCAAGTTGTGAATGATGGTGAGGCATGCTACCAACTAGATGGGTCTCTAAACATATACTCTCAAATTTCTGGTAAAAAAAGTCCAAATCATCCGAATAATATACAAATTTATGCTTTGTTTGATCATTCAAACAGTTGAAAGTAGTAGAATAAAAAGGAATCGATTAGAAATGGATTGATAACCAAACATACATACATCTAGTTTCTTTTCCTTTTTTTGGCAATTTCTTAGCATCCAAACAGAACGAAGAAAAGAATTAGGTAACTTTTTCCTGTTCAAATTAAAGCCAGGAATCACAAGAGTGCTGCCAGAAATTGCGGCTCCTTTATGCGTTAATGCATTCCCATGCATTGCCAAGTCTTATGCTTTGCTAATGCTATAATATGTCAACATCATTAAATTCAACTGTAATTTCTCTCTCATTTGGTTTTCTCAACAAAATCATACAATCACACATACTTGAAAAAATACCAATACAACCACAAGCCCAGAAACAAATCACAAACCATGAAAACTAGTATTACCAAAAAATTTGTTTGGGTTTACGGACATCCATTGACTATCAGATAAATCAGCTACATGTAAGCCCTATATAACGAAAAATTATTTGTTGGTGGCCAATCACAATTCACCATGCCGCTCATTGTTCCCAATCTCTCACCACAAAATCGTAAATCTCACTCCCTTTACCAATCATAACAAACATGGCCATGCACCAGGCCCACCAAATAACTTCTCCTATATCACTCCTTTCTTTTCTGATTAGAAATAAAAAAAGATGACCCCCTTCATCTGGGTAATAAGATGATAGCATTATAACAGTTGCATATTGGGAATTTGGGATACGAAATCACAATAGTGAGATGAAGAACACTTTATTTAACAAAAATTTACGACGTTATTGAATCAAGGAGATCCAAATAATTACTATTAATTATTCTTTACTTTCCCTAATGGCACAATTTTGTAGATCTAGTAAATAATATGGAAAAACTACAACAACAACAACCAAAAATAAAAAAATAAAAATCACCAAATTTGATATTATCCATTGTCTGTTATCTTCTATGTGGTGTACTTGAAGTAGCTTCTATGAATCAACAAACAAAATATGACCCAGAGTAACAAACTCAACAAAGGATTAAAACTCAATCTGAGAGGGTGGACCACTAAAACTCCATCACAGAACTACAATCTTCAGAGAGAGAGAGAGAGCGCACCATCTTTGTCGGCAAGAAGACAACATGGAGGTACAGAGAGTCGGTGAGATCATGAGAGAGAGAGAGAGAGATCTTGAAAAAGAGCTAGGATTTTCAAAGAGACGAAATCGATTAAATATGATCAATTTTGTTGATAATGGAAGAGAGACTGCTATCTCTGCAGGGCGCTGCTTGAACCTGCGGGAGGGTAGGGAGGTTTTCCTGTAATAATAATAAAAAAAAAATACTGGTTTTTGGAGAGAGAGTTCAGACATTGATCCCACGGTGAATAATGATCTAAATACGGGACATCCGACCTGTCAAAAATAAGCAATTAAAAGTTTAGAAAAATGAATAATGGTATATGTATTAATTATTACATTAATTAGTGGATTAATTGATGATATGATATAATTTAAGATGTTTTTTATATTTATAATTTGTATAATGAGTGAAATCAATAATAATGTCATAACTAGTGTTGATACATTAGTTATTACATTAATTGGTATATGTAACACCACTCTCTAAAAAAATCAAAAAAACGATCACCTTGTTTGATTTTGGTTTTTAGAAAACAGTTTTTAGAAAATTTTATTTTTTTATTTTCCGTATTTTAATATTTTCAATGAATTTTTTTAATATTTTAAGTAATTTGTTTTAATTTTGGAAAAATTGGTCTAAGGTCCCTCTCCCAATTTTAGTAATGGAAGGGATCCACAATATTATATTATGATGTCTAAGGTCCCTTAACTTCCACACCAATATATCACAGAGAAAATTAACTCTCTCAAGTCAATCCTTATTTTTTTTTTTCTGTCTGTTTAAACTCTGTCTTCTTCGTGGAGGCAGATCTTGAGTTGGACCGTGCCATGGGGGCGCCCGGAGGGGCGCTTCAGATCCAGGTTGCGGGTGGCATGCTCACCGAAGCCGACGTCGCGGAGGGGGAAGCGGGCAAAGTCGATGAAAGGCTTGGTGTTGTCTTTGGCATTGGCGTGGACCAGGTCAAGGTGAAATGGTCTCATGTCTAATTTAATTGGTTGAGCAGTTTGCAGTTTACATCTCTGATAAAGTTCCCAAGATGCTAATTGGAGATCTAGGTAGATTTCGGCAAATCATCACAAATCTCATGGGTAATTCAATCAAGGTAAGTATGCATCAGCTTCTCAAATTTCTTTGAATATATGGGAAAACAATTAGGGCTTTAAAAAAGTTAAATTCTGTTTGCAATCTCAGATGAGTTATCGTCGGAGTGTATATATATATTCATTTGTATGTGTGTATATATATACACTTGTATGTGTGTGTGTATAAACTGATGTAGTGTATGATTATATATTTTGATAGGTATATATCTTTGGTTGTTCAAATTTCTCCTATGGACTAAACCAGAGAATTTCGCTGGAACAACCAAAAGAAAATTCAATTCAAACTAGAGAATTTCTCTGGACCAACTCAGAGAAAATTCAGTCCAAACTAGAGAATTTCTCTGAACCAACCCAGAGAAAACTATCTATCAAAAGCTTCTTTTCTTTTCTTTTTTTTTTTGTTTTTTTCATTCATGCGCCAAATCTCAATTGCATCCATAAACACTCTTACATTGGATGTGAGTTTATTTATGATTGTTTATTTTCCCTTTCTTTATCAAATTAGAGAAAATTTCAAAATTTCTCTAGAAAGTCCAGAGAAATTTCTCTAGACCAATTTTCTCTGTGACGTGAATTTTCTCTGGACCAATTTTATTTGGACTAATTTTCTCTGGACCAATCTTCTCTGGATCAACCTAAGGGACCTTAGACATTATAAAAATATTTAGTGTCCTTTATGCTATAAATTCTTAATACCAGGGACCCTAAAAAAAAGCCCTTTAATTTTTAGACACACCTAAAATAAATACACTTAAAAAGTATAATATTTGTGAAAAAAAACTTTTAAAATACACTAAATACGAAAAAAAATATAAAAATTCAGTATATTTTTTGTATTTTTGTGTATTTATTAATTTTAAAAATATTTTTCACAAATATTTTATCATTTAGATATATCTAAGTAAGGTGCATCTAAAAAAGTAAAAAATTACTTAAAATTTTAAAAATATTCAGTAAAAAAAAATTAAAAAATTCAATTTTCAAAAAACTGAATTCAGAAAACTGAAATCAAACACCTTATCAAAAGTAACATTCGTTACATTGGGGCAATTTGAGAAACTAGCTAAAAGGTAGTTTTTAACTTTTAATTTATTTTTGGTCATATTATTTCTCATATTTTTTACATATAAAAAAATTAAAAAAAACTAAAAAATTAATTTTTAACCAACTTTTCAAATCACCCGATTGTAACATTCAGTTTTTGTGGTTTTAATTTTTAAATTTTTTTTTTTGTTTTTCATATTTTTTTGTTTTTAATAAATATTTTTAAAATTTTAAATAATTTTTAAAATTTTTTAGATACACATTATTTAAATGTATCCAACTAATAAAATATTTGTGAAAAAATATTTTAAAAAATTAATAAATACACAAAAATACAAAAAAAAAAAATGTACTGAATTTTCGTTTTTTTTTAAAATTTTTTTTAGTATTTAGTAAATTTTTTAAAGATTTTTTTACCAACATTATACTTTTTAAGTGTATTTATGTTAGGTGTGTCTAAAAATTTTTTAAAAAAATTCTTAAAATATTAAAACAATTTAGTAAAAACAAAAAATATGGAAAACAAAAAAATAAAATTTTATGAAAAGTGAATTCTGGAAATAAAAACCAAACAGAGTAATTAATTTGATATATATGTCTATTTTATCAAATAAAATATTATTTGTCTGTTTATTTATTTATGTATATCAGATAAAATTAATTTTTATACAATTGATGTGATATCCTTGTTCCGTAATATGTTAATTGGTCCTTAATATGAGTATGATCATGTGTTTAATATGATTTTGTGTGCCATTATATGAAAATATGTGGTTTTGAATTTTTATCTGTTCACCGTAGGAATATCTGTTTGATTATCTGCTTTGAAATTAAATTGAAGGCCTTATTGATCACAGAATCCGAAATTGATTACGCCATTGTGATTAGCGTAATTTTTAGAGCCTACGGTGAAATTTGATTCAAAATTGATTTGGATCAGATTAAATTGATTTAATTAATGGCATAGTGCTCAAATTATTTAATGTTAAATAATTATGATTAGTGGAACTTGTAAAGAGAGGCACTATACACTCAATTCATACACTTGAGCTCAAAATCAGATTTTATGCCTTAGAAAGAGAGAGAACCGGCTATAGAGAGAGAAAGGGAGAGACATTGTGCAATTTTGGCTCAAAGCTTGGAAACCTTGAAGATTTCCAAGAATTTGCTATAGATTGTGAGAATTAAAGCTCCTAGGTGAGTATTTCATGGATTCTAGTTTGTAATTTTGTGTATTCAAGCTAGTTGGGTAATCAAGAGTGAGTTTGACATGAAATTGAGTTGATTTTGTTGAATTTGAAGTCTTAGAACACATGCATTTAAGATATTGCCATAAATTTCCATGTTTGAGCATAAAGTATGTAATCCATGTTGAGTTTTGATTAATGACCATGTATTTGATCATCTCTTCACCAATTAAGTTGAGGATATTGTGTATATTTCACATGCAAGTGCAAATCATGGGAGTTTAAGTCTTGCATGTTTGAATCTAGTGTGTTGGTGATGAGTTTGAGTTAAATTGAGACATGCATGTGATTAAATTGTGAAATTGAGTTTCATTGTGTTGTAATTTGGTGTTTATACCATGTTAGAATATGTATATGTGAAGTTTGAGCCAAAATCATGCATTTGGGACCTTTGAACATCAATTTGAAGCTCAAGAACATGTTCTGGATTTTCCAGAATTTTGATGTCCGCTCGAGCGGGGAAATCGCCACTCCAGCGTGAAATTCGTGTTCCAGTATTTTCTGCAGACATGGTGTTCGCTCGAGCGGGTAAGTTCACACTCGAGCGGGGAGCCATATAGAGAGGCCTTCCGCTCGAGTGCCAGAGTTCACGATCGAGCGTAAATTTGACATATCCAGTACTTTTGCAAGGCCTCGTGGGTCCGCTCGAGCGGGGAAGTCCACGCTCGAGCGGGGATCTTGTTTTCTGAATTTCAAAATCATTATGTGTTTCGTTTTCCGTTCTTTTTCGCTTGTAAGCACTCTTAGCATACATTAAGTATTATAAATGAGTTAAAGAGATAAGTGAAGCGTAAAGAGAAATGTGAATTTAGAACGGATTGAATTGTTTGTGACCCTTTTGTGTTTATGGAATGTGTAGGGTCGAGCTACAGGGCAACCAACCAACCGATCACTGTGAGTAATATCTTAACAGAGATATCTGAAATATGTTGTTGTCCAATTGCTTCTTCTATGTAAGTTTTATAAGTTCATTGATTCGATTGGTGGACAATGTTTGCTATACCAAATGAGTGGGCCAGAGGCCAGTCTGACTGAATAATAGAATGAATGGGCCAGAGGCCGTTTTGACATGAATGAATGGGCCGAAGGCCGTTTTGACGTGAATGAATGGGCCGGAGGCCGTTTTGACGTGAATGAATGGGCTAAAGGCCGTTTTGACGTGAACGAATGGGCTGGAGGCCGTTTTGATATGAATGAATGGGTCGGAGGCCGTTTTGACATAAACGAATGGGCCGGAGGCCGTTTCGACATGAATGAAGAATGACCAGCCGTTTGTCATCTGAAGCCAAAGCCGCCAGTTTGTCATCTGAATGGGCCAAAGGCCGTTTTGACACAAATGAAGTTTGAATGGGCCAAAGGCCAGTTTGTTTGGAACCGCAGTCACTTGACCTAAATTGTGTATATATGTTAAATAGAAATATGAATTGGGCCTAAGGCCGTTTGAAGCATGTTGTTCTACATCGTTTGTATAACTTCTTTATTGATATTATTCACTGGGCTTTCGCTCACGCTCATTCATGTGTTTGTAGGTGAGCCGAGAAGTCCAAACCCAGCCCCAGTGAAGTCTGTAGGAACAACAAAGGTTTTGAAGAGTCAGCCCTTGCGTCTCACGCACGAGACCCGTCTTCGCCTTTTTGTCATTTGTTTTATTTTGTCATGTGGGCGAAGTCTTTGAATATGTTATATAGTTTTCTTGGGTTGACTTAGACTTATATGATCCTGTATGTACAGAACCTTGTGTAGTACATATTTTGTTGTGAGTTATTAATGTACATATGTATGGTTTGTTATGATGTGCCATGTAAGCACAGCTCTATGGACAAAGTTTTAAATTGCTTCCGTTTGGCCCCCATTAACTCTGTTAAAATACGTTTGGTTTGGTTTGAGGCCGTAGGTAATCTCATGATTACTGGCCGGTTATGTCCTTAACCCACGGGGGCGGGTTCGGGTCATGACAGAGTGGTATCAGAGCACGAGTTAATAACTCACACACTTGTCCAAAAGAGCAATAAGCGTCTAGAAAAGATCTAGGATGCATTCATGTGATAAGTATGAATTTGAAAGCATCTAAATGTGCTTAATGTTTTGATATGAACATTATGTGCTATAAGTTTTGATTGCTTGCATTGCAAATTATTTGAATGTATGCTCTTTAGTATATGCATACTTGTGAATCTTTTGTATAATATAATGCAAGTTTAATCAGATGGTGAGAACAGGAGGTGATGAGATAGAAGAGTCCTCTACTGGTAGAATGGATAGAATGGAAAGGTTGATCTAGGAAATGGCAGAAACTTTGAGACAGCAACAGGAGTGGCAGCAACCACATCCCACCTCCACCTCCGGCACCACCTGTGCCAGATAATCAGAATGATGATCGGATAATAGCTCTCACCAAAGAATTCAAGAAAATGAAACCACCACAGTTCCATGGTGGATTAGATCCGTTGAAAGCCGAAGCATGGGTTCGGCATTGAGAAATATTTGAAGTGTTCCCTTGCTCGGAGACACAGAAAGTACTTCTAGCCACTTTTATGCTAGAAGATGAAGCAAGAAGATGGTGGATGTTGATGCGTGAGAATCACAGAGATGTTGACTGGGTGAAATTTTTGGAAATTTTCTATGACAAGTACTTTCCACAGTGTGTTCGGGACAGGAAAGTAGCAGAGTTCATGGAACTTAAGCAAGACAGTATGACTGTAGTTGACTATGAGGCCAAATTCACTGAATTGGCCAAGCTTGCACCACACGTGATTGATACGAACTATAAGAATGCGAGGCATTTTGAAGGTGGGCTTCGAAGCGACATTTTAGAAAGAGTGAATGTTTTGAAGCTAGAAACCTACATTGGGGTGCTAGACAGGGCCATCATATCAGAGGCTAACATAGCTAGACAGGCTAAGCCAACGACAGAATGGAAAGGCAACAAAAGGCAAGGCTTCTTTTCAAAGAAGAAATTTCTGAAAAAGCAAAACATGGGCTCCGCAAATACTTCGAATTCTTCCCAATACACAGCTCCCATGTACAACATTTGTAGCAAAAGGCACCGTGGAGTTTGTTACCATGCATCAGGAGCCTGTTTCAAATGTGGGAAATAAGGGCATATGGCCTGAGATTGTAATCAGAATGGTGGAAAGATAGCTGCTAGTTCCACTGCATCAATTCCAAAGCCGGGAAATACTTTGAGATCTACTACCACTGGGGATACCGTGAGACAGGGGAGAGTTTTTGTGCTTGTTCCGGGCGATACACGGAATGCCAACGCAGTTGTCTCAGGTACTATTTCTATATGTAATCAGGATGCTTTTGTGTTAATTGACTCTGGATCCACACACTCTTTTGTGACATATGCATTTGCATCTAGACTGAATAGACCCTTAGAATTACTGTCATATCTGCTATGTGTGTCTGCTCCATCTGGGGAATCTGTATTGTGTGAATCTATATACCGTGTTTTGTGATATGCATGTTGAGGATGCTATCCTACATGTGGATTTGTTGCCCTTGAATTTTAGACATTTTGATGTAATTTTGGGCATGGATTGTTGACCAATATTGTGCCCATTGATTGTGTAACAAAACGGTTGTGTTTAAACCACCAGAACAGAAAGAGATTGTGTTTGTGGGTAATGGGGTAGTGCCTCCACCTTATTTGATATCTGCAATGAAAGCATGTAAACTGATCAGGAAAGGGTGCTAGGGTTATTTGTGCTATGTGTTGTTTGAACAATCTGTGAATGTTGAATTGAACAGTATAACCATTGTTAGAGAATTTCCAGATGTGTTTCCAAATGAATTACCAGGGGAATTGGTAGACAGGGAGATAGAGTTCACTATTGAAACTATGCCAGGCACCTAGCCTATTTCCAAAACTCCCTACAGAATGGCTACTGCCGAAATGAAAGAACTGAAGGAACAGTTGCAAGACCTGCTTGACAAGGGGTTTATTCGACCTAGCACTTCGCCTTGGATTGCACCAGTATTGTTTGTGAAAAAGAAGGATGGAACTTTGCGTTTGTGCATCGATTATCGGGAATTGAACAAGGTAACAATAAAGAACAAATATCCCCTACCCCGTATTGATGACTTATTTGACCAGTTGTAGGGATCACAGGTGTTTTCTAAGATTGATTTGAGCTCCGGGTATCATCAGCTGAAAGTTAAGGCAGAAGATGTTGAGAAAACCGCATTCAAAACGAGGTATGGACATTTTGAGTTTCTTGTTATGTCATTTGGAGTGACTAATGCTCCGGCAGCATTTATGGACTTAATGAACCGAATTTTTAAAACCTACCTTGACGAAGTCGTTGTGGTTTTTATCGATGACATTTTGATATATTCTAAAGATAGACTTGAACATGAACATCATTTGAGAACTATCTTACAAATACTTCGGGAAAGGAAATTATTTGCTAAACTAAAGAAATGTGAGTTTTGGTTGGATGAAGTTGTTTTCTTAGGGAATGTAATCAACAAGAAAGGAATTTCAGTGGACCCACAGAAAATAGAAGTAATTGTGAATTGGCCCACACCGACGAATGTAACAAAGGTCCATAGTTTCATGGGCTTGGTCGGGTACTACATGAGGTTTGTGAAGGACTTTTCGAAATTAGCTGTGCCTCTTACCCAATTGACACGAAAAGGGCAACCGTTTGAATGGAACGACGAAAGAGAAGCTGCCTTTCATGAATTGAAAACAAGATTGACCACTGCACCAATTTTGACACTACTTTCAAGTACGGAGAATTTTGTAATTTTCAGTGATGCGTCTTATAAAGGTTTGGGTTGTGTGTTAATGCAGAACGGAAGGGTTATTGCTTATGCCTCCCGACAGTTGAGGTCACACGAGAAGAATTATCCAATGCATGACCTAGAATTGGCCGCGGTTGTTTTTGCTTTGAAAATTTGGCGGCATTATCTGTATGGAGCAAAGTGTGAAGTCTAAACGGATCACAAAAGTCTGAAATACTTCTTCACGCAGAAGGAGTTGAATATGCGACAGAGGAGATGGCTGGAACTGATAAAGGATTATGATTTAGAGATTCAGTATCACCCTAGGAAAGCTAACTCAGTTGCTAATGCCTTGAGCAGAAAATCAACAGGGAGTATGGCTTGTTTGCTTACTGAACAGAAAGAGATCTTACAAGATTTTGAGAAGTCTGAAATTGAAGTGGTAATGTGTGAACAGGGCAGATTGATAGCCGCTATTACAGCCAAGCCGGCAATTATTGATGAAATCAAGCAGAAACAGAAAGAGGATGAGTTCCTCAAGAAAGTGATTGATGAATTTGAGACAAGTCCGAAAGCAGAGTTTGGCATTGTAAATGAAGTGTTGAGATTTCGAAACCGAATGTGTGTCCCAGACATTTCGGAACTAAAGAAGAGGGTTTAGATGAAGCCCACAAATCAGCGTTTGCTATGCATCCGAGTAACAATAAAATGTATCTGGATTTGAAACAGACCTATTGGTAGCCGAAGATGAAGAAAGAGATTGTCGAATATGTGTCCAAATGTCTTCAGTGTCAGCAAGTTAAAGCTGAACATCAGAAACTAGGCGGCCTACTGCAACCTCTCCCTATTCCTGAATGGAAATGAGAGCATGTGACTATGGATTTTGTTGTTGGCCTACCTAGGACTCCTCGAGGTATGGATTCTATTTGGGTTGTAGTTGATAGACTGACTAAATCTGCACATTTTCTGCCTGTCAAAACTACATTTAATGCTTATAGATTGGCTACTATTTATGTTAATGAGATAGTCCGTTTACACGGAGTTCCGGTATCTATTGTGTCGGATAGAGATCCGAAATTTGTATCTAGATTGTGGAAGAGTTTGCAGGAAGCTATGGGAACGGAACTAAGGTTCAGTACTGCATTCCACCCACAGACAGATGGGCAATCAGAATGAACAATACAGACTTTGGAAGATATGTTTTGGATGTGTGCTTTGGATTTTCAGGGGAGTTGGGAAGACTATTTGCCACTTGCGAAATTTGCTTATAATAATAGCTTCCACTCCAGCATCGGTATGGCACCATACGAGGCTTTGTATGGTAGAAGGTGTAGATCACCAAATTGTTGGACAGAGGTCGGGGATAGAGCTTTACTTGGGCTTGAAATTGTGCAAGATATTTTTGGGAAAATCAAAACTATTCGGCAAAGGCTCAAAATAGCTCAGGACCGACAAAAAAACTATGCAGACGTTCGAAGAAGACCTCTTGAGTATGAGGTCGGTGACCACGTGTTTATCCGTGTGTCCCCAATGAAAGGCCAAGTCAGGTTTGGAAAGAAGGGCAAGTTGTCGCCCCATTACATTGGGCCGTTTCAGATTCTAGAAAGGCTTGGTCCAGTTGCTTATAGAGTTGCTTTGCCACCAGGATTCGAACAAATCCATAATGTGTTTCACGTGTCGATGTTGAGGGGTTACCTTCGAGACCCGTTTCATGTGATTGATTATCACCGGGTAGCTATTGATGAAAATATGGAATACACCGAATGGTCGGAACGAATTATTGATCGGCAAGTGAAACAATTGAGAAGCAAGTCCATTCCAATGGTGAAGGTGGAATGGAAAGAACACTATGGGACGGATGCTACATGGGAAAAAGAGGAGGAAATGCGACTACGCTATCCACATTTGTTTCCCGACGAAGGTAAAATAAGTTTGGAAGACCAAACTTCCTAAAGAGGGGAAGACTGTGATATCCTTATTCCGTAATATGTTAATTGGTCCTTAATATGAGTATGATTATGTGTTTAATATGATTTTGTGTGCCATTATATGAAAATATGTGGTTTTGAATTTTTATCTGTTCACCGTAGGAATATCTGTTTGATTATCTGCTTTGAAATTAAATTGAAGGCCTTATCGACCACAGAACCCGAAATCGATTACGCCATTGTGATTAGCGTAATTTTTAGAGCCTACGGTGAAATTTGATTCAAAATTGATTTGGATCAGATTAAATTGATTTAATTAATGGCATAGTGCTCAAATTATTTAATGTTAAATAATTATGATTAGTGGGACTTGTAAAGAGAGGCACTATACACTCAATTCATACACTTGAGCTCAAAATCAGATTTTATGCCTTAGAAAGAGAGAGAACCGGCTATAGAGAGAGAAAGGAAGAGACATTGTGCAATTTTGGCTCAAAGCTTGGAAACCTTGAAGATTTCTCAAGAATTTGCTATAGATTGTGAGAATTAAAGCTCCTAGGTGAGTATTTCATGGATTCTAGTTTGTAATTTTGTGTATTCAAGCTAGTTGGGTAATCAAGAGTGAGTTTGACATGAAATTGAGTTGATTTTGTTGAATTTGAAATCTTAGAACACATGCATGTAAGATATTGCCATAAATTTTCATGTTTGAGCATAAAGTATGTAATCCATGTTAAGTTTTGATTAATGACCATGAATTTGATCATCTCTTCACCAATTAAGTTGAGGATATTGTGTATATTTCACATGCAAGTGCAAATCATGGGAGTTTAAGTCTTGCATGTTTGAATCTAGTGTGTTGGTGATGAGTTTGAGTTAAATTGAGACATGCATGTGATTAAATTGTGAAATTGAGTTTCATTGTGTTGTAATTTGGTGTTTATACCATGTTAGAATATGTATATGTGAAGTTTGAGCCAAAATCATGCATTTGGGACCTTTGAACATCAATTTGAAGCTCAAAAACATGTTCTGGATTTTCCAGAATTTTGATGCGCTCGAGCGGGGAAATCGCCACTCCAGCGTGAAATTCGTGTTCCCAGTATTTTCTGCAGACATGGTGTCCGCTCGAGCGGGGAGCCATGTAGAGAGGCCTTCCGCTCGAGTGCCAGAGTTCGTAATCAAGCGTAAATTTGACATATCCAGTACTTTTGCAGGCCTCGTGGGTCCGCTCGAGCGGGGACCTTGTTTTCTGAAATTTCAAAAATGCATTATGTGTTCCGTTTTCCGTTCTTTTTCGCTTGCAAGCACTCTTAGCATACATTGAGCATTATAAATGAGTTAAAGAGATAAGAATGAAGCGTAAAGAGGAATATGTGAATTTAGAACGGATTGAATTGTTTGTGACCCTTTTGTGTTCATGGAATGTGTAGGGTCGAGCTACAGGGCAACCCAACCAACCGATCACTGTGAGTAATATCTTAACAGAGACATCTGAAATATGTTGTTGTCCAATTGCTTGCTTCTATGTAAGTTTTATAAGTTCATTGATTCGATTGGTGGACAATGTTTGCTATACCAAATGAGTGGGCCAGAGGCCAGTCTGACCTGAATAATAGAATGAATGGGCCAGAGGCCGTTTTGACATGAATGAATGGGCCGGAGGCCGTTTTGACGTGAATGAATGGGCCGGAGGCCGTTTTGACGTGAACGAATGGGCCGGAGGCTGTTTTGACATGAATGAATGGGCCGGAGGCTGTTTTGACGTGAATTAATGGGTCGGAGGCCGTTTTGACGTGAACGAATGGGCCGGAGGCCGTTTTGACGTGAATGAATGGGCCAGAGGCTGTTTCGACATAAACGAATGAATTGGCCAAAGGCCAGTTTGTCATTTGAATGGGCCAAAGGCCGTTTTGACACAAATGAAAGTTTGAATGGGCCAAAGGCCAGTTTGTTTGGAACTGCAGTCACTTGACCTAAATCGTGTATATATGTTAAATAGAATTATGAATTGGGCTTAAGGCCGTTTGAAGGATATTGTTCTACACATCGTTTGTATAACTTCTGTATTTGATATCATTCGCTGGGCTATCGCTCACGCTCATTCATGTGTTTGTGGGTGAGCCCAGAGAAGTCCAAACCCAGCCCTAGTAAAGTCTGTAAGGAACAACACAGGTTTTGAAGAGTCAGTCCTTGTGTCTCACGCACGAGACCCGTCTTCGCCTTTTTGTCATTCTGTTTTATTTTGTCATGTGGGCGAAGTCTTTGAATATGTTGTATATAGTTTTCTTGGGTTGACTTAGACATATATGATCCTGTATGTACAGAACCTTGTGTAGTACATATTTTGGTTGTGAGTTATTAATGTGCATATGTATGGTTTGTTATTATGTGCCATGTAAGTACAGCTCTATAGACAAAGTTTAAATTGCTTCCATTTGGCCCCCATTAACACTGTTAAAATACATTTGGTTTGGTTGAGGCCGTAGGTAATCTCATGATTACTGGCCAGTTATGTCCTTAACGCACGGGGGCGGGTTCGGGTCATGACAATTGATCTTTGTTACAAAATTTATGTGATGAACTGTTCAAATTATAAACCTAAAAAGTTTGGCAACTCTCAAAAAAGACAAAAAGTCAAAAAGTTACTTAAAAAGTTAAAAAGTTATCATTATTTACCAAAAAAAATATAAAAAAAATTAATATATATAATTTTAAATACAAATCAGCCGATGCACGGCAGCCTATGTACAGACATCAAAGCATAGGAGTGAAAGGAAAAAAAAATATATTACATGTGTATATTCTTAAATTGGATGGTAAAGTTGGGCCTATGGGGCCCACCATGGGTTCCATTTTTCTAATCGGAACCGTGTAATGTGTAGAACTCGTCGAGTACTATATAACTGTAAAAAATCACTTTTATCGGATATCGCTGACTACATGATCAAATCAGTTTTGTATAAAAAATGGATGATGTTATAGTTAACTTATGACCAAAAAAACTAACACGATCAGATAGCTATCGATATCTAATGAACATAATTTTTTACAAGAACATAGTACTTGACGAGTTCTACATATTGAACGGTTCCGATTAAAAAAGGGACCCGTGGTGGGCCTCCACGGGCTGAACAATACCGTCCAATCAAAGGCCAAAAAATAGGCAATCTTTTCCCATATCCTTTTCAACCGACGCCCTGCCCAACAGTACGGATTAATTAATTATCTTCTTCTACACACTTAATTATACAATATTTTAATACACATTTTTTCATAAAAATTCAAAAAGTTAACCCAAACATTGATATTTTTTTTTCTCAACTTTTTAATCCAAAAAGACAAAAAGTACACTTATTTAAGATACCCCAAAATTGAGAAATATGACAAACAACAATATGAATCCATTCCTAGTAAAAAACTTAAATAATTTTGACCTGACCATCCTTTTTGCTTCTTTGGACATAAACTTCCACCAACTTATATCACTTTTACAATCAATAAAAATAAAAGCAAAACACCACGGGTATTTCATTACTGTCGATAACATTCTTCAACGTGCTCATAACAATCCTGAAATAGCATACAAGTTAGAATATTAATTATCTTTGATATATATGTATGTCATCAATCATCAATAGATTAATATTTTCAATTGAATGTCAATAGAAAAACAAAAATGAATTTATGTATGTTCTTACGTAGCACAACCACAAGAAGTAGCACAAAGAAGGCAATCATAATCCCACATCTAAGATTGAAATTTTGGCGTCGCACAAAAAAGTGTTGGATAATTTCAAAACTCAATTCATACAAGGCTGGTTTCAGAATGCTATTAACCAAAACTTCCTTTGTAGTCTCTTCGATTGCACCTCTTAACATATCTATATTGGATTATTTAGTATCCAACTTAAGTTAGAAAGATGGGAAGCCATTTTATAGGATTTAAGATGTGTGGCCTCTTTATATGAGTCAAATGTAGTAATATGTTTTTTTAATGTTATGCCCTGTTATTTTAATAAACAGAAACAGACCCAAAAAAATGTTAGGTCATGAGAAAAAAATATTTTAATGTTATGCCCTGTTATTTTAATGAGAAGAAATAAAAACAGACAAAAAATATTATGTCATGAGAAAAAAATGTTTTGTCATGAGACATAAACAGACAAAAAATGTTATGTCATCAATGTCGTAAAAATATTATGTCATCAACCTGATGCTGTGAAATGTTATGTGTTATGTCATCAAAACACAAAACTGTGGGAAGAAATGTTATTTTAATGGGAACTGACAGATAGAATGCTAATTATTCTTGTTATTTTAATAGGAACTGACAGAATAGGTGTGATAGAATGCTAATCGTAAGTTAATGGGAAGAATGCTCTGATTTTGGATGCTGTGAAACGTTACGTGAGTTTTCATGAACTCACGTAACTGAACTCATAAAAACGCATAAGTCAATATAAATTCATGTAAATTGTCCATACAAATTTAGAAAAATATCAAATTACGTAAGTTTTCAAGAACTCACGTAAGTAATCTCACAAAAATACGTAACTAACACAAGTTTAAGTAAATTATCTCATAAAAGTTTTGAATAACACAAAATCACATACGTTTTCAAGAACTCACATAAATAATGTTACAAAACACGTAAGTTAACACAAATTTCACATAAGTTATCTCATAAAAGTTTGAACATCACAAAATCACATAAGTTTGCACGAACTCACATAAATAATCTCACAAAAAAGGCGTAAATAATACAAATTCGAATAAGTTATTTCATAAAAGTTTTGAATAATACAAAATCGCGTAAGTTTTCATGAATTCACGTGAGTAATCTTACAAAAATGCGTAAGATAATATAAATTTTCCTTAAGTTATCTCATAAAAATTTTGAACAATACAAAATCACGCAAGTTTTCACGAACTCACGTAAGCGAACCTACAAAAATGCGTAACTAACACAAATTCAAGTAAGTTATCTTATAAAAGTTTTGAATAACATAAATCAAGTAAGTTTTCACGAACTCACGTAAGTGATCTCACAAAAACGCATACGATAACACAAATTTCCTATAAGTTTTCTTATAAAACAAAATCACATAAGTTTTCACGACCTCACGTAAGCGATTTCAGAAAAAAGTGTAACTAACACAAATTCGGATAAGTTATTTCAAAAAAGTCTTGAAAATTATAAAATCAAGTAAGTTTTTACGAACTCATGTAAGTGATCTCACAAAAATTTATAAGTTAACACAAATTTCCTGTAAGTTATCTCATAAAAATTTTAAGGAACACAAAATCAGATAAGTTTTCACTAACTCACATAAGTAATATCAAAAAAATGCGTAACTAATACAAATTTGAGTAAGTTATCTTATAAAAGTTTTGAAGAATACAAAATCATATAAGTTTTTACGAATTCATGTAAGTAATCTCATAAAAACGTGTAAGTTAACACAAATTTCGCTTAAGTTGTTTCTTAAAAATTTTGAAGAACACAAAATCACGTAAGTTTTTATGAATTCACATAAATGATCTCACAAAAACGCATAAGTTAACACAAATTTTTCGTAAGTTATCTCATAAAAGTTTTGAGGAATAGAAAATTACTTAAGTTTTTATGAACTCACTTAAGTGATCTAAAAAAAAAAAAAAACGTGTAACTAATATAACTTCGTTTAAGTTAACTCTTCAAATTTTTAAAATTCATAAAATGACTTAAGTTTCACAAACTTATGCAAGTCATTCAACAAAAACGTATAAGTTGAATACAAATTTATATAATTCAACTCATAAATTTGTTAAAAATCACAAGATATTATAAGTTTTTACGAATTGATATAAAATAGTTCATTATTAAATATTTTTAAATTATGTAAAAATATTTTTGGTGCAAAGTCATTATTTTGGAATTGTTTTAGATTCTACAACAGTTGGATTAGTTTTTTAGATTGGACATCTAAAAAGAAGAATATGGTGGATTCATTCAGCTACTAGTGAAAGTCATTGGTTAGCAAGCTTTCTCATACCAACAACGTTGGGCTGTATAGCTTCTCAAAAAATTATTAAAAATCACAGGGATAGCAATATAGTGAATACTTTCAATCAATTGGCGAAACTAATCGATTGGCCAATTGATTAGTTGTGGCCAAGCCATCCAATCAATTGACAAATCAATTGGAGTAACCAATTCTTCCAATCAATTCTTTGTGAACTTTTAAATGTGCAATCAATTATAAAATCGATTGGTTTTGGCCAAATCATCTGATCAATTGAAAAATCAATTGTTGGTGGCCAATCAAATGGTGATTCAATTTCTAATGCCAATTCTTATTTTGCGTACGATACGGCCAATTATAATATTTGTTTGTAAGTATTTACAAAATAAATAAATTATTATTTATTAAATTTTAAAATTTTTGAATAATTTAATATGCAGAAAAAATTTAATTTGGGCTGGATTCAATATATAGTCACGAGAAAGTCGAATTATCAATAAATTAAGCTATGATTTTATTTATTTATTTTACTTTTGTGGTTATATTGATTAATTTAATAAAAATTTTGTTGAGAGACTTCCCCATTTTAAGTTTTTACTAGTATAATATAATTCAAAAGATTTATTAACTCAAGTCTTTTTCTAATTATTCAGAGACCAAATGATGACCAAACTACTCTTCCATAAGATTAACCATTGCACTGTAATATGTTATTAACAAAATATATTCGATTTATTTAAAAATTTAAAATTTTGATAATTTTAAAAGTGAAGGTGGATGTGATAGTAATATAGCGATTCCGGTTTTGACCCGACCTTTTGTTGTATTCCGGACTCGGGTTTCATGGTTTATTGTTGTTGTTCATCTCTTTTTCCCTTGATTGTCCCTTGAGTTTGTCTTTTGGGTTGTTGTGGTTGTATTTGGGACAAGTTGGTTGCTTAGTTTCCAAACATTTGTCGCTTAGATTTTTTCTCCTCCGCTCAAGCAGCACTTCTTGCGCTCAAGCAGGCTTTGCAAACTCTCAGTATTTTTGAAGGCCTGCAAAACTACTGGGAGAGTGTATTCTACGCTCGAGCGGCGTTTCTTATGCTCGAGCGGGTGTGCGCTCAAGCGGCCATTCTTGAGCTTGAGCGGTGTTCTTTTGTCTGCAAAACTACTGAATGTATGTATTCTGCGCTCGAGCGTCACTTCTTGCACTCGAGTGGAACAATTTATTGTATCTGATGCTCGAGCCTCAACTTTTGCGCTCGAGCAGACTGTGCGTATATCAGTTCGTGAAAATGTCATTTTACATCACTTTTTCACTTCTCTCTCTCTCTCTCTCTCTCTCTACTTTTCAAAAACCCTAGATCTAGAGTCTCTCTCTCTAAAACTCCCATTCTCTCTACATTTTCACCTAGATCTAGTGATCCCTATACTTGTGTGCCTTTGTTGAAAAGGTAGTGCGTCTCAAGAGCTCTCTTTTGGTCTGATTAAAGTTTGGTTTCAGCGTCTTTGAAGTCTCTCCATCTCTTCCTTTGGTCTCCTAAGCTTGAGATAGAGATTTTCTACACTTTCATATGATATTTAACTTAGTTATGAGTTGTTGCGTAAAAATGATGGAATTTGCATGCACTATGAGCAAACCTAGGGTTTGGGTATTAAATCAAAAGAGGGATTTCTAAGTGAATGAGTTATAAATGGTTATAAGGTTGTATTGTGACAAAATGATTGATTTTGGCATTTGGATTGATAGTTGGGAAATAGGGAGTTTGCCCTAAAACGTTTCAAATATTTATTTTGGTATAAATAAATTAACTTGGGATTGAAAATGTGAAATTGAATGGATGTTGATATAAATGGTGGAGAAGAATATGTATTATCACTTACTTATGAAATTTTAAATAAATTATCTGTCTTGAGATTGAATATTTGTTTAGAAATATTTGTATTGGGCTATCGGTGGAGGATAGCTATGATTGTTGTAGAAATTGCATGAGGATTAGGTGAATTGAAACTAATCTCTTGTTGGTTATCATTGAATATGACTGTGTTTTAAATACATTGTATATGTATGATGCTTGGGAGGAGAGAGGGGATGTACTCCATGTTTCGAAGGAGAAAGGAGATGGACTCCATTGAATTAAGTTGGTTTGTGTATCTAGTGTGAAAGTCTCGAAACCGCACATATACATGTGATGATCCCGTGGATGAAATTTCTGTAAAATGGAAAAATGAAGTGTTTGTGTAATTAAAGTGTTAATTTGAGAACCATTGAGTTGTAGTCTCAGTTGGGATGTTTGGAAAATAATGAAATTGGCTCATGAATTGAGATGAAATGAATTGACGTTGATGAAATTGAGATAACAAGGATTGAGATATAAAGCTCGGCATATTATGATTTTGTAAAACATGAATGATTTTATTACGGACATTGTATATGCACACTTTACTTATATCTTTGTTAAGACTCATATAATGTGTTAAATTATTTCCACTGGGTTTTGGCTCACCATATTTGGAAAAAAATCATTTTCAGGTGTTGGTGATATGCCTCCACCAAGGTAGTAACTTAGAGGGATTTAAAGTATGAGCTTCTATTTTTTGTTGTATCTATTTTGTATGGCCAAGGGCTTTAAGTTGTAATTGAGCTAGGCTCACTTTTGTTATAACTAAGAAATATCTTGGAAAGATGTAAGCCTTTAGGGCATTTGAATATCTGTTCAACTTTTATCTTTTGTTTACTTGTAACACATGCTGTAGATTCATGATAGACTATTTATGAATGTATATCGCATGTGTCACCTTTTGTATATCAAACTCTGATGAATGAAAGCATGCAATTCAATTATACTTCCGCTTTTGAGATGAGTTTGTGTATTTATTTTGGAGGCGTTACAACTTGGTATCAGAACGTACCGGGTTTGAATACTTTGGGTATGTGGGAAGTGGTTATTACCACAATGGGTTTACCTCGCTTGATAGAGACATTAAAATGTATGATGTACTTATGTGATGACATGCTTATGTGATTATATGGGTATGAGATTTAGTTTCTAGGATGTTGATCAAGTCTACGAGTTTTTAGAAGTCCTATTAGAAGAGCACTTGATCACTATTGTTTCTAATTGGAACTTTGGCAACGTCACGGAATGGGCACTATAGACATCACATTTTTGACCGCCTTTAAGACTTGGGCGTTTTATTTCAAACACCTAATGATGAAAGTTACACTGTGCAATCTTTTAAATTTTCAGTGAAGAAATTTGGATTTAAGCTTTAATCCCAAACCTTACACCTCATTTTTTACCAAAACTATTTTAGACCAAAACCCTCTTTTCAAACTATTTTTTCAAATGTTTCTATGATGTTCCAAGGCTCGCATTTCATTTGAACTATTACACTTTTCAATAAACCGAGTAAGGACAAAGTGGAGATAGATGGAAGGGAGGTGAACTCTTTGAAAAATCTTTAAAAACATCTTGTGCATAGGTTTGGAGTTGAAGGAAATAGGAGGGGATGGAAGAAAACTAGCTTAGGAAAATGTTAGGCATCAATCCGTTGAGCAAGAAATGAGAAACCTTCACTAAATTAGACATATCTCTCTGAACACTTAGAATTTAGATGTGAGACCACCACTATTGGAAAGTAGACTTCCGGGGCTTTAATTTAGACTCAAGAATCACCTAAAATTGAGTCTGGATGAGAGAGATATGGTCGTTTGAAGTCGGGCCATAAATGCAGATTTTTGGAGCTGGCCGACTCCATTTAGATCTGGCCGGCTTTCATTTAGTGGCAGTCGTGTGTTTTTGGGGCCGGCCAGCTGTTTTGGGGGCCGGCCGACACTCAATAGTGCCAAACAAACAGTTGGCGGAAATTGAACAAATATCCTTGTTTAAAGATATTTTTGACCAAATTGGCTCAAATTCTATAAATAGGACCTCCCACTTCAGATTTTAAGGTTAGAAAACCTTCTAAGAGGCTTAGGCATTGATAGAACATCCATCTTCGTTCCAAAGGCGTCCTTAACCTCATATCACCTTTTAGCTACACATACACAATACATATACCATTAGAGCTTATTCTTGGACCTTTTATTTGAGATTTCAACCTAAATTTCACAAACTTGAGAGTGTTTAGGATCAAGTTTGTTTAACTTTTGCATCTTCTCTCTCACTCTTGTCCTCTCTTTTCCTTGCTTTATACACTGCTTTTGGACTAGTTTGAGGGGTTGAAATATGTGATTAAAGTTGCAAAAAGTGGAGGGGTTAGCCACTCCTCCTTAGGTCTTGTTATATAGCTTTTTCTCTATTTTTTTTTACTTACTTTCTCTTGCTTTTACCACTATTTTCTTGGCTTACAAATTGATTTTCAGAGCTTAAAATGCTAGAAAACATGATTTAGAAGTTCCAAAAGTGGAGGGGTTAGCCACCCCTCCTTAGTCTTGCTTACTAGTTTTGTATCTCTTTGTTTTTCCCTATCTTTTGTGCTCTTTTAACATGATTTTAGCCACTGTTTTTGGACTATTTTCAGAGGTTAAAATATGTGATTTGAAGTTGTAAAAAGTGGAGGGGTTAGCCTCCCTTCCTTGGACTTGCTTACTAGCTTTGTTCTCTTTAATCTTTGCTTACTTTTTCTAGCTTTTCAAACTATTTTCAGCTTGTTTTTGGGGTAGTTTTGTCACTTTTTTTTTTTTTTTTTTTTTGGTTTTAGGGGTTGTTTGACTCATTTAATTAGTTTATGCTTTGAGTATCATGTTTGTAGTGCAAGCTTGCTAGCCTCGCTTGTCCTCTCATATTTGTGTTCACTTTCCTCTCCTTTTGAAGTAGTTTTTCACTGTTTTTTATGCTTTAGAGGCTATTTAGGGATGTCCTAATTTATTTAATTAGCTTATGCTTTGAATATATAGCTTGTTGTGTTGTAAGTCCTCATAACTTCGGTTGTTTAGGCGTTAGACATTGAGTTGTTCGAGTTGATCGCTTTTCTTTACTTAGTTTTCATATCAAGAGTCTCATTTTAATAATCGATCTCGCACAATCATTTATGCGCTCTCCTTTCTTTCTTTTTTTCTTTTGTTTGAGAGGTATTTCAAACGATTGATTGTTATTCAAGGCATGAGGAAGAGACCTATGCTCAATGGCTTAATTTCTACGAAGGTTCATCGTCAAGGCGTAGTCTCATTTTCATATTTCTTCTCATATAGTGGACTTGAACATCACTTTGGACAAATTGATTAAAGAATAGAAATGACTAAGAAAATTGACCTAAAATCAATGAAACCGACATAAAGAAAATGTTTAGAGTTGGTTGGATTTGGCCAGACGTTATGTCGAGTCCATCGTTCCAAGAATTGTCACTTATCAATCCATGATACGTTGACAAGACTTGGTGTGTGCCAACTTTCCTCTTTGAGTCTTCATGATAAGAGAGAAATGTGATTTTTCATTGCATTTATTAAGTTTTGTCCAAATGCGCTCGGGATCATCAAGCAATCAGCACGTGCTAATTAATGGTTTCGAATGCGAATTTGTTATTCTCTCGAGTTTTACATGATAGAGAAGAGCAGAAGGGACAAACAAGGCCTAGAAAGAGGAAAGTTGTAATTAATTATTGTTGTTATTATTATTGTTTATTTGTAATTGTATAGCTAGTTAACTTAGATTGCTAGTTTATTGCTCATTCTAATATCCTTGTTATAATAACTTAGCTAGTTAGTCATTTGATTCATTCATTCGAATTTATAATAGTTAGCTTAATTCGGACACTCGGACATTCATTCGGAACCTCTTGCATGAGGGCAAATATGTAATAAGTTGTTTGTCTTCCAACTCCATTTCTTTCTCCCTTTTATTTACCCGCTTATAATGTTAGCATAAAGCATCATGTTTACTTAGCATTCCCATGATTTGCATACACTCGTCTCGCATGCATTTGGGTTCGGCTCATCATACTAATTGATATCAACTTCATCATTGCTTGAATACATGATTTATCGCATGCCTTGAATTGTTTCATATACCATGCTAGTAGCCGGGCCTATTTACTTGCATGATTGTATGTGTTGCATTAATCATATCGTATTATTTAGAAGCATGCATGTTTTCTCTAATTATTTTGCTTTGTTTGGCTTGCCTTGGAATACTAGGTGAGTGTTTGTTACTTTAGCATCTTTCATTGCGTGTGATTGTTTCCATATCGAGCATGCTTTCCATGAGGCTACTTGCTTAAATGATATACCTGTTTAAATGCCTGTGGATGAAAGCTAATTGCTAAAATTGGGATGAATTGATTAATGTATATACAAACTCACCTTTTCAAGTGACGCGTATTTAAAACAATTTTCAAACAAACATGAAATCAAAGTGTTCCAATATTTGCAAGTTAGTATATACTTATGTGCAAAACATAATAAGTTAGCTAAATAACCAGAACATGAACATATAATGTAAATAAAAATCACATCATAATTAGTAGAGGCCGATCTTTGATCAGGTGAGTGGGGTGCTCAATTCATGATCTTCCCTTCTCATACCTAAGTTCCTGAGTCGAGATACTTTGGTGATGACAGACTAATGGCTTTCGGTACGAGTCATGGGTTTTCTAAATTTCCCAAAAATATTTAGGTAATGACTTTATAATCTGGCAAAGCAGTCCGTTTTTGACATTTGATTCAAATATTGATGTTTCCAAAAGAATTACCGGATTTGAACTCTTTTTATGTTTTCACTGTTTTATATTGCACTTGTGAAATTAGATTCAGAACCACGGGAGTCCGAACTGTAGGGCTAGTCGTACCCAAAAGGAGCATGAAAAACAAGCTACAGTCACTATCTGGGAACGAAATTCGTATGTTTTTATGTGACTATGTGCTTATGTGGAATGAATTATTGTTGTCCACCATTTTAGGACGCAAGTGAGTTAGTTTATTCACATTTGTAAATGTGCTAACCTCTTTTATTACCTTCATTAGGATGTTAGGCCATGGTCGTGGTGGTAAACGTGGTAGACCTAGATGGCAGGAGATGCTGATACTAGATGATATTCCGGCACAAGAAGAGGGAGTTGGTCAGGCCAATATGGTCAAACCAGTGGGTCAACAGGCCATGGACGCCTTAGCCGCGAAATGGCCAGAGCATTGCGGGAATCCATGGACATTCTTAGGGTTGAGAATCGAGTCCAGGCCCAAGTAGCTGAGACAGGGCCATATTTTCTGAAGCGAGAGTTTTTTCGGTCGAATCTGGATGAGTTTTTGGGTGATCTTAAAGAGCCACCGAAGGTAGATAAGTGGTTAGAGCAAATAGTAAAGACATTCGAGATGCTTGGCATCGAAGTGAACGACCAGTTGAGGGTGACCTTGGCATCTTTCTAACTGAAGGGAGATGCAGGTCAGTGGTGAAAGTATGCGCGTTGGTGTATTGGGATGACTTAGGAGGCATTTGTCAATGCCTTCCAAGACAAGTTTTTTCCTCCTATAGTTAGGGAGAAGTTGAGAGATCAGTTCTCTAAGTTGGTGCAGTTGAACACACTAGTGGCTGAGTTTGAGGCCACTTTCACTAGTTTGTCTACGTTTGCTCCTGAGCTTGTGGCGACTAAGGAGCGCCGTTGCTTGGAGTTTGAGAAGAGATTGAGGACCAGGCTTATGTTCAGAGTGGCCGAATCCATGATTAGAGATTATAGGCACCTTATGGAGATGGCGGCCCATCTTGAGACCATTATGCAGATGGAGGAGAAAAGAATGAGGGGCTCCAGAAGGAGTCATGATAGCCAGGGAGATAGTAAAAGACAGAGGGGTTCTAACCCCCAATCATCCCAGGGAGCTCAATCGAGGTCTATTTTTGCAGTATCGAGTTTGAGTTCTGGGAGGGGTGGTCAGAGAGATGTTACTTGTTACAAGTGTGGTCAGCTGGGCCACAAATCTCCAGCTTGCCCGCAGAGAGGAGGAGGGCAACGGTTTGTATCGTCTTCGGCTCGTTCATAGGGCCAAAGTTAGAGGAGAGACTAGTCGTTCACTTGTTATCAGTGTGGGCGGGTAGGGCATTTGAAGAGATTTTGCCCACAGTTGGGTGGCATACCCGGTGCATCTAGTTCAAGACAGACATAGAGCCACCAGTCTGCACAGGCCTTGAAGGCCAATCAGGGGGCCTATTTGGCTTAGTTAGTACATCATACTTGTGCTCCGAGGGAGTGAGCAGGTTGAGCAGAGACCTACGGGGCATTGTATGCCGTACCCTACCGCGCCGCGATCTAGTACCAGCACCTTTGGTAGTGAGAGGTACTTTCTTATTTTGTAATTTAGTTGCTAATATGTTGATTGATACGGGTGCATCCCATTCATTTATCTTGTCTGCATTTGTATCAGTTTTGGGGTTAAAGTTGGCTCAATTAGCATCTCCTATCTATGTAGAGTCACTTATCGGTGGTGAAGTGATTTTGAAATAGGGGTGTCGAGATTGTGACCTAGAGGTTGTTGGTCGCCAACTTTCATTTGTATTTGTATTGATTGATATGTCTAGCTTTGACGTCATTTTGGGTATGGACTGGTTGCCTTCATATCGGACTATTATAGACTGCTTCCGTCAGAGGGTTACTATATGTACCTTGAGCGGTGATTGCTTTTACTTCCTAGGGGACCAGGTGGATAAAGCCTTATCACCGGTATATGATCTGCATGGTCAGAGTGAGCTTAGTTGCCTTTTTGCTAACTTCCTAAATATTGAGTGTGATGAGGTCCGAGTTAAGTTGCCAAGGGTAGCTTGTGAATACCTTGATGTTTTTCTGAATAACCTTACTAAATTAACACCTCATCGAGAGATCGAGTTCTCTATTGATTTAGTGCCTGGCACGGCACCGATTTCTATGGCATCGTATAGATTTGCACTTGTTGAGTTGAGTGAGCTGAAGATTCAACTCCAGGAATTGTTAGATAAGGGTTTCATCCGCCTTAGTACTTTGCCGTGGGGAGCACCGGCTCTTTTTATCAAGAAGAAAGATGGTGTTTTGCGACTTTGTATAGATTATCGGAAGTTGAACCGGGTAACTGTCAAGAACAAGTACCCAATACCTCGTATAGATGATTTGTTTGATCAGTTGAAGGGGGTCTTGTGACTTTTCTAAGATAGACCTCAGATCGGGTTATCACCGGTTAAGAGTAAGGGAGGAGGATATCCTGAAGACGGCATTCCGTATGCGGTATGGCCATTACGAGTTTCTAGTGATGCCTTTTGGGCTAACCAATGCCCCAGCTGTGTTTATGGATTTGATGAACCGAATCTTCCGTAAGTTCCTAGTTCATTTTGTAGTCGTCTTTGTGGACGACATCTTGATTTACTCACCCTCTGAGGAGGAGCACGAGGAACACTTGCGGGGTGGTGCTTGAGTTGCTTAGAGCCCAATAATTATATGCTAAGTTTGGGAAATGCGAATTTTAGCTGAAGGAAGTTAAGTTCTTAGGCCATGTGGTATTCGGGGAAGAGGTGACAGTAGATTCATCCAAGATAGAGGTAGTGCCAGATTGGGTACAACCTAAGAATATTTTTGAGATTTGTAATTTCTTGGGGTTGGTCGGGTATTACTGTCGATTTGTGAAGGATTTCTATAGATTAGTCTCACCGTTAACTAGATTGATGAGGAAGAGAGTTAAATTTATATGAAGTGAGACTTGTGAGAAGTCATTTCAAGAGCTTAAAGTTAGACTTACCACTGCTCCAGTCTTAATTATTCTGGAGAGGGGTTTGGGTTATTCGGTGTATTGTGATGCCTCACGGAAAAGCTTGGGTTGTGTTTTGATGCAAGAGTGGAAGGAAGTAGCCTATGGCTCGCGGCAGTTGAAAACACACGAGAAAAACTATTCTACTCATGATCTAGAGTCAACAGCAGTGATATTTGCCTTGAAAATTTGGAGGCATCTGTATGGCGAGAAATTTGATGTGTTTTCTAACCATAAGAGTCTGAAGTATCTGTTTACACAGAAAGACTTAAATTTGAGGCAGAGGATGTGGATGGAGTTCATAGAGGATTATGACTTTATGTTGCATTATCACCCGGGAAAGGCTAACGTTGTGGCCGACACCTTAAGTAGGAAGTCAATTTGGCGGTGTAGCTTGTATTGCCATCCGAGAATGGGAGATGTTGAGTACTCTTGGTTAGTTTGACTTGCATCTTGGTGAGTCCGTGAAGTCTGCAGCTTTGTTTACGGTAGTTGCACTACTTACACTTGTGAACCGAGTGTTAGAAGCGTAAAAGAGTGATCTTGAGCTAGAAACCCTCTAGGAGAAGATTTCCTATGGAAAGATAGAAAGGGGCCTGAACGTGTATTCTAACTCGAGTGTTAGATACCTTGACCGTCTCTTTGTGCCGGAGTCTTGTTGAAATGAAGTACTTCGAGAGTTTCACCATTCACGTCTTGCGGTGCATCCAGGAGGCACAAAGATGTATCACGATCTGAGTCACCAGTTTTGGTAAAGAGGTATGAAGAAAGATGTGGCAGCGTTTGTGTGAAAGTGCCTTACTTGTCAACAAGTGAAGGCCGAGGAACAGAGGCCAGTGGGTTTGTTGCAACCCTTACCTATAGCTGAGTGAAAGTGGGAGCATGTCACGATGGATTTTGTTGTAGGCCTTCCGAGGACTCAACGAGGCAGTAATTCCATTTGGGTGGTAGTTGATCGATTAACTAAGTCGGCGCACTTTATACCTATGTGCGTGAGTGATTCGGTAGATTATCTTGCCGACCTTTACATTAGGGACATAGTAAGGTTGCACAGGGTTCCTGTGACGATTGTTTTCGATAGAGATCCGCATTTTACAGCTTGTTTGTAGCAGAGCTTGCAGAGTGCCTTGGGCACTTGATTGAGTTTTAGTACCACGTACCATTCCCAAACTGACGGACAGTCCGTGCGTACTATTCAGATCCTTGAGGATATGTTTCAAGGTTATGTCCTTGACTTCAAGGGGTCGTATAAGAGGCACTTGCCCTTAGTGGAGTTTGCCTATAACAATAGCTTCCAATCGAGCATTGGCATGACACCATTTGAAGCCTGGTATGGCTGCCGTGTAGATCTCCGGTATGTTGGGCTGAGGTGGGTGATGTACCTTTATTGGGTCCAGAGTTGGTTAGGGAAACGACGGAGAAAGTAGAACTTATCCGTAAGAGGTTGGTTACAGTCCAGAGTCACTAGAAAAGTTATGCCAACCGTAGAAAGAGACCTTTGTCTTTTAAGGTGGGAGATCATATCTTTTTGAAGATATTACTTAGGCGGGGATTTAATGAGGTTTGGGAAGAGTGAAAAGTTGTCCCCTCGATTTATTGGGCCTTTTGAGATCCTTGAGCGGGTCGGGAGAGGTTGATTACTGTTTGGCGTTGCCGCCACAGTTTTTCGGGGTTCATGATGTATTTCATATTAGCATGCTTCAAAAGTATGAGTTAGATCCATCGCACGTGTTGGACTGGACCGACTTAGAGGTAGATGAGGATGCCTCATATGAGGAGAGACTGGTGAGAGTCTTGGATACCCGGGACCAAGTCTTACGAGGCAAGACAATTCTCTTAGTTAAGGTATTGTGGAACCATCATGGGGTTGAAAAAGCAACTTAGGAGCATGAATTGGAAGTCCGAGAGAAATATCCAGACTTATTTGTTGATGTTTGAGCATATATTGGGATTTTAATTATGTTAATGAAATGTATAAGCACTGTATATGTTTTAAAAAGTACGAGAACATTGTATATGTTGTGGATGTTTTGGAAACATGGATTCAATATAAGCATTGTATATGTTTTGAGAATATGGAATATTGTATATGTCATGTAAATTTTGAGAATTTGGGTTTATCATGAACGTTGTGAATGTTTTGGGAATATATGAATTGTACTTCAGTGTCGGAACTTGTGTATTGGGTTAGTGAGAATGAATGACCGGAGGGTAAGTCATGATGTTGAACTTGATAGATTATCATGGTTGAGAATATTTTAAAATGATTTTGAACTTGATTTGAAATTTCGGGAGCGAAATTCCTTAAGGGGGGAGATTATAGCGATTCCGGTTTTGACCCGACCTTTTGTTGTATTCCAAACTCAGGTTTCATGGTTTATTGTTGTTGTTCATCTCTTTTTCCCTTAATTGTCCCTTGAGTTTGTCTTTTGGGTTGTTGTGGTTGTGTTTTTAAGATATGAAATTTATTACAAATTAGTGGTTATATATATGAAACATATTATGTAAAATTATTTTGTGTTATATATCTAAAAATATTATACAAATTAGTGTTATATATTATGTAAGTATATGATAATTAGTTAGAATATTTTTCAATTCGCAAATTCGCCAAAAACAGTCCAAATCGCAATTTGTCAATCTGTTAATCCGCTAAACCGCCATTCGATTTGTAATTTTATTCTTAAACCACCTGAACTACACCACACACTTCCCTAGTGATAACCCTTTGAACTTACCTTGAACCCCATAATAATATATTAGTGGCATGGGAAAAAAAATGGGGAAATAAATTGTCTAGTGGACAGAAAAAAAAAATTATAAAATTATAAAAAGTAGTATAGTGTTTTAATTATAAAATATATGAGTTTTTTTCATTGATTTGTAAAACATTTTGCTGTTTTACTGGACAGTCATTTCTTTAAAAAAAAAAAATTGTATTTAGGACATCTTTTAGGACTAGCTTTTTTATTTTTGGTTAAAATAGCTAATACAAATAAAAAATAAATAAAATAACTAATAAATAAAATCAAAGGCAATTAAAATAAGGGAAAATCATTTATAAGTCCTATTATGGGAACTTATTAATATGAAGTCCTATATAGTTTCTTATAGAATCTTAAATCCTATTTAGATAGGAATGTATTTCACAAGGTCCTATGAGTTGTAAATGAATGGTATTAGTGTACTATTATGAATAATGTGCAGGACCCCCTTTTTAGGACCCCCTTTGGACCCCCTCTTGATTTGATTGGTCACCTTTTTCTTCTTTTCTCTTTTTTTTTTCTTTTCCCTCCAATCACCACCCGCCACGTGTCAAAGGGGGTGGTAGGGGTGGTGATTTGAGGGGGTGCCAATCACCACTGTACTATTATACCCCTAACTTTGTTTCCATATTATAGGACTCCACATGTCATATGAGTTGTAATTTAACTGGACTCATACACGTCATAATGAATGCTTCTCTCTATTTGGACTCTACACATCATAATTTAACTAGTTTTGTTCTTCATACCACTTTCATTCATGTATTAATGTTACATGTTTATGCTATGATTCATGAACTTGTATTGTTCAAATCATTAATACACATTTATTTAGAACGTTAAAATTGGGCTTGCATGTGAGAACCCATAGTTTTATGACACCATGTCACGTTGGTGTGGTTATGTCGGTGTGAAGTTGCCATTTTTGTTGCATGTGGAACGTCGATCAAACCACCTAATGTTGCTATTGTATTCATGGCCAAATTTCGTACAAGCTTGACGTCATGACTCTAACCACTTAGTGCCATAGACAATCCTGCAATCGGGTCATCAATCTTAATTTACAGCACCAACTTGAACGATTAAAGTAATGAAGCACACCTAGCATTCCAAGTGTGAATGTTCCGTCAATTTGAATATGGATGTGATATGGTGGGTTTACAACGTGCATAACATGAACTAATTGGCGATCAATGTTGTTGCCCGATGTAAATGTGGGAGTACTAATTTGGTTCGGGAGTGACGTTGTCACTGCCTAATGCGAATGTGATGACCTATATTTGGGACGACATTGCACGTCAAACATCAAGTGTATACATGTAATATAACAACCAGTTAGAAAGTCGAACCAACACTCGTGTTGTCGACTTTTTTTAAACAAATTATTTGAAAGAACAAAGAAATTAAGAACACAAATGTGATTGTTCCATCAAACTTAATACGAATGTGACATGGCCGTTGCGTTACGCCAAATAAGCTGGTGTTACAATATTGGGCATAACGTGATTGGACGACTAAAGCAATCAAGCACATTGTGACATGGTTGTTGCGTCACGCCAACTAAGTTAGGTTTACAAATTTTGGCACATTGTGAACTGATCGTCAACAAATGTTGTTAGACAAAGTAAATCTGGGAATTCAAATTTGGTAAGGGTGTGACAACATCGACGCGTAATGTGGATGTCACAACCATCAATTTAGACGACCTGGATAGTGGATCAATGACTATAATGTGCATTGAAAAAATTGAAAAGGACATCTTGTAGAATACTATGCAAATGTCAGCTCATCATTCTTCATTCATATTAATATTCCTACTAACATTACTAATCGATAAATATCGCCATATCATACCAAACAAGTGCATCAAATATTTATGACTAAACTTTTCCATCATATTATCAAAAATTACGTACGAATCGTAAACCATATCGACAATGCTATCCAAAACAGCCAAAAACACGACAATAACAAAAGATGTTTAACGTCAATTTTAATGTGCCATTCAAATACTAACTACTCGTGAACTTAAACCCAAAAAACATGATGCACTCATTTGGTCACCACTGGAAGATTGTTCTGATTGTCAATCGTTATCAACAAATAACCTAGCTGGGTCGTTCACAAATGACTTCACCATCTCGGCTCGCATAGTCTTGGCAGCTCTCCCCTCTCATTGACTTCTCCACTTCAAGGTGACACACGAGTTGCTTCATAATGAAACATACTATAATACCACAATCAGCCCTGTCAGGAAAATATGAGACTAATAGTAAATACGTTTAAACGAACCACATACAATGTATGGTATCATCAATGAAATTCATTGCAAATAAACATAATTCACACTTACAAGTCTGATTTTTGTTACAGACAATCATCAACCACTAAAAGTTCTTTCACCAAATCTTGTGTGCTACATGAAGGTTGACGTATAACACACTACGGACACGAATGTTACACCATAAAACGGGGACGTGAACTCACAACAACAACCTGAATTCGGGTTACTTGTATTATTTGACTCAATGTGACAATTATCAAACAGTCCAAACATGAATGTGACAACAAATAATGGATATGTGACACATTGTACACGTAACAACATGAAAGACAATGTGACATATGCCAATTAAAACATGAACCAAATCTACCCAACACAAACCACAACCCGAATTCATATTATTCGTCACTGTAGACATCCCATTTTTGACCGACCTTAAGACTCAGACGTCACCAACTGAGCGCTCGGTGATGTTGCATATTGTGCTCGTTCTGAAGTTGAGGAATCTCGGCCGCGAGCCTTGCCTCCGGACTTCCGGACTCTCTTGTGCTTTGCCTCGGTTTGCGAACTAGGTCCCGTTTTCTCCGTTTTCTCTTCCCGAAGGGAGGGAGAGGTCTCGTAGACCATCTCTCAGTGGCCGTAGGCTACATTTCGTGGTCGTAGGCCATTTTTCCCGTTTGGAGCCCGGTTCCCGATTTTCGGAGTCGTCGGCCATGTGCCTCGGTTCGGGACCGCTTAACCACCTCCGTTTGCCCCGATTTTTGGCATACACCTTGTTTCCACCCTTTTGAGGGACACTGTGGCTCGAGAGACCAACTTCGTGGTCAAACGCCACCTCCGGTGCCTAACAGCCTATTTTTGGGGCCCCGAACTGCGTGTTTCAGCCCCCGAACCTTCGTTTTGCATCCGTCTTGGTCCATTTTTGGCAGGAACCTTATTTTCATTGTTAGAAAGGTTGTAGGAAGGTGGGAGGCCAGCAATTTTTCCGAAAAACCAGCTTTATTCCTTCATCGCTCTTCATCGCCCGTTTTCTTCACTAGAAAGCTGATTTTTCCTATTCCTGGGCCACTTTTTCTGACTTTCCACCACCCCATTGTGTTGTACACACCTGGGAAGCCACCAATATGGGTAGGCTGACCAGTAATTCTTCCTGACCCTTTTGAACCCCTCTAAAAAGTTTGTTTTTCTCTGTCCTGGGTTACATTTTCTGGGTTTTGACCATACATCTGTGTTGCACTCATCTGGGAGGCCACCTTTTTGGGGTGGCCGGCCAGTAATCTTGCTTGACCTCTTTGACCCCTGGTTGGTCGGCCAGGGGAGGTGGCCAGCCGGCCACTTGAACCTTTTGAACCTGGCCGGCCAAGTTTGTCCCTCCTGGTGCATTCCAGCTGTGCCAGCTGTTTTGCACCAGACCCCCTGCCCGAGGGTCTGTCCTTTTGGGAGGAGATTTGAATTGGTTTTTCCCCCCCTTTTCTTTGGCTCCTCTCCCTCTATATAACCAGCACCCTACCTCATTTCTAAGGGTTAGAAAAAACCAGCTGGAGCATTATACATACAACCCTATATCTCCCTCATCCAAGCTTTAAAACATCCTTGACCTTGCACCATTTACACACCAACCCATAGCCTACCACCTCCATCATCCATTCCAGCCCCTTGGACTTGAGTTTTAGAGGTTGAAAGCTCACCAACTTGGTCCAAAAGCTGCTGGAGGTCGGCTCTTCAAGGGTGAGTCCCTATTTTCCCTTTTCTTGCTTCATTTTGCATGATATCTTAGCTCATTGTGCTTATATTTTTGGGCTTTGACCTGAACTGAAAATAGTCTTATTTTGAGCTTATCTTCATGTTTGATCAAGAACTTTTTTCTGTTTGAGGTCTTCTACTCACCTTTTGTGTTTTATCTCTCTTTTAGGGCTTATTTTGCATGATATATTAGCCTTATTTTTGACCATTTCCGGGCTTCGAGCCAAACTGTAAAGTATCTTATTTTGAGTCCCTATTCAACTTTGTTGAAGGGCTATTTACTGTTTGAGGCCATCTACTTCCCCTTACCCTTTATCTCTCTTTTAGGGCCATTTTTGCATCATATTGTAGCCTTACTTGTGAGCATATTCGAGATTTGACATAAACTGTAAAGTATCTTGTTTTGAGCCCTTCTTTAACTTTTTTGAAGGAAACTTGGCTGTTTAAGGCCTTTTACTGCCCTGTTTGTCCAATCTCTCTTTTAGGGCTATTTTTGCATGATACATAGCCTTATTTGTGAGCCTTTTTTGGACCTCGACCTAAACTGAAAAAAGTATTTTTTTGGCATCATCTTCATGTTTGATTAAGGTCTATCCTCTGTTTGGGGTCATCTTCCCCCTATGCATACTTCATCTCTTCATGATTAGGGCTATGCATTAGAGCACTTGCATTGGCTATGGCTTGGCCTCTTAGCCACTGAAATCTAGCGGATTTTCAGTGGCTTAGGTGTTTTCTTGAAGGCCAAAATCAGAGGGGGGTGACCCCCTCTCTCCTTGTCTTGTTTGGTGGTCTTTTGGACCTTCCAAAGGGACCCTATTTTGCATACATTGAAGTCACTTTCTAGGGCCTATTTGGTGGGTTTTAGGGTTTTCATAGTCCATTTCCAGGGGTGTTTTTGCTATGCTTCATGTCTATCTTGTATGTGCTTAATAACCCCTTGTATGGCCCTCTAAAGGAGCTCACCATTTTTACACATGTTAGCTGCATTTCAGTGATTATTTGGGTATATTTTGCATGTTTTGTTCACTGAATTTTTTCTGGTTTGATGAGTTCTCTATACGCTTCTGCACATGCCATGTAAACCATGTTGCTAGTCAAAGTTGCATGCTCTTTTAGTCCATCATGCTAGCATCTTTTGGTCATGCTTTGAACTAGAAATTTTCATGTTTTGGGACTGCTTGGCTTTGTCTTTGTGCTTCATAGTCAAATAATGCATGCTTTGTATAGCTATAAGTCAATATATGTGCCTAGTTTTGAGTTTCGGGACCATTCCATGCATTGTATGACATATATCCATGATTCGGGATCATTTTACATCATGATTCAGTGCTGGAATTTGCATGTTTAAATGCCATGTTTCATGCCTTGCCATGCCTTGTTAGAGTGGCATTTGGTGCCTTAGGTTCGGTCCTCGGTTTGCGTGCATATATGCACGCATTTCGATAGTCTCAGTTTCATCTTATGGTCGCTGATGTGAGTGTGGCTGAGGTCCACTCATGTTGTGTAAGTCCATTATGCATGTGTATGTATTTCAATTCATAGCATTGTGTATGCTAGGTTGTATGTTAGAGCATTGTGTATGCCTTGCTACATCGTGTATTGTGTATGCCATCTTATAGCATTGCGATGCTAGGTTGCATGTTAGGATTGCATTCATGTATGTCATGCATATTGCATTGTGTTTGGGATAGGAGTTAGCCCAAGCACAGGAAACGAGGGACGTTTCGTACTTCGAGTGACGGAAGTGTTCTCAATTCCCGGTCACCGACACTCCGGATTATCCATGATGGAGTCGGTCTTGTGGTGTTTTCATGTGCATTCATTTCATATTAAGTCGTGCAATTCGACTCCTCGGCCATCATGCAGGATGCGTGATTGATGACACGAGGATCGAGGCAAGCATAACATATATGAAAATACATTGCCATGCCCCTTTCTTGCTCTCTGTTGCAGCAAATCAGAAACCAGCAGTCTTTTGGAGCTTCGCGCAATATTCTGGGCTTAATTGTAAACAGAGGCTAATTAGGGCATCACAATGGATTTCTGCGCAAGGCAACTCGAGCACGCATCATTCATCATTCGGAACAAGGCTGAGGCGGTTCATGGGCTTGCATACCAATTTACTGTTTTCCTAGTTCATTTGTTAATTAATTAGGGTTTTGTACTTATTTGAACTGTAATTCTTCATTTGGGACTGTATTATTTATTCGGACCCTCCGGTGAGGGCACAATTGTAATAAGTGTCGTGCGTGCGATGTATGTCTTCCAACCCCACGTCTTCCTCCCTTTTATTTACCAACTTATGATGGTTAAATTAGGGCACGTTTCAATTAGCATACTTATGCTTGCATATTTGCATCATCCATCTGTCTTGCATGCACCGGGCTCGGCGCATCATACTAACTGCATTGTACTTCAATTCCGAGTTGAATACTTGTTAGTTGTAGCATTTCACATGCCATCTTTAGAATAGCTGAGCCTGCTATAGTTGTATTTTTGCATGTGTTGCATTAGGCATCTCTGTATAGTTAGGATCATGCATGGATTTCTAACATAGCTTTTGTTTTGGCTTGGAGTACTCGGTAAGTTTTATGCTTTAGCATCCTTGCATGTGTGTGAGTGACTGCCATGATAGCATGCTTACCATGAGGCTATTTGCTTATGTGATATAACTGATGCCTGTGGGTGAAGGTTGGGTTATTTGGATTGGAACAATGCATTGACTGTGAGTTTAAGCCCACTAAATAGTGGCAAAACCATCTTTTCTAAGCCCACCTGAGGGTGGCAAAATCTGCATTTTAAGCCTACTTACGAGTAGCAAACCATCTTTCAAAAACAAACATGAAATGTTTTGTTCTAATTCAGGCGACTCGGTCTATACTTGTATGCTGTGCGCATTACATAGTAAATCTAGGCTAATAACCGGAATAAGAATGCATAATGTTTTCAAAACTAGATATCATGGTTAGTAGAGGCCGATCTTTGATCGGGCGAGCGAGGGGTGCTCACGAAGTGACCTTCTCCAATCGTACCCAACTTCCCGAGCCGAGGCAACTTGGTGATGATGGACACGTGGCCTTAGGCAACGAGTCAGGGTTTCCTAATTTCCCAAAAATAAATATTTAGGTGGCGACTCTGTATCTGGCAAAGCAGTCCATGTTTGGCACTTCTTTTCTAAAAATCTGTTTTCTCAAAACGATTTGCCGGATTTGGACTCTTTGTTTCAGATTACGAACCGTGACAATTTGAGTCCGAACTGTAGTGAGCCCAAAATGAACAGAACGGGACTCATCCTCCCGGGGCGTTCGGGGACGTCTACAGTCACGCATAATACAATTGACGTTACAATAGAAATTACATGACCACATGTTTCACAAAACAAACACGTAACAATATACCTATATACCCACATACGTTTGTGCGTGTGACACTTAAGTACTCAATGTAAACGTGAATAATGTGACACATTCCAATTTATTGAATAATGTGACAAATGTGCTACGTGAAGGTTGACGTATAACACACTATGGATACGAATGTGACACCATAAAATAGGAACTTGAACTCACAACCACAACCCAAAAATCGAGTTATTTGTATTATTCGACTCATTGTGACAATTATCAAACAGTCTCATAAATTCACATTCACATTCACATTCACATTCAGATTCAAAAATCTTAAACTACATAAAACAAGGACATAGCGCTAGCCACATTTGACAACTTACCCACCATGTTATAGATCACCATTCAAACCTAAACATCACGATATAGACCCCATATTCAATAGCACAACAACAAATCACACACAAAACACACAAAATCGACAACCTACCTAACCCCCATCCGAAAACACCAACAAATAACTCACAGAATACACCAAATCAACAATCCACACATATATACTGACATCTTCAAATTGAAAACTATCAAAACCTAAAATAGTCATAAAACTCACAAAATATACAACTCACAATACAACTTTTGACCGATACAAACCGAAAATGTCAACAACCCCATATTAACATAAACCTTAGTTATGGGTTGCTAATCAAAATCAAAGGAATCAACATTACAAAACAGGGGAAAAGTCACACTTACATTTCGAGGCCATCAGTCGTCATCGTTCACTAGAGACGCAATTCCGAGGCCACCGTTCCATCGTACCTCGCCGTCAAATTGCACTGCCGTTTTCTCTTGTTGGTGGCCTTCTAAATTTTGTGTAATGAACCTACCCTTTACATTAGCCTAATGAGACAAAACATATCTAATATATCTTGTTTCCCAAATAATAGCCTAATCAAAGTTGGAATCACTAAATATAACGTGAATTTTGAAATTCAAACTCATATCCATATAGATATGATCATGATCTATGGTAATATTTAATTTCCTATATATGATTTTGCCATTATTTATTATATTAACAAATAATATTTAAATGTGTCAATAAGTTTCCCACAGGACTTATGATAACATAATTTTTTTTTATAGAACCATATGTAGCATAAGTCTCTATAATACGACTTATAAATAATTTTTTCTTAAAATAATAAGTCCAAACCGACCCTTAAGATTGGTTTGGCAAGTCTAAATAATAAAAAAAGTCAAAAAGTTATACAAAAAGTAAAAAGTCATTACTATTTGCAAATAAAAAATATTAAAAAAATATTTTATATATTTTTATAATACAAAAGTTTAATGGATGCTGTCAGCCATACTTGTGAAGCAGGAAGGCCATTATACACTTTTTAGGCCAAAAAAAAATTACATATGTAAAGTCACAAAGTTTGATGGTAATGGTGATAATCCGAACCATTCAATATGTAGGACTTGTCGAGTAATATATGCCTGTAAAAAATCACATTGATTGGATATCTTTAACTATATGATCAAATCAGTTTTGTATAAACAAAACGGATGGTGTGATAGTTAACTGTTGAAAAAAACTAATCCAATCATATAGCTATCGATATCCGATCAACGTGATTTTTTATAGGCTTATAATACTCGACGATTTGTACATATTGAACGGTTTAGATTATTAAAATGGGACCCATGGTGACCCCCACGGATCGACCATCACTGTCCAAACACTTTGCCCCGAAAGAGACAATTATTTTCTAGATAAACAACCCCACAGCCGTACAACCGTTCATCTTTCTTCCACTATACACTTTATTATACAATTTTTTATTACATATTTTTTTGTAAAAAGAAAAAAAATTAATCCAAATATCTATATTTTTCTCCTCAACTTTTAATTTAAAAAATAAAAAATATACTTATTTAGAATTCCCCAAACAATCTCAGTGGTCCCTCTCTTGGTTATCTACATAATAAAGCTAATGACCCTGGTTAGAGAAGGGTGGGTTGGGGAACTTCCTTGATAAGTAATTCTCAGAAAATGGCCGAACCAGATGGATATAGCCCTTTTGATAAAGAAGGAACAGTAGCAGCATATTTCCCTGACGATTTCAAGGAGTATGTGGATACTCAACTGAACTGCTGCCCAGTGGTGTATGATTATACTGGTAAAGATATCTTCTGTGGATGGGTTTTCTGGAGCCGAGAAGACGACCAATCCGAACATCCTCCGATTCTCTGTCCAGGTGAGTGGACTTTTATGTCTCTTCTCTTTCTTCTGCTTCTCCTCCTTTGAATATGGGTTTTATATATTTAATTTGTAATTGGAGTTTAATTTATAAGTCAATTTTAAGGCAACACAGTTACCTACTACCTGCTTTTCAAATCTCACTTCTCGCCTCGAATTTTGTTTTGTTTGTTTGTTTGTTTGTTTTTTTTTTTTTAAAAATTGTTTATCAGATATTTTGGATTTTAAAAAGAAGATCAAAGATGTCCTTCGAAGTTGTGTAGTCGATTTCTTTTGCTGTCCAATACTATATCAATTTTGGGCACCCACAAGGACAATGGAGGGCCGGTCTTATCTTACAACTCAAAACCAACCTTTCGCTCTTTCTACATTTGATATAAGAATTGATGTTGTGAAAGGATTTTGTGGGTATAGGATGATCTCTAAGGACTATAAATTTTACATGGATAGAGAGAGTTCTGATGAACAACTTGGGGTTCCTGGCCGTGTTTTCAAGCATGGATTTCCCGAATTCACTTCTAATATAGAATATTACTCTATCAAAGAGTATCCATTGCGCGACCATGCTTTACGTTGCCAAGTTAAACTATCTTGGGCTATCCCCCTGTTTGATCTTTCTACCCACTTATGTGTTGGTGTACTTGAGATAGTTTCAACAATGCCCTCAACGGAATATTCATCATTCCTTGGCCCTCATTGGCGGAATTTCCATAATTATTGGAAGGTTGGTCCCCCAACTCACAAATTGGCATTTTTTTTTATGTCTTTCTAATCTTGGTTGATTCATTCCTTTCTTATATGTATGCAGAATTGTGCTCCTTGGATAATTTAATCTTTTTTTTTTTTTTTTATAAACAATATAAAAAAAAGAAGAAGATGAGAAGTGTGTTTTTAATAGGGTAAATTACAAAAATATAAGTTTAGTTTCGTTTGGGATGTGGGTTGTCTTTTTGATTTTTTAGTTAAAATAATCTCGTTTGAGATAGGTTTTTTAATTTTTTTTTGACTTTGATAAGAGAAAAAATAATGTGATTATGGTTTAGATGTGATAATTTTTAGCTCCTGGTTTAAAAAATTTATTTTGTCTTTTTGTGACTATTTTTGTCCCGACCCATCCCTAACCCACATGCCAAATCAATACTTTGTTTAAAATACAAATTGACTCATGTGATTCTGCAAAAATATATAATGCCTCTTCAAATTTCTAATTGTATAACAAACGACTTCATTTTATTAATAAATCATCAACGACTGTGTGGTATTTGGCTCATTGGACCTACTAATCAGGCAAACCAACAATTTTTTCCTTTAATCTTTTAGTTTGTGCATATTTGATTCTATTACAATGGAACATGGCTACGTGCTCCTCATGTGTCTATTTAGCAAAAAATTCAATTTTTTAGACTAACCAAACACAAATTACAAAAATTAAAGCGCTAATCTTTTGAAATCGAAATTAATTGAACTACAAATGATGAAGCTAGATGGACCATTAGCACAACTATTATTTGTTCAATTTTTTTTCATCTTGTCAGTGTCGAATGGGATGTGAGGAGTATGTAATTGCGGTATTTCCTCACGGTTGTCATCAATATCAATGTGACACAAAATGTAAAATTAAAGGGTAAATTGTTATAATTAAAATTATAAGATCCAAAAAGATACAATGAATAAACTATTGAATTGAGGATAAGATAGTGTGTTGTTATCTTCTCAACATGAGCTTCTATGGTAGAAAGAAAGAAAGCAAAGCAAAACGTCAAGTTGTATTTTTTTATTGCATTCCGTGCCCATTTAGCTGTGACTGAATTGTTTTTCCATTATAGAGTCTCTTTTCTTGGCAAACAAATATTCTACATTTCAAAGTGTACAAGATTCCTTAGTCGCATCCTATGTTACACGGACTCTTCAAAATAGATCAAATACCCGTGTCGGACACCCGACATTCGGACAAGGGTATGGGATATGTGTCGGATACTTTTCAACGGATACTTCTTATATAATTGTATATAACACAATTATCATATGTGCATATTATTGTTTAATTACTATAAATGTCATTTTGACACTGTAAGTTACATATAGTACCATTTTATCTCACATATTAGATTAAAAATATAAAAATATGATATTTTTTTACCGAGTCCGCGTACCCTTAAATTTAAGATTTAATGAGTCCGACCTCTAGATACATACCCGCACCCGACACCCGTACCCGAGTCCATGTAACATAGGTCGCATCTTTCCATTCCCCTGCAGGAGGTAGGTCTGGAATCTTCAATTTCAGTTGCCGACCATTGCAAGGAAAGTGTAAGTGGTACACTGTAATGTAATGTCAAATTTGGTATTTTATTATTTTTTTTAAATTAATATGATGAGGAATATCTTCTGACAATACTTGGACGTGACAATACTTTTCAACCAGTTTCAGAATGTGAAAAAAAGTGAAGCCTTAGATGAAATCAGCAAGGTGTTGGAAGTTGTGCGTGAAGTTCATGGTTTACATTTTGCTCAAGTATGGGCCCCGTGCAGGGTAGACTGGAGATGCAGGGCACTGGTTATGGGTGACATCTTCCATGTGATGCTCAAATTTGATGAAGTTGACTGCTACAGACTACTCAGTATGGTCAATGTTGAACTTCACTTAAGAAAGGGGCAAGGAGTTGTTGGGAGAGCATTCTACTCCCCTAATGTATTATTGTGCAAGGATGTAACCCAACTTAGCATAATTGACTACCCATTGGCACACTATGCACGAGATCATAAATTAGGTTGTTGTTTCGCAATATGCTTGCAAAGTAGTTGCACCGGAAATGACGTTTACGTGTTAGAGTGCTTTATGCAGCCAAGCAACAAAGACTACTATGCTAATCAACAGACTGGATTGAGGAAAATATTGGAAACCATGAAGAAAAATTTTCTTACTTTTAAGCTTGCTTCCGGAGAAGAACTTGGGGGACATTTATATATTGAAGAAATTCCTTTTCAGAACGGTGAGAAATTTGATTCTGTTCAGATGTCCCAGACTACTAAATCTTTACCTAGGCTGGAGCCCTTACAAAGTGGAGGAGAGATGTCACAACTGGATTTATCGAATCAACAATCAATGGATGCATTAAACAATGGAAGCAATGTTGTAAGTGCCGAAAGAAGCAACATTGATGTTACTTGTTTACAGGAGAAAGGCAAAACAAAGAGGCCAAAAAGAGTGCACAATAAAACTGGAGTTAAAATTGAAATTCCTTTAGATGATATCCTACAAAATTCAAAGAAGTGCATCGAGGTTGCTGCAGATAACCTCCAAGGTATCTGCACTTTTAACAAATTAAAATAGAATATTGCTTGTGATTTTACTTATTATTTTCAACTTGACATTCTTCTCGTAAAGAAATATTTGACATTTTGCACTAACAAACATAAAGTTGTGTCTCTTAGCTAGATTCTTCCTTTTGCAGCTAGTGGATCTACACTAAAGCGTGCTTGTAGGGGTTATGGTTTCCCGAGGTGGCCACCACGCAAGAAGAATATGGTTGGTTCCTCTCAACCTAGTGAATCTTCTCCGGGTGTTGATCATCAACAAATACCACAATTAAGTTATGATCAGCCTTTTAGTCAAGCCTCAGCTATTGTTGTTCATGCAAACCCATGTACTACAGTGATCCGAGATGCAAATATTGTGACCGTGAAGGCAAAATATATCAATGATATTATAATAAAGTTTCCACTGTCTTTGTCGTCGGGACTAGTTGAGTTGCAGCTGCAAATCGCCAATAGACTGCACTTACAGGATGGAACATATTATGTCAAGTACAAAGATGAGGATGATGACTTAATTGAAATAGCTTGTGATCAGGACTTGCAAGATTATATAAGCAGTTCTACATCGCCAGGCAGCACTACCATCATGGTATTCATTGTTCCAAAGTAGTCAATTATCACTGACCAACTTGAATCATCTGTGTTTTTTTTGTTGCTGCTGTATCTTCTTTTGTTCTATCTTTTGATTCTAACGATAGTTGTTGGACGATCATGCCTTGTTTGTTCTGTTTCAGGAAGGTTGGTAGTGTTTTGGGTTTTTTCGTTTTCTCTTGGCAGTTGGATTCTGGCCAACTCTTGCATTCTCCCCTTTTGTAATGTTGTATTAGCATTAATAAAATGTTACTTTCTTTGCTGATAAAAAACAAAAAAAATAAATAAAAAATCTTTCACTTCATCAGAACAAACCTCAAATGATGCAGTTATTTCCTGTTTGTATGGAAAATGCACAATAGCAGAAGTGTTCATTGAGTTGGCATGTCAAGCAATTGATCCCATCAACTACATTTTCACCTTTTATAGCTAGGACAGAAATGAAAGGCGGGATACAAAAGCCCCATAAAAATTCAAACTCAATTAAATGCAAAGCCAAAAAGTATACTATGAAACACAAGTAATTCAAATCAATTATGGTCAAAGCTTGTAAAAAAATTAAGAGTAAATTATATTTACCACTCTTGAGATTTGGAAAAAATACAATAAATCTTACAAGTTTGGTATTATTACACTGGACTCTTTTATGGTTTTAATTCATATCTCTTTTAGCTTCCTTTTCATCAGAAATTCGTTAATCATATAAATGCGTTAATCGTATAAATGAAAGAATCTTGTTTTCATATCTCTTACATTAAAATGTATATTTCATCTTAGGTATCTTTTTGTTTTCATAACATCTCCATTAATTTTGGTTTCTTTACTAAAAAGGAAATCAATGTAATTATTTTAAAACCTCCATACTTCAAGGAAGGTCAGTGTAATTTATCCAAAAATTAAATTAGAGTTAGAGATTGTAAAAAAAAATTCAATTTAAAAAAAAAACAATATTTAAATTAAAAATAACATTTAATATTACAAACTATCCATAAAAAGTCCAACACCTCTCACTCAAAAATAAATGTTCACAACTTGAATAGAGTACCACTGTTAATAAAAAAAATGCCATGCATCATGAAAATATATTCTAAATTTTATTCCAAAAAGTGAGTGAGTGTATTGTGTAGATTTAAAATTAGTGAGATGTGGATCACAGTTATAATGAATGTAGTGCATTGATTCACTTTTCTAAGTAATTTTATGAGTTTGTAGTAGTGTTGTATATTAATTAGGGTTGCAACTCGGGCAGGCTCAACCCGAGCAACCCGAGCCCAGCCCGAGTTTTTTTAGGGCTTGGGCAACTACATCTTGTAATCTGGACGGGCCTGGGCAAATTTTTGATGCCCGAATTGTAATTCGGGCCGGGCTTGGGCAGAACCAATGGCCAACCCGAGCAACCCGAACCCGAATTAAATTTAATATATTATATAAATTATATAATATATATAAATTAAGTAAAAGAGTTAGTCTTAATTTTTAATTTTTATTTTTTGGTGACTAGAAAATAACTTTGAATAATTCTCAATTCTTTGTTAATTATCAATTCTACCTACAGGTTTCAAAACAAATCTACCTACAAGTTTCTGGGCAATTCGGGCAATTCGGGCTAACCCGAGTTCAAAATACAAAGCTTGGGCCGGGCTTGGGCAGCAAAGCTCGGGTTCATGTTCGGGCTTGGGCGGGCTTGGGCACTGCTTTGGGCAATTCGGGTCGGGCTTGGGCAGACCCCCAACCCGACCAAACCCGCCCGAGTTGCACCCCTAATATTAATTATATAGGATCTTGTATTACAATAATATATATCTATATATATAAGCGCTTACTTGCTTGAGGTTCGTATTTTTTTTTTTCGATTTTGCCTTTTTGATTGGAATTATTTACTATTAGAGACTTGCACTTTAATTTTCTCATTTTGCCCTTTTATTTTATGTTATTTACCAATATTGGTGATATTAATTTGGATGAAAGTTTTTTTTTGTAATTATGCAAAGATTCTTGGTCAGTTATGAAACATAAATATTTTGATTTTGGATAAATTATAAATACACTCCTGAGAATTTTGCCCTTTTATTTGGCATAATTTACTAATTATAACCTATAATTTGACTTTCCCATTTTACCATTTTCTTTGGTAATATTTACCAATATTGGTGGTACTAATTTGAGTGAAAGGTCTTTCGTGATAATGTATAGATTCTTGGTCAGGTATGAAACATAAATATTTCGATTTTGGATAAATTATAAATACACCCCTGAAGTTTGTTTAAAATATAAAATTCCCTTACAATATTAAAAATTACAACTATTCCTTATTAGAATCTTTAATTTAACAGAATAAATAGAAAAAAAAATTGTAAAATAATAATAATAATTTGAATAAAATATGAAAAAATTTACTAAAACAAATGAAAATTCATCTAACAATAATTTTTAAAAAATCAAACAAAACAAAATGATTTGTTATAAGATTTGCATTTTGGAAATATAAATTTATCACAAAAATAGCCTGTGCCTTGCACGGGTCTAAAAATATTTTTTTACGAATGAAACCAAAACAAAATTTAACGGTGATACCATATGATCATTGGCGTATAATATCACTATTCAATTATTCCATTCTAATAAAAAATAACAACAAAAAATCTACTCATTTGAACTAAAATTTTATCTCATCTATTTATTCCATAATTGTACCTTATAATAGAAATTAAAATTTCTATCATATATTTAATCATTTATTCTATTCAATTTTGCAAGAAACTACTCTTATTTTTGGATAAACAGTTCAGGTTGTAGAATGGAATGAAGTGCAATGGAACGAAATGAAATGATTATTTTTAAAATTTTTTTTTATGGAATAATTATTATTTCTTTTACAATGCATTTTTTATTATTTTTTGAATGAATCAAATATAAAATAAATATTTTAAAAAAAATGTCATATTATTCTATTTCATTTAGTAAACCCAATAAAATATTAGAGTCAAAGGTCATACAAGGCACCGGCCTTTTACACTAGTGTGTGTATATATATATATATATGTCTTTGTCATTGCACTTTTTTTTTTTTCCTCAATACATGACAATCATAAAATGAACCACAAAGCAAATGGCAAAAACATATAAATTTGGTTTAAATGTGAAATGTCACTATGTTAGAGCATCTTCAATTATTTTACCTATCTAAAAGTTATTGTAGAAGGTGAAATTATCTCCACAGGAAAACAAGATGATGTGTCTCTCCCTTTTACTCTGTAAATAGAAACTAAATGTCAGTGATTGCCCCTGACCTAGTTTGGTTGAGAGGACCCTCCCCATCAAGTCAGTATATTGATTGGCCATGGAGAAAGATATGTGTAAACTGTATTTAAAAGAGGTTTCTTGGATTACGTCTTGTCCGTCCTTTGTGCTTTACCTATTGACCCTTTTATAGTTATTTGGCTTAAATCTTGTTCGTCTGTTTACCTTTTGATCGGAGGTTTTGCCTTTGTCTGGCAATGATCAGTCCAATGTCAAGTTGCTTTTACCCTTGATTGTTAGATCCTTACCGTATAAATGGCTAAGATTATGTCAGATGCTCGTGGCCAACTTGCTTGGCGTCATGGCCGTGAGATGATTTTGATTGGAAAACTTTACCTTCAACTAGGCCCAGCCTACGTCGCTGAATTTCTTGACATATATTCTCCTCCATCGGATTGAAGCTTAATCCAACGACCTTCCTTTCTCTGCAAATCCTTCTTCTAGAATGACATCTTTATGTTCAATTTCCCTTCACACACTTGAGTTTGGACCAACCTATTACCAGCTGTCTTTTATGGGCTTAAGGAATTATTTTGGACTTTTCTCTCTTTTTGGGCTGATGTCAATGAATTTGGGTCTGGGCTCATATTTTTTCCCTCCACAATTACTATAATGTATATATTTCATTTTGTCTATCTACTTTTTCATATTTTCACTCCAATCGTGCTTTTTATTTAGTTATTCATCTATGGAATATCACATTAGCAATAAAGATGGAGGAAAAAAAATCATAAGGGTAAAAAATATTTTGCCTAGCCTTTGAAAGTTAGTTACATTTAACTAGTGAATGTGAGTTAAGGCAAATGCCTAATCATAAATCTAATGCATTGGAGTTTAAACAAATAAATTATACTATGCATTTTAACTAACAGATTTTATATGCCTAGTGAGTTAGAGATGCTCTTAAGAGTAACTCCAAAGCTGTTAAGAAAAATGCCTTGTAAAAGCACACAGAAAAAATACTCCCTTTTTTGCCTAACTAGCCTAGCCAGTGTGTATTCCAACTATACTATTTATTTTAGCTAACCAATCAAATTAACTTAACTAATTTTAAAAAATAAAAAATACAATCTTTTTTATGACATATTGCATATGCACCTAGTGTTGACATTGTTATTGATGTAGCATTTACAAATATTTATTTTTCTAAAATATATTATTAAATTAATTTTCTAAATAATATTTTTACACGATTGTATTTTTAAACGATCATATTTTTTCAACGATAATATTTTCAAATGATCAAATGGGTTGGAGTAAAAAAAAATAGCAAATATGGAGCAAGTAGAGATGCATCAAAAATGGATGTAGCAAGCAGATATGAGCAAAATGGTAGGAAGACAATTTGACTAGTAATAGACGCCAACTATTTGTGAAGAGTCAACATCTATTTATTTGTAAATACTGTTATTTGTACATATTTATTTTTGTGTCAAACCTCTATAGCGTTTCTGCTTTAGACCCAACCCATTTGATGTTTTAGATCCGGGTTTCATTGTCTTATACAGTTATTCATGTCTTCGTTCCCCTTGTCTCTTTTTGAGTTTGGCTTTTAAGACATGTTGGTTACGTTTAGAACAGGTTGGTAGCTTGTTTTTTAAGTTGTTGATGCCCAGGCTCAAGCGATACTTTTTGCGCTCGGGCGGTCTTTGTGAACCTCCAGTACTTTTGCAGGTCTGCAAAAATACTTGGAGTTTGTATTCTTCGCTCGAACGAAGATTCTTGAGCTCGAGTGATGGTCTTCTGTCTGTAAAATTTTTAGGAGATTATATTCTGTGCTCGAGCGAAGATTCTTGCGCTCGAGTGGAACAACTTATTGTGTCTAGTTGCTCGAGCGATACTTCTTGCGCTCGAGCGATCTATGCATATATCAATTCATAAACAACCATTTTTTATTCACTTTTTCACCTTTCTCTATCTTTAAACATTTCAAAACCGTAATTTCTCTCTCTCTCTCTCTAAAACTCATCTATTTCCCTTGAATACACCTAGATCCGTCAATCTTTTCACCAGTGTCCCTTCGTTAAAAAGGTAGAGCTTGACGAGAGTTTCGTTCTAACTAGAGCAAAGTTGATTTTTGGCGTCTTTGAGTTTCCTACACCCTCTCTAAACAATATTGAGATTTTGAAATATTTGGAACAATCTAGGATTTTGGATAAAAATCAAAAGAGAGTTTTTTTTCAAATGGATCCTTGAAAATGATTTTGATACGGAAGATAATGTTGAGTTAGGAATAAATAGTTGATTTTAATATTTAGGATTAATTTTGGAAAGGAAAGGGATTTTGCCCTAAATGCCTCAAATGTTGAATTTATATAAATTATGAGATTGATATTGAAATCGTGAAAATCAGATTGATGTTGATGACGATAGTGGAGTTAGATGTGTATTATCACTTACTTCTTGAAAAATTGGAGAGTTTATGGATAATTGTTTATTTGTTTATAAATATCTATTTTGGGCTATCGGTAGAGGATAGCTATGAATGTTGTAGAAATTGGATGTGAATTAGGAGAATTGATACTATTTTCTCATTCATTTGCATTAAACATTATCTCACGCTTATACATTTGAAATGTTTATTGTTTTGAAAAAAATGGGTGAATCTGGGAAACATGTATTGTAATGTTGAAATAAGTTGGCTTGAGTATCTATGGTGAAAGTCCTAAAAACCGTGCTTATACAGGGGTGTCGATCCCGCGGATGAAATTTTCGTGAAATGGTAATAATAGTGCTTGTATAGCGTACTTTTACATGGGTCCCAGTTTACGATTTCCTTCAGATGAAATTTTTGGGAAAGGTTGTGTTGTTTTAAAATTCTCAAAGTGTGATTCACTGCCCTATCTTTTATTCCAAAGAAAGCTTTTTATGATATTATTATGGCATTGTATAATTTTGGAAAGAGATATAAAAAATGTCTTGACACGAGTATTACATATGCATTCACCTCATAACTTTGTTAGGATTCATATACTGTATTGGATTATTTCTACTGGGCTTTGGCTCATCCTACGTGGGAAAAACATTTCAGGTGCTGATGATATGCCTCCGCCAAGGCAATAGTTTGGGAGGACTTGGAGTGAGAGTTTCTTTTGTGTATTTACTGTATTTATTTTGTACAAGTCAAGGGCTTTAACGGTATTGGACTAAGTCCACTTTTGTTGTACCCAAGCGTTGTCTTCAAAAGATGTAATCATTTAGGGCATTTTTTATTTGTCTAACTTTCATTTTGTCTTTTTATTATATCACTCTTTTGTAAAGCTTAATCGTAAATCAATAAAAGATAACTACTTTGTCATTGTGATCACTTATTGATGTTGAGTATGAGTTATAGTAATTATTTCGGGGTGTTACAACCTCTTTGTTTATAAATTTAAAATATTTGAATAATTTATTCTCATCTTTACTTCTTCTATATATTTATTTGTCATGGAAGACTTAATTTTACCAACATAATTCATAACAAAACTATAATGAGTCATAATTTTTTTTATCTCAATAATTGATATAATATTTACCATAATCATAATGGTGTTGGAGCATGTGTAAAGATAAAATTCCACATCGAATAAAGAACAAAATAATTGGGTCTTAATATACATTAGATAAGCTCTCCACTTGTAGGCTTAAGCTTTTAAGTGGGTATGAGTTCCAAATAATGTATATTGGGTCTTGATGTGGCATCTGTGAACTCTAGAATTTCTTCTTATGGGATTGGGCCGGTATTGTTATGCGCTTGTGGGCTTTCTAGTTCCCTAACAGCTGGTATAAGACCTGATGGTAAATGATCTATGGGCAAACTCTCCTAAAGTATGGATATTAGTGGATTTGAGCTTGTACAGAAAACTCTCAGTGGAGCAAGAAAAATTAATGACAACTCTTGATAGAGCAAAGAAAATTTCTGGTGCACGTGACAAAGTTGGACCGTGACAAGGTACCTCTTAATGGAGCATGGTGGCTCAAGATGGAGTATGTGCGGATGGCCTAAGTTGGACTCAATGTTGGAGAGTTATAGATCAAGATTAAGGAGAGTGCGTATGATCTATGATAAACCTACCGATGATAGATCAAACTTGAAGGGAGTAAGGCGAGACCCGATGTTTGGTTCACTCATAAGGGGAAGATTACTGGAGCATGTGTGAAAGTAAAGTCTCACATCAAATAAAAAATAAAATAGATGGATCTTAATATACATTAGATGAACTCTTCACTTATAGGCATAAATTTTTAAGTGGGTATGAGTCTCAAATAATATCTATTAGGTCTTAAATAATGTGTATTGGGTCTTAATGTGGGACTCTATAGTTTTTCCTTAATAAATTGAGCCGATATTATTGTGCGCTTGTAGGCTCTGTAATTCCCTAACAACTTGTTCCAATATAAATATAATGGTTCATAATCAAGACTTTTTTTTTTATATATTTATTTTATGGTACACAATTTCATAATATAATCATAATAATTCAAAATTAATATCACAAAAAGTTGTAACTTTTTTTTAAAAATTATTGTTTTATAGTAGATAAACTAGTTGGTGATACATGCAATGCATATGAATTTATTTTTAAAATGAAAAATTAATTTTTGAGCCTTAATACTTTATGTATAGAAAATTTTAACAATTGAAAGTCAAATATAAATGGATTTGATAATGACTGATGAAATTTTTTATCACTGTCTGTGTGATCTTATGTAAAAGTCTCATAAAAATAATTTCTTTTAAGGTTACAAAAAAAAAAAAAAGAAAAGAAAAAAAAGGTGTATTCTCAACCTGAAATCAAACTGTTATTTGTGTAAATCAAAATTTCCAAAAATCATGAATTCCATTTGTACTAAAATATTTTTTTTCTAAAAAAAAATAATAATAAAAACAATTGAAAATTCTATAATATACAAATTATGACTTGATTATAACTTGATGATACAATTAATATACAACGGGTACCTGGCAGAACGGGTCGGACTGATCCACGCTTCTCGTGCCCATATCCGAGTGATCAAACCCACCAATGAACCTGCAGGCAAGTTCAACGGGGAACGGGGAGTCCCCCAGTGAACCCTCCGACGAGTAAGTTAAAAAGAGAAGTAGAGTGTAGAGAGAGATTGGAGATAGAAAGCTTAACCTTCTTCTTGTCTTCAACGTCTGCTTATATCCTTTGGTAATCATTTCACCGTCCCTTCCAACCTGCCACATTGGCTGAAAGTCTATGCTATACCTTACCTTGTTCAGGGTGAGGGGGTGCTGTTCCGACAGAGAGGTGTTGTCGTAATAAATGCTGTGATGGGCTGCATTAATGGCGATGTGCAGTGGCAATAACTTTGCAGATCTTTGTCTGTTGATGTGGCTTGTCCTTTACCTGCCACATGTCTGAATATCATTGGTTCTTCGTGCCATGTTGGCTTCTAGCTGTTCAGGATCTCATCAGTTGGGTTATGTGTTGGGCTCTAAGTGATGGGCTTGGGTTATTCATAGTGGGCTATGACCTTTGTGAGCCTAACCACGTCAGTAGTCACCCATTCCCAAGTGCAGCTTTAGCCCAACGAAGGGAATACTAATGGAGAAGATGAGGAGGATCGACCGCGAAGGGTGGCCGAGTGGATGGGCCGACCATGAGGAGGACCGACCGTGAAGGGTGGCCAAGTGGATGGGCCGACCATGAGGAGGACCGACCGCAAAGGGTGGCTGAGTGGATGGGCCGACCATGAGGAGGACCGACCGCGAAGGGTGGCCGAGTGGGAGGGCCGACCATGAGGAGGACCGACCGCGAAGGGTGGCCGAGTGGATGGGCCGACCATGAGGAGGACCGACCGCGAAGGGTGGCCGAGTGGGAGGGCCGACCATGAGGAGGACCGACCGTGAAGGTTGAGGTGGGGGGCGCGGGGCTCAAGAGGCGGCGTGTCACGTGATGACTTGAAGTGGAAAAGACAGGGTAAGGGGAGGTGGCAGTGAATCGTGATCGTACACGTGGCAGCATCTCGTGGGGAGGGAGATTAGGCGTTGGGCCAAAAATGAAACGATAGGTCATGATGGGTGTTGAAAAGACAATTTTGGCGGATGTTTTGAAAAGTTTTCAAACTGGCGAAAAGTAATTGTGACCCTTGGAATACGGGCAAGCCTTGGGCTTTTGGTATTATTCGATTTACCTACTTCTTTGCAAAAAATCAAAACATTCCAAGTGTTAACTCCTTTGTTGCTGACGATACACCTCTGCAACATTTCTTGAATTTTCTTACACCCGCTTCCGAAGCTATTCGTAGGCACACCACAAAGATGGCTCAAGAAGAAGTTGGAACCGCCAGGGTTGATCCGTTTGGGGATGACGACGCAGTGGAGCTGGCGGAGCAGTACCGGACGAAGAAACAAGTGGAGAGGGTAGGGGAGCCGGTGGTACAATCCCATTCTTCCACCATGATAGCGGCTCCGAAGCTAATCAGCCAGGCGGAACCAGATCACTGGCATACGAAGGCTGACAAATCAACGGTTACTGTGGCGGACTTGGAGGTTATGCGCGAAAAGTACCAGGTTCCCGCTGAAATAGAGTTACTGTTGTCGTCATCAACGGAGAGGCCATTCGACGCCCGGCCAGGGGAGTTTGCCCTGTACGAGGAAGCATTGAAAGGAGGACTGAGGCTGCCGCTTTCGCAAGTGATGGTTGATGTCCTAAACTGGTTGGAGGTAGCGCCGGGGCAACTAATGCCCAATGCGTGGAAGATTGTGTTAGCTTGTGCAAGTGCGTGGCCGAAGGCGACTGAAGGGGCAGCTATGACGGTGGACGAATTTTTCGCGTGTTATAAGGCCTCAGGACAGCAAGAGACTTGGGTGACGTTGCAGGCGGCGTCAGGGAGGGGTCTGGTGACGGGGCTGCCGTCATCTATTAAGGGTTGGAGGCCGCAGTGGTTTCACGTATCCGCGAATGGAGGGGTTGGGGTGCGTACGGTTGGAGAGTGCCCACCAAATATGTGGAGCCAAAACTGGGGGCGGCAGCAGAGGAGAGGATAAAAAAGGTGAAGGCATGGAGGGAGAAGGAGGGAGTCAGGTGGGATGAACTCGTTCAACTTTCAGCCTTGTTTGCAACGGGATTGGGCCCTCAGCCGAGCGTTGGAGATCTGGGATGGGCTGAACTAGAGGCGAGGAGGAAAGTGCAAGAGGCTGAGGATATGGCCATCCTCGCCAAAGCCAGTAAGTTCAAAGAGTCCCAGGCAGACCGACCGCCAAAACCGATCGCGAGGGAGAGGATCCGACCTCGCCCCAAACCCCTGGGGGAAAAAGACTTAGGTGGATTTGAGCCACGACCGCCCCCAGTTGATCCTTTGAAGGAGAGGGCCTACAAGGAGATGGAGGTGGAGGGTGTGGTAAAGAAGAAGAGGAGAGTGAGGAGGAGTGAAGAAGAGCCTGCCTTAAAGAGGAGGAAGGAGATGACGGCAGAGGAGACCCCCATGGCCAAGGAGGCAGGAGAGAAGGGAATGGGGGAGATCCCAGGAAGGGTGGTTGCCCCAGAAGTGGTGGAGGTCGCCTCAGAGGTCATGGAAGTCATCCCAGTAATGGCGGAGATCGCCCAAGAAATTCAAGTAGAAGGTGAGGCAACTGGCCCTGAGCCAAGGGGAGAGGAACAGCCCCAGGGGGGTCCTGCGCCCCAAGGAGGAGGGGGGGTCAGGCTAACAACTGCGATCTACCACACCCGCGCGGTGTCTGGGCGACTGGAGGGAGAAGAAGGCCCAGCCAGGGCAGCTGCAGATCGCCTTGTTGGGATCGTGGACGAGGCGGCTGTGTGCTCGGTAGCCAGGTTCAATGAGGCTAAGCTGCTAAGGGGGTTGTGCTCTGCCCAAATGGAGGTAACTACCTTAGCTGGGGCTCTGCTGAGAAAGGCGGCGGCTGCAAAGGTCAAGTCGGATGAGGCTAAGGCTCAACTTGCAAACTTCAAAAGGGAGAGTGCAGGGTGGAAGAAGGCTGCGCGAAGCGCGTGCTCCAGGGGTTGGCAGGAAGCAGAAAAAGCTAAAAAGATGCAAGTGTTGGCCATTGTTCACTGCAATGTTGCCGACCGAGCCCAAGCTGAGCTGATCGCGGTCAAGTTGGAGCTAGAAGACAAATGCTGCCAGGTTGTGTTGCTCGAGTTCCAGCTGGCTAGTGAGCAGAAGAAGCTGGGGGATGCTCAAAGGGCCTGTGCGGTCGCCATTGAGCGGCATGAAGAGGCTATGACCAGCAATGAAGAACTGCGCGCCCAGCAAATAAAAAAAAAGGATGAAGTAGACGTAAAGATTGCTGGGCTGCAGAAGGAGCTGGAAGACGAGCGTGCTAAGGCAATGGAGGAGAGGGCGAGCCTGCAGAAGGAGTTGGAGGAAGAGAGGGCCAAGACTGCCTCTGAAAAGGCGAGCCTGTAGAAGGAGTTGGAGGAAGAGAGGACCAAGACAGCCTCTAAAAGGGCAACATACCCCGATCTGTATGTCGCAGCAATAGAACAATTCAAGGGGTCTGCTGAATTTCAGATGGCGATCGATGCCGTGGTCGCCAGCAGCGTGGCGAGGGAGGTGTCTGGAGGGGCGGGCCCGTCTGGAACGACCGTTAGGGGCAGGACCGAGGCAGAAGTGATTGAGAGCTTCCAGCGGTCAGACTTCTATAAACACGAAATGGCTGAGTTCTAGGACAGTGGCTGGAAGATGTTCAAGCGTAAAGCTGAAAAACTGTTCCCAGGCTTAGACCTCAGTAGTGTAAAAATTGACGAAGACGATGTGGCCCAGACCCCCCTGGATGAGGGGATTGAAGAAGAAGACCTCGTTTCCAGTGAGGAGGAATAATTGAAGAAGAAGAAGAAGACCTTGTACCTAGAGTTGTTTTTGTGTGTTTGTTTTTGTTATTATTATTATTATTATTTTTGAAATGCTGTAGTGAACTTATGTACAAGTTTGTGAATAAATAAAATTGCAATTGTGTTTTCATTCGATTGTTGTTGCTTGCGCATCCGAAATGAATGAGAATGGTGGTTTGTGTGTAAAGCTTATGTATAAATCGTTGTGAGAATCTCAATATAAATTGACGTTGAACTTGTATTAAAAACTCAGTGCAGAGTGAAGTTTAAAATGGAATAAAATTCCAGGTGTGTTTGCCACATTGCTGAAGTGAATGAGAGTGGTTTATTAAAGTTAGGCTTGACTTGTAAAGAAAGAGGCTGACTTGCAAATGTTGATAAATAAGAAAATAAAAGAGTGTTAGTAAGAATGTCAAAGATGTGAAGTTTCAAATTATGCCCAAAAATGGAGTTGTAGATCAAGTTGTAAGAGTTGGTAAATAAAAGATTAGTTTGGAATTTGACCAAGTAAGGTGTAAAAACATGGACCTGGAATTTTGGCCAAGTGAGTCTACTAATGCCACAAGCATGAAGTTTGCTTGAATGGCTTTGACCGAGCTCTGCATGTGTGCTCAGTTGGGGTTAAGTTATGATTCACTGACTTTGCAAATAATTCAGTAGCTTGAAGTAACTCAGTCTTGCTCTGACCGAGGCGTTTCATGCTCAGTCTGGACGAGCTTTTCCTGGTTAGTCAGGCTGAGGCTGTAAGCTTTTTGTCGCTCGGTCTGGACGAGGCTTTTGGTGCTCAGTCTGACTGAGGCTTTTTGTTGCTTGGTCTGGCTGAGGCTTTTGGTGCTCAGTCTGGCTGAGGCTTTTTGTCGCTCGGTGTGGCTGAGGCTTTTGGTGCTCAGTCTGGCTGAGGCTTTTTATGGGTGCTGCAATCAAAATGTTATGGAGACACCATATAAATAACTGAGATATAAAATTGTTGTCATGGAGAGTGTAGCCCAGTTGATCAAAGATTTACATGATGTAAGGGGAGAACAAGGATGTTCAAGTGTGTAAATTTGCTGAAAAGAAAATACAATAACTAAGCAATACAAAAGTAGGAATTTATTGAAAGTAACGCTTCAAGTGTTCGGCGTTCCACGGGTGAGGGAGATCTCGACCTTCCATGTCTTGAAGTCGGTAAGTGCCTGGTCGTGGTCGGGCTTTCACAACGTAAGGTCCCTCTCACTTGGCTGCCAGTTTGCCCTCAGTCGAATTTTTGGTGGCAAGGGTTACTTCGCGCAAGACAAGGTCCTCCACAGCGAACTCCCTTGATCGGACTTTGCGGTTGTAGTGTGTTCTCATTTTCTGTTGGTATGAGGCCAGTCTGACAGCAGTGGTTTCTCTGAGCTCTTCGATTAGGTCAAGGTCTGCCCGATGGAGTTCTTCGGTTAGTTCGGGATTCGGATGTAAAACCCTTGGGGTGGGCAGACCGACTTCCACTGGGATGATCACCTCAGCGCCGTATGTTAAGCGAAAGGGGGTCTCCCCAGTGGGAGTCCGAGCGGTAGTACGGTAAGCCCAGAGTACATTTGGCAATTCCTCAGCCCAAAGTCCCTTAGCATCTTCCAGCTTAGTCTTGATGATCTTCAGAAGGGAACGGTTAGTAACCTCGACTTGGCCATTGGCTTGGGGATGACCTGGGGAGGAGAAACATGGTTGGATTTGGAGGTCTGCACAGAACTTCCTATACTTGGCGTTGTCGAATTGTTTGCCGTTGTCGGAGATGATGGCTTGAGGGATGCCAAACCTGCATACGATCGATTGCCAGATGAATTTGGTTGTGTTCCGCTCGGTAATGGTAGCAAGGGGTTCTGCCTCTACCCACTTGGTGAAGTAATCAATGGCGGCAATTGCGAACTTGGTCTGGCCTCGGCCGGTGGGCAGTGGATCAACTAAGTCGATCCCCCATTTGGCGAACGGATAGGGACTGCAAAGTGTGATCAACTCTGTAGGAGGAGCATGGAGGATGTTGACAAAACGCTGACACTTATCACATTTGAGCACGAAGTCAGACGCATCCTGATTGAGAGTAGGCCAGAAATATCCAGTGCGAAGTATTTTGTGGGCTAGGGATCTGCCGCCCGAATGATTACCACAAATACCCTCGTGGATTTCCCGCATGACATAGGTTGCTTGAACTGGATTGAGGCATCGCAGATACGGGCGTGAAAAACCACGTTTGTACCAAACGCCACTGACGAGGATGTAATTGGACGACCGGGCCCTGACTTTGGTGGCCTGCTATTGGTCATCTAAAAGGTCTCCCGTTGTCAAAAACAGGAAGATATCGGACGCTGTGGACATCCCCGAACGTCCCGGGAGGGAAATCTCGTTTTGTTCATTTGGGGCTTACTACAGTTCGGACTCGATGTCACGGTTCTTAATCTGATCTCACAATGTGCGATGTGAGATTGATAAATCACCAAAGAGTCCAAATCCGGCAAATCGTTTTGGAAAACTGATTTTTTGTAAAGAAGTGCCAAACATGGACTGAAGTGCCAAACATGGACTGCTTTGCCAGATACAGAGTCGCCACCTAAATATTTTATTTTTTGGAAAAATTTAGGAAACCCTGACTCGTGCCTAAGGCCATGTGTCCATCATCACCAAAGTTGCCTCGGCTCGGGAACTTGGGTATGATTGGGGAAGGTCAGGTATGAGCACCCCTGCTCGCCCGATCAAAGATCGACCACTAGTAAACATGATATCTTGTTTTTGAAAACACATGTGCTCTTATTCCGATTTATTAGCCTAGAATTACTATGTGATGCACACAGCATACAAATATAAACTAGATCGCCTAAGTTGGAACAAAACATTTCATGTTTGTTTATTTGAAAATGGTTTGATGGTGCTACCCGCAAGTAGGCTAAGACGTGGACTTTGCCACCCTTAAGTGGGCTTAAAAAACCTGGTGATTTGCCACTCTCAAGTGGGCTTAAAACTCGCAATCGATGAATTGTTCCAATTTAAATAATCCAACCTTCACCCACAGGCATTCAGGCATGTATATTACATAAGCAAATAGCCTCATGGTAAGCATGCTATCATGGCAGTCACTTACACTCATGCAAGGATGCTAAAGCATAAATACTTACCGAGTACTCCAAGCCAAAACAGAAACTAGTTAGTAATCAAATGCATGATCCTAGTTCATGTTAGAATGACTAATGCAACGCATGCAAAAATGCGACTAAGATAGGCTCGGCTATTCTAAACATGGTATATGAAATGCAACAGGAAACATGTATTCAACTTGGAATTGAAATACAATGCAGTTAGTATGATGCGCCAAGCCCGGTGCATGCAATACGGATGAATGAATGCAAACATGCGAACATATAGATGCTACTTGAAACATGCCCTAAACTAACCATCATAAGCTGGTAAATAAAAGGGAGAAAGACGTGGGGTTGGAAGACATACATCACACGCACGCACACTTATTACAAAATTGCCCTCCTCGGAGGGTCCGAAAGAATAATACAAATTAACTAACTAACAAGCTAATTAATTATTACAAAACACTTAATTAATTAAACAAATTGACTACAAAATAAACTAAGTATGAAATTAAAAGAGGCTGCCGCAGCTCCGCCTCGGAATGCTTGAATGATGCATGTTCGATCGCCCGGCTCGGAAACCCGTTGCCATGCCACTGTTGCCTCTGTTTGCACTGTTCTACACCTCTGAGGGATCTAAAAATCCTTGGGATGCCTCTGAATTGCTTAATAGTCATGCTGAGAAGTCACCGGCCAGAACACAAGGTCACCGGCCACAGAAATACAGTTATCGGCCAAAAGTGGGATCACCGGCTAGACTTTGGAAGCCGGTCGGCACTTAAAGTGGCCGACCGGCCATTTTTCCTGCAGAGCACTAGCTTTGTTGCAGCAGAGGACAGACAGTGCACGGCAAAGCATTTTCAAGACAATGTGTGCATAGCCACTCTCCCTATCATGCAATGAACTCAATGGAGCATGGCCCTTGGTCCTCGGGCCACCAATCACGCATTTCGATGCGTGATGGCCAAAGGTACCAAGTTTGCAAATCAATGTAAATGAATGCAACAAAACAAATGAATGCTACACGCCCTATCATGTTGAGATCAAGAGCATCGGCGACTGAGGATTGAGGTACGTTTCGTCACTTCAAGTACGAAACGTCCCTCGATCCTTGTGTTTGGTTTGACACCCCAAACTAAACACAATGTAATGTATGCATGCAATATGGCTCAAGTATGTACATGAGGCTAAGGTAACAAGCATGCCAAATGCAATGCAACCTATCATGCAAGCTAAACTAATGTCACATTAATATGCCAAGTATGCAACAAGGTTATGTAATGCAACTAGCTAAACAACATGCAAACATGCAAACATGATATAGTGCAAGCATGCAACTAATGTAATGCAACATGTCAAACATGTAATTATATACAAAGGTGGACTTAAACCGGAATGGGGGACCTCAACTATGCCCCAAAACAGTGGCCAAAATACCAAAATCAAGGCACCAAAATGCAAGACGGACATGCCCACATATTGATCCATCGCTTAGGCCACAATCCACAACCTTCAAACATGAGCGAGATGTGATAAATATGAGGATATAGCATTACAATGAGCTCTGAAATCACATGAAGAATGATGCCAAATCGACTACACAATGCAAACAAGGCATGCCAATGGAGTTAAAACTCAAAGCTAGCTACAGTACTTGAACCATGGCTATATCAACCAAGCCCCAAAGAGCCAAAATGACTTAGGACAGTCCAAGGGCAGGTCAAAATAAAGCTAGAACATGCGTGGGGTGAGGCCAAAACATGCTATAAAGATGGGCACAAAACAGGATGCATACAAGGCCTAAAAAGGCAAATGCACTACACCTTTTACAACCATTCATGGCATGACTTAGGACAATAAAATCAGAGTTATAACACACCAAAATAATCCCCAAAACCCAATGAGAAGGTCTCCCAAAGACCAAATCATGGAGGCACATGCAATGGTCCAAACAAGGAGCTTGAAACAACAACTCTCCAAGGCATGGAATAGGTGACAAATGCGAGTGTGTGGCCACGAAATATGGACTGAAATATGATGATGTGATGCCAAATCACTGAAATAGCTCAAATGAAGCATGCTAATGGCTCACACACCCGAAGCCAACAAGCTAGAATGCAAAGAGGCTATATAAAGCATGGCAAGTATGACCAAATTGACACCAAAAAGAACTTAAACATGTTAAAATATGACTAAAAACTTCACAAAGCCAAGTCAAAACATGCAAGTATGGTGGTCTAAATGCACGATGCATTTCTAGGCAAAATAGAGGAATGCAAGGCAAGTGTATGGTGCATGCAAGGGATCAACAAACCAACCTAAAACAGAGGTAAAGCATGACCAAATAACACCAAATATCCACTGAAATGGAGCCAAAATTGACTAAGCATGCATGCTACCCTTATGAGCCAAAAACACAAGCAAATGAGACATAAGGGGAGAGGGGTGTCCCTCCCCTATACAAGACCTCAAAACCACTTCACCACCACTGAAAATCCTCTGGATTTCAGTGGTGAGAAGGCCAATACACGAAAGTTCCAAAGCTCAACAAAGAAGGCACAAAAGAGGCCAAACAAGGCCTAAGAGGGGGTGGACGACCCCCAACACCAAAATGACCTTAAACAAACATATTAAGCATGCAAATGCAAAACTTTTTTCAGTTTATAGCTAAGCTTAAATCAGTGTGCAAGATAGGCTAAAAGCTTGTACAAAAAAAAGGAGATAAAAGGGTAAGTGTCTCACCCTTGAAGACCTCTTCCAAGAACACTAAACCAGCAGCCTCTTTGGATCAAAACTAGCTCAAACCCCCCTCAAACAACTCCTTAGCACCTTAGTAAGCAAAGAGTGGTGTATTCCTAGGTGTTCTAGTGCAAAAACAAGAACAAAACTCACTTTAAGGTACTCTAACACACACAAATGTAGAGAGAGAGGGAGATATAGAGAGAGAGAGTGATATATATTTTATATCAGATTTTTTTCAATCTCTGGAAAGGGAGGAGAGGCTCCCTTTTTATAGGAAAATGCAATGCAAAGCTTCCAAGGGAAGCTAACTCAAGGAGCAAATCCCTCCATACACGTGTATGGAGGGCAGAGTCTGTGCTCACCAGCTGGCATAACTAGCATCCACTTAGCCTGTAGAACATGCAGGAAGGCCACCGACCAGTTAATTGGTCGACCGGCTACTTTAACTGGTCGGCCTGCTACTTATTTGGTCAGCCGGCTATTTTTGCTGGCCGGTAGGTGGCTGCCAAGGCCAAACAGTGGTCGGTAGGTGTCCAAATTGAAGCCCCAGAAGTTAGCTTTCCAATGGTGGTGGCCTCATAGCTAAAATCCAAGTATGCAAATGAATAAGCCCGATTCAGCGAGGGCTGCTCGACTCTTTCTACCCGGATTCATGCCGAACTTCTCCCAAACTAGTTTTCTTCTCTCATTTCCTCTTTTCTTCAACCCCAAACCCCTAAACAAAGTGTTTTGAAATTTTTTTCAAAGATTTCATCTCTCTTTCATTCATTCTCCACTTTGTTCTTGCTCGGTTTACTGAAAAGCGCAACACTTAACGAAATGCGAGCGTCGGAACATCGTAGGAACTTTATTTTCAAAACATTTTGAAAGAGAGGGTTTTAAGATCTAAAATATTTTGATCAAGATTGTTTTGGTCCAAAAGGGGTATGAAGTTGGGATTTGACTCTCTCATTGCCGAAGAAATCAAACCTTTGGCCTGCACATCTTTTATCACCAAGTAAACCATCAGTAGCGCCCAAGTCTTAAGGGCAGTTAAAAATAGGGTGTCTACAGACGCCCAAGGGATGGGTTCATTTTGGAGGAACTGCACTTCTTGCTGGTCGGGGGAGATGGCAGGGTGGACTAGGTATTCGAGGCGGACACCATGGCTGAGGTCGAATTGGTCTACAGAAGCTAGCTAAGCCATCTCATCTGCCGTAGAGTTTTTCGTCTGAGGGATGTGCTTGATGTGGAAGGTATTAAAGAAGCGAACAAGGGGGAGTGTAATATCCCTGTAAGCCCGCATTGTATCATCCTTGGCATCGAATTTCCCCGTAATTTGTCCGACAATGAGCTGGGAGTCGCTGAACACTCGGATGTGGCTGACACTGATGTCCGGGCTAAGTGGAGACCTGCTATCAATGCCTCATATTCAGCCTCATTGTTACAAGCCTCGAACAAGAAACGAAGAGCATATTTGAAATAACCACCCTCGGGGGCGGTGAGGATGAGACCAGCCCCACTATCTTCTCTGCGGGATGATTCGTCGACGTTGAGGGTCCAAGAGTGGGGGTCCTCTGGTTCGGCGGGGATTGGCGGGGGTGGAGGGGCTGTGGTTGGGGTAGGGTTAGTGAATTCCAGGATAAAATCGGCAACAGCCTGTCCCTTAATTGCTGTTCGAGGCCGGTAGGAGATGTCAAACTGGTTGAGTTCTACTGACCACTGTATGAGTCTGCCGAAAAGTTCTGGTTGCTGCATGACCTTCTTCAAAGGTTGGTCGATGAGGACCACTATGGAATGGGCTTGGAAGTAAGGACAGAGTCGTTTGGAGGCAGTGACCAGGGCCAAGGACAGTTTTTCTAAAAGTGGGTAATTCTGCTCCGCTTCCCTTAGAGCCTAACTGATGTAGTAGACCGGCCGCTGGGCAGAATCGTCTTCCCTAATAAGAGCTGCACTGACTGCGGTGCTTGAAACGACTAAGTAGAGGAAGAGGGGTTCGCCCGTGATTGCCTGAGAAAGGAGGGGAGGGTTGGCCATACACTGCTTCAACTGCTGAAAGGCCTCTTCGGATTCGGTCGTCCATTCAAAAGTTTGTCGAAGAACTTTGAAGAAGGGAAGGCACTTATCCGTTACGCGGGAAATGAAGCGGTTGAGGGCGGCTACTCGGCCAGTGAGTCTCTGAACATCCTTAACCGTTCTGGGTGACTGCATTTCAATTAAAGCCTTGATCTTTTCAGGGTTAGCTTCAATGCCGCACTGACTGACCATGAAACCCAAAAACTTCCCAGATCTTACGTCGAAGGCGCACTTCTCCGGGTTGAGCTTCATTTGGTACTTACGTAGGGTGGCGAAGTTCTCTCGCAGGTCGGTCAGATAGTCAACAGAGAGTTTGCTCTTGACGAGCATGTCGTCGACATATACTTCCATATTCCGACCTATCTGATGATGGAAAACAGCATTGACCAACCGTTGGTAGGTGGCCCCAGCATTTTTCAGTCCAAATGGCATCACACGGTAGTGGTAGGTACCTCGGTCGGTAATAAATGAGGTGTGTTCTTGATCAGACGGGTGCATCAGAATTTGGTTGTACCCAGAGAAAGCATCCATGAAGCTGAGCATTTGGTGACCGGCCGTGGCGTCGACCAGCAGGTCTATGCGGGGAAGATGATAGCTATCTTTGGGGCAGGCTCGGTTGAGGTCGGAGTAGTCGACACAGAGTCGCCATTTGCCATTGTTCTTGCGGACTAGGACCACGTTTGATAACCATCTAGGGTAGTCCACGTTTTTTATGAATTGGGCCTCAAGGAGCTTATCAACCTCTGCAGCAATAAGAGTATTGCGCTCCGGATGAAAGATGCGTTGCTTCTGGTGGTAAGGTCAGAAATGGGGTTCAATGCTGAGGCGATGGGTTATGAAGGAGGGGTCAATACCCGGCATGTCTGAATGGGTCCAGGCAAATACATCATTGTGCTCGGTCAGGAGGGCAGTAAGGTCGGCCTTGGCTTAGGGAAATAGTTGGCTGCCGATTTTGGCAGTTTTGGTTGGGTTGGTGGGGTCGATGGGAACCTCAAGGAGCTCCTCCACAGGTTCTCCTCTGACCAACTCGTCCTTATCTCGGACGTCAAGTCCTTCAATGATCATAGCCTCATTCAGCTTGACTTCCTTGAGTGAGGCGACATAACACTCCCTGGCCACGGTCTGCTCTCCCCTTACTGTCCTGATGCCCAGGTCGGTGGGGAACTTTATGGCGAGGTGGTAGGTTGATGTGATAGCTTGGAAAGCATTGAGGGCAGTACGACCAACTATGATGTTGTAGACAGAGGGACAGTCGACAACAAGGAAGGTGAGCAACTTCGTGGTCTGCCGTGGGTACTCGCCGATGGTGATGGGGAGATCGATGGAGCCGATGGAGGTCACCCGGTCGCCAGTGAAACTGACCAAAGGGGTTTCTGAGTTCTGCCTTCTGAGCCGAGCGGGATGGTCCGCCACAAGCAAGGCCACCTGAAATAACTCAGATTTCTCCAACTGGTGGAGGGGGGTTACCTGGCGGCCAAAGCTGTTACGGAGGGCGATCATGGCCCTAGTTAGGTTGGGCCGACCGTCGGGGTGGGGTGCGCCGACGATTGTTTCTAAGGGGCTCGGTTCTTTGCCTTTGCTGAGGGTGGGTGTCCGTGAACCGGCTAAGACGTCCCTGACGTATTAGGGTCTCGACTTGATCCTTGAGGTTAACACATTCATCGGTGTTATGGCCGTGGTCCTGGTAAAAACGGCAATATTTGGACTGGTCTTTTCGGTTGGAAGGGGTTCGCGATAGTGGGGGCCATTTGAGGGGGTAATCCCGCTGGATCTGATTGAGGACTTGTTCCATGGGGGAGTTTAGGGGGGTGTACCGCTCGAACCGACCGGGCGGTCGGACTTGGGTTGACCGATCAGTTCTAGGGGGTTGGTTGGTATAGTGGAGTGTTTGGCTATTATACTAGGTGTTTCTGGGTTCTGAGTCTTTTCATTTTTCTCTGGGGGTCGGGTTTTTGGTTGTTGGATCTTGCCGGGCGGCTAGGGAATCTTCAGCATTCATGTATTTTTGGGCTTTGGAGAGTAGGGCTTCTATGGAATTCGGGGGGTTTTTGGAGAGGGAGAAGAGGAAGTCAGACGATGGCAGACCGGCCATGAAAGCCGTAAGGATGACCTTGCCGGGCGGCGTTGGCGCTTGGCTCCAATAAAATGGCTGAGGAAGGAGTCGCTGAGGTGTTGGAAAGTAGAGACAGAGTGTGCTGGTAACTGGCTGAACCACAGTCGAGCTGATCCCTTCAGTGTCACGGGGAAAGCTCGACACATGATCTCGTCAAGGAAGGCATGGAGGATCATGAGGGTTCGGTAGGTCTCCAGATGGTCAACTGGGTCCGTTGTACCGTCAAAAGAGTCAATGGTGGGCATTTTGAACTTGGGGGGTAGGGGTTTGTCCCGGATGGAGGCAACAAATGGTGAGTTGGTCGTGGTAGAGGGTTTATGCTGGATGTTCTGTATGACCCCTTGGAGTTGGAGCTTCATGGCTCGGAGTTCTGCGTCCTAGAGAGGGATATTGTCACCACCGGAGGGCAGCGGGGGCTGGACACTACTGGCTTCTCCTTCAGGGGTTGGTGCCAGGATCAACGGATGCGGGGGTAGAGGTGGTGGATTTATATGTGGGGGTGGAGGTTGCAAGCCTTCCAAGTTGGGTGGATAGGGCTGCGGGATAGTATGGCTCGGGGCTCGTTCTTGGTTAGGGAGAATATCTGGAGGTGGTGGAGGAGGCATAGGAAGGTTTCTCTAGAGTAAAGCATTTATCAGGGCTTGGTTTTGCTCGGCCATGCGGTTAATGCTGTTGGTAAGCTAGATGAAATACTGTGGTGGATTGTTTGGATTGGGAGGGTCTGTTTGATGGTCGGCAGCATTATGGTGAGAAGCCATGGATCTAGTCATGACCATACACTTTGATTGGTAGTAGGAAAAGGTTGTTGGGACAGGGTCTTCGGCAACAATGAGCACAACTGGCGCACGGAGCAAAGCTTTCCCATAGACGGCGCCAACTGATGATACAATTAATATACAACGGGTACCTGGCAGAACGGGTCGGACTGATCCACGCTTCTCGTGCCCATATCCGAGTGATCAAACCCACCAATGAACCTGCAGACAAGTTCAACGGGGAACGGGGAGCCCCCCAGTGAACCCTCCGACGAGTAAGTTAGAAAGAGAAGTAGAGTGTAGAGAGAGAATGGAGATAGAAAGTTTAACATTCTTCTTGTCTTCAACGTCTGCTTATATCCTTTGGTAATCATTTCGCCGTCCCTTCCGACCTGCCACCTTTGCTGAAAGTCTATGTTGTAGCTTACCTTGTTTAGGGTGAGGGGGTGCCGTCCCGACGGAGAGGTGTTGTCGTAATAAATGCTTTGATGGGCTGCGTTAATGGCGATGTGCAGTGGCAATAACTTTGCAGATCTTTGTCTGCTGATGTGGCTTGTCCTTTACCTGCCACATGTCTGAATATCATTGGTTCTTCGTGCCATGTTGGCTTCCAGCTATTCAGGATCTCATCAGTTGGGTTATGTGTTGGGCTCTAAGTGATGGGCTTGGGTTGTTCATATTGGGCTATGACCTTTGTGGGCCTAACCACGTCATAACTCATAGTATATTATTTTGGTTATTAATCGAAAAGGTCTTTGCTAATTTCTTATTCTTTGGTTATGTCTAAAATGGTGCATCGGGTCTTTAATTATAGTTCAAGTGATGTTTGACTATGATGTATTATAATACTTTTATATGACCATATTTAAGTATTTTATTACACCAAAAAATGCTTAAGGCAGGTTGATTCAAAGGTAGGATTTATGTTTATATCAGTAGGATTGTAAGAGTTATTCATATTGATTCATAAAAAATTACAAATTCAAATAATAAAAGTGTTCTCAAAGGGAATTAGGCACAAAATCTCTATAACCTTAATAATTTTAGTTCTCAAACAGGTTCTGATTAATTATGTGACGCATCATAATAATCATAAATTTTTAATTCTAGCCAAATTATTTCTGCATATTTTTTCTAGTAGAGCTGATGAAGGTATATTATCAGTAATACTATAAATTCAAAATTTTTATTTAAAAATTATTCGAGAAACGTTAATAGGTGCCTTAAATATACACAATCATTTTTAATGAATCATTATTCTTTAAAATAATACTCCACACTATTATTTATCATTTGACACTTGTCAATTTATTTTCTAAAAACTTACAAAAAAAAAGTATTGAGTTCCATTATTTTAATCAACCAATATCAAATTGGACGCTGCACGTGTATGTAAATCACTTCTAGAAATATGATGTCTAACATAAAACCACAATGGAGTTAATTTTAATTAATGTAATGATATTTTATATTATGATATGTCTTACAAAAGAATAATATTAATTTTAATGTAAAATAAATTTTAATTATAATTATTTATTTTAATAATCTTAATCTTATCGTTCTATAAAAGTGTTACTTGAATACTTATGTATAATAAATTTAGTTAAATTATTATTTTTTTAATTTGATAATTTTAGTTCTATTGTGCTATAAAAGTATAATTATCATATAATGATTTTATATGATATATATTAAATCATAAGATAGTAAAATAAACACTCATTTTGATATAAAAAATAATAGTTAAATTAGAAAGAGAATTAGTAATATAAAACTAAAAGTGATTCTAATTATTTAGTTTATTTATATTTTTATATTTATTTGGAAAATAAAAATATGTAGAAATAAAACTAATCAAAATTTATTTAAAAGATTAAATATAAATATGTCGTGATTGAATTAAGAAAAAAAATACATAAATTAATTATGTAGAGTATTGAGTTTTTCTTTAATATTATTTTTAAATTATTCATACATATTGTATATAGGTATATAAAATTTAAATTAAATATAAATGTTTTGTAATAAATAATTTCATGTTAAATAAAAAATTAAATATAAATTAATATTAAGACATCAATAAGATAGACAAAAAATAAAAAATATAAAAAGAAATTAATTTGATCCGTGCGATACACATAATTAAGTACATTCAGTCTTATTTATTTATTTATTTGTATATTGAGATAATTTTTTTTCTAAATATCATAATAATTAAATTATAATTATATATGAAAAATAAGTTTTTTTTGAAATAGAGTCCATATAAAATTGGTTATTATAATTAAAATTAAATTTGTGTAGAGCTTTATATGTAAATGAAAAATGCATGTTGATGTGGCCTTTTAAGGGAAAAAAAAGAAAAAAAAAGAAAAGAAAAGAAGGTAAACCTTTAGAATATGCCACATAAGAAAGGAAAAAAACACTACTTTTATATTTAGGATAAATTACAAATACACCCTCTGAACTTTCATTAAAATATTAATCGCCCCCTGTGGTTTTGAAAATTACATTCTACCCCCTAAGGTTTCTAATTTCATAACAAATCACCTATTTTATTAATAAATCATCAAGTCAATTAACAGTTTTAATGATATTAGAAATATGTTTCAATTAATAATTTAGGTAATTTTATTATTGTATAGGAGAGCAATTATGAATTTCATTTTTCTAATTAACTCTGTTAAATAAAAAATACTAACAATGAGGTATTTGTAATTTTCCAAACCATAGGGGACAATCTGTACTTTAAGAAAACCTCAAGGGGCATATTTGTAATTTACCCTTATATTTATATACTAGTAGGTGACTCATGCGATGCACGAGAATTTATTTTTAAAATGAGAAATTGATTTTGAGTTTTAATACTTTATGTTTAGAAAATTTTAGTAATTGAAAGCCAAATAGAAAAAGATTTGCTAATGGTTGATGAAAATTTTTGTCACTGTGTGTGTGATGTAAAAGGCTCATAAAAACAATTATTTTTTCAAAGTTTAAAAAAAAAACATTTATTCTCAACTTGAAATCAAATTTTCATTTGTGTTAATTAAATTTATCAAAAATCATGAATTCCACTTGTATGAATATATATATATTTGAAAAAAAAATAAAAACAACAGAAAATTCTATAATATACAAATTATGACTTAGTTCACTACAGAAAAATACACCTTCGGCGAGTAAAAATGCCGACTAAAAAAAATTTGGTAGGCAAAGGTACAATCTTTAGTTACTAAAAAAATTTGGTCGGCAAAGGTACAATCTTTAACTAGTAAAAATAATTTAGTTGGTGTTTATTTTACTTTTGGACTAATTGAGTTTTAGTCATTAAAATAAAGTTTTTGGTGTCTAAAAAAAATTTGATCCCTAAATGTATAAAGTTTTGGCTACTTAAAAATAATTTTGTCGGTATTTATTTTACTTTTGGCTACTACTTGAATTTTAGTCGTTGAAGATAGAGTGTTGGATGACTAAAAAAAATTTGGTCCCAAAATGTACAATCGCGACTAAAAACGAGGCTTAATTAGTGGCCAAAAGTATATTTTTTTTGTAGTGATTATAACTCATGGTATATTATTTTGGTTATTAATCGAAAAGGTCTTTGCTAATTTCTTATATTTTTGGTCATATCTAAAGCCGTGCATCGGGTCTTTAATTATACTTCAAGTTGTGTTTGATTATGATCTATTATAATACTTTTATATGATAATATTTAAGTATTTTATTATACCAAAAAGTGCTTAATGTGGGTTGACTCAAAAGTATGATTTATGTTTATATTAGTAAAATCATAAAAGTTATTCACATTGATGCATAAAAAATTACAAATTCAAATCATAAACAGTGTCCTCAAAGGGAATTAGGCACAAAATCTCTATAACCTTAATAATTTCTATTAGATTTTTGTAATTGGCAATCTCATTTGACAAAACTCCATTCAGTTGTGATTTTATTCCCTCTTATGTTTCAGGAAGGATGTGAGTGTTTAGATGCCAATCCAACCCAAATTATGCCTATATAGAGGAGTTTGTGATCTTAATCCTTTCTTGTTTCGCACTGCCTTTAGTCACATCGTTTGAGCGATGAAATGTGCGCTCAAGCTGTCTTCGCGATCCAGATTACAATAAAGTGAATTGTTTGCTCGTTTTAGGGTTTGAGCTATTTAGTTTTTCAGATAGGAAGAAAAAATAAAGTGTTTTATATTGGAGGGTACTTTATGAGTATTTCCTTGATGATTTAAGAGTGATCAATGGAACCATGAACTTTATATCAACATCATCAAGGGGTTTATTTATTTTCTTTTATTCATAAAATATAGAGTTGTTCTTTGGTGGATTCTAAGAAACTTGGGCCTGAAGCTTTGATGGATTTTGGAGTGGTTCATTGTCGTGGATTCGACGTCAGTATTGTGGATTCAACCTTGAGCAAGACAATTTTGAGGTGAAGACGGTGGTAGAAGAGCCACATTGGGGTCAGTTCAATTTGGGCGTGGATTTGCTAGGTAATGAGAGTACACTTGTGTAATTTTCTTTTTTGTCCTCTTAGTGGATTGTTTTGTGGCTTTGGCCCGTGGTTTTTTTTTATCACAATTGGAGACTCTCCAATTGTGGTTTTTCCAAGTTAAATCGTTATGTCGATTTGTCTTTGATTATTTGATTGAGACTGTTATTTACTATTTAAAATTGATACATAATCACAAATTAATATCTCAGGGATTTTCAAAATTTTCAATTGGTATCAGAGCAGGTCGCTCTATTTTTATTTTTTCAAAACTATTGGAGCGAGATCTTGCTTGATTTGTGATAATAGATTCAATTCGTGAGGGGAATTCTACAGTTCGACCACCCCTACTGTCATGACTCAAACTCGCCCTATAGGTTTAGCATCGTAACCGACCAGTAATCTGGGATTACCAAAGGCCTTTTTAACAGTAAATAGTAATAGGGTTGGCGGAAGCCAATAATAATAAAATAAAATTGTCCAATGAGTTGCGGGACTTACATGGGACAAAACAACTTTATATACTATATACAGATATTCACATCGTCCATCTCAAACATATGAACAGAACATTTACATAACCTCGGGAATTGAGCCCATTAACAAAATTAAACAAAACAAAAGATTTTAAACTAAGACTTCATAACATTAGATCATAATTGCAAAAGGGAGAATTCGAAACCACCTAAAAGCCTGAACGTTTGACAGTTTGGAACCTCGCAGTGAGGCCCGGAAGCTGGCTTGACAAAATAGGGTTTAGGTTGATGCTACTAAGTCCTGTCCTATGCTTGATCACCTACATACATATATAAACTATGAGCTAGAGCCCACTGAATAATCTCAATGTAAAGAGGTTAAATGAATGAGATTCATAGCTTATAAAATCCAAACAGTGTTCTTCACATGATCAAAGCATTGTCCGGATACTCGTGATAATAAATATAGTTCCTCAAACCTTCGAAGAACCTTTCATAGTTTAACTTATAGTGTAGAACATTTCCAAAAGCATTATTACACCATAGACAAAAGATCATACAAAGCGTCCATGATGAAATGAAGCATTTATCAGATCTATATACACACACACACATATATAGAATTCATACGTTTCATCAAATCATTCAGAGTTACTTACATTTTGTGGTATAACCTAATAGTATTGAACATAATATTAGCAAAACGATCACAATGGACTGAGGACATAGGCATAACGATCACAATGGATCGACATATACAAAACGATTGCAACGGATCGACATATACATAACAATCACAACGGATCAACATATACATAACGATCACAATTAATTGACTTAGACATAACAACTACAACAGGTCAATGTAGACATAATGACCACTATGGATCGACCTATAATCATAACGGAAATTTCCAAACATTCAAAACATGTGTTCATGGGTGCCACATTCGATAAGCACAAAGGGGATCTCATTCACTCTTATCAAAATCTCATTTTTGAAAACATATCGTATCGTACACAATTCAGATTTTCAAAGCATATCTTAATGGTTCCAAAGTTCTTCAAAACCTTATCGTATCAGACATGTCATAACAAACCACAGGTTTCACAAATTATCAGATAACATAGTCATTTCCAATTCATATATGAAAATATCTTTACAAAGACATTATTCACAATTTTCGACCAGATGACACTCCTCTTGTAAGCGACCTACACAACACATTCAAGAACAATGCCTCAAAACACATTTCATTCAGACAATCGGTTCTTAAGCCTATTCAGTTATTTCATTACCTGATTATTCAGTTATTTCTATTCATTCTTTAATTTCTTTCGTGTTCATGGAGTTCATATGCATGTGCGACACACTTGAAAGCCATGCAAACGGAGGTCCAAAAGTTTGAAAAATGGAAAGAAAATAAAACCGAGCCTGCCCTGTTGATCGCACATGTAGTGGTCTTGGCCGCTTTAGCGGTGCCAAAGCAAAATACAATTTGGTGCTGGGAAAGGCTGGCCGCTCGTGCGATGGCCTAGGCCGCATGAGTGGTCTGGGTGCAATGCAAGTCGAAAATTCTGTTTCAATTGGAACTCCCTTTTCGCAAAAACTAACTTCAATTTTATGGAAATCAAGGCCCAAAACTCATAAAAACACCTTGAATTTCCCATCTCTAAATTCAAACAAAATCATAACTTTAAACCAAAACTCATTTTGTCATTCACAAGATCACATTCTTGAATTTAATAAGAAAACCAAGAACTTTGCATGTGGTGAGTTCCAAGTTCAAAATCCATGGAGATTTCCTTCTCAAATTTCAAAACTCATGCAAGAAGTAAGTGATTGAACAAGAGTAATGCCATATATGTCAAAGCTTTAAGCTATCTTTTACAATTCCTCTCTAACCAACTCATGTGGGTTTTTAACAACAATTTACACCACTCAACTCTTTAATTCAACTTAGATTCTATGATTTCATGGATAATACAACTTCAATTCATGAGATTAGAGGGGGATTCTTACCTTAGATGGTTAATTTGATGAAGATTTGTTCCAATTTCCTTTGCTCCTCTTTTCTTTCTTCTTCTTTTGCTCTCTAGGGTTCTCCCTCTCTTTGATCTCTAGAACTCTCTCTTCCTTTCTCAAAATATCTCTACAAAACCCACTTAGTCTCTCTCTCTCTCTCTCTCTCTCTCTCTCTCTCTCTCTTATTTTTCCTTTTTTTTTTAATTCAAATTGATGAATAAGAAATAAAAGTCATTACTAATTAGTCTAAATTAATTCATTAATTCCAAGTTCAGATTAATAAATCAAATTCACTTAATTAATTCAATTCTCGTCTCAACTCACACTAAATTTAATCATACTACAGTGAATCAGGCTCTAATTTCCTATTCCAAATATTTAATTTTAATCTTAAGGTTTACCAATTTAGACAGGTTCAATTCTCATTCTCTATATATCTATTCACAGTATCACATGGCACATAATTAACACATAACCACATAATTATTGCAAATCACATGATTAACTCAATTAATTATGGAGGTGATTGTTACACCTACTTGACGGATCTAATTATTCTTTTTGGAAAGTTCAGTTGAGAGCGTTTTTAAAATCTATTGATGAAAAAGTTTAGCAATCTGTCCATGTGTGGGTGGACCGAACCGATGATTACTATTCATGGAGTAACTTTTCCCAAACCAATTGATAAGTGGGACACAACTGATTACCAAAATAGTAGCTGGAATAGTAATGCTATACTAGAAGAGTTTAGTCGTATTTGCAATTATGAAGTCACAAAAGAGGCTTGGAATATCTTACAAACTATTCATGAGGGCACTTCTTCGGTTAAATGCTCAAAACATCAAAGGCTCACGTCTAGTTTCAAAAACTTTTCAATGAAAAATAGTGAGACCTTTGATGAATTTTATGCGAAGTTAAGTGACATTTTAAATTCCGGCTTCAACTTAGGTGAAAAAAATACCAGAATCCAAGATTGTGGGAAATTTTTTTAGGTCCTTGCCTGACCGGTTCCAACCAAAAGTTATGGCTATTGAGGAGGCTCAAGATGTTATAACGCATCGAAATAATTCAACATGAACCACCCACATTAATAAGCATTCACTAAGCAATGACAGTAATCCTTCCCTCTCTAAATATTAGATATGAGAGTTTATATAAAAGTTTCACATGTGGATATACATTCAATGATCAAAATACACATGAATCTATAGCATGTGAAACACCTTATCTCAAAACAATAAAATTCCCTTAAGGGCTTACATCTTCCAAGGTGATAGCCCGGTTACACAGAAGTGGTCTTTCAGACCCATACACGTTAGCCCTTGGCTTTACAAAATGAAATCACAACAAAAGAAGAGCCATGTGCTCTTTACAATTATCCGCGCCCTCAACTTGGCGGAATCACCACATCTTTACCTGCACCAAATCCTATAGGGGTAAGCATAAAGCCCAGTAGAGAAACACCAAACAAAGTATATACATTTATGTTATATGGCCAAAATTGAATGCAAGTGCACATGCAACGCAATACTCCTTTCAAGATATTATTCATGTCTTTCTTGAGAAACACCATGCATTTCGTTTTACAATCTTATCAATTTCCAAATTTCAACTTTTTAATCACAAGGGGCAATAAATACGACACTGGTAATCCCTAGGTTGGTGTCTGTAAGTAGACTCTATGAGTACTACCAAACTGTCATTTTTACCGGTATTAACTGGAAGGCTCGACACCTATCCGTGTGGTTTTCCGGTCTTTCACCAAGGACATTAAGGCCAACTTATCACATTCATCTACACCCCCTAACCGGACTTACCACCGTATTTACTCCATACACAGTTTGATAGTTCTCATTATAGTGTAATCCTTCTCCAATAAACATGATGAGAATGTGCAATAATAATAATAAATCAAATGGGAACACAAGGCAATACAAAATATCTCAAAACATTTTTCCGTTTCAAAACGTTTCTACAACAAAATCAATTTACTACCTTGTTCATTCATTCCTCTTAATAATATGTCACAATTGGCCATATCTTCAATTTAAAGCAATATCAAGCTCTCATCATGCCCGATCCACAACAAGTTAGCCCCTTAAGGCTACATGTGATGCCTTTCAAACATCACTCCAATGTTCACAATTTTCACATTTCAAGATGCAAAATCATTTGTTACTTCATAACAATGCACGTTCAAATGTTTAACAATGAGGTTAAAGTGGTATTTCATTTCTCATATATCAGGTAAATTGTCATTTTTGCTAAATATAAAATGAAAGTTCACTCCCTAATATTAAATCAACAAGATGCCCCCAAACATGTTTTCATCTTTCAAAATCCCCAAAATTTCTAGGGTTTTTATGCCAAAACCAAAACAAACATCCCCCTCCCCCTCTTTTGGAAGGGTTTTTCTCTCAAGACAACACCCCCTCCTATTATGTTAGTTAAAGAAAATTCTCAAGAGTTAATTTAGGAAGAGAGAGGGAGAGACCAATCCCACCTTCATAACCCTAGCATTTATGAGACACAACCAAACCTTCAATATCATTAATGAAAACCTTAAATCAACCAAATCTAACATAAATATATATATATATATAACTCAAGGAGATTTTCCTACCACAAAGTTTGATGGAGAAGTGGAGTAGAAACCCTAGAGTTCAAGGATGAGAGAGAGAGCTTGGATCTTCACCACAACAAGTAAAGCTCTTGCTCTAGATCTTCAAGGTTGTGAGAGATGATGATGATCTAACCCAATGGAGAAAGAATCAAAGGTTTTTGGTGCTTTGGTTAGGGTTTTTAAAGAGAAGGAGAGAAAATGTGTTTAGAGAGAGAGAAAGATACATTAGGATGAGACACAAACAGCCCAAAAGAGTAAAAAAAAACAGGGTTTTCGAACTGACCCTGCCCCGTACGTGCGGTACTGATCCCCGCACATGCAGCTGGTCCTGCACTTCCCCCTCCGTACCTGCAATTTAAGCAGAGGGCAAGCCAACAATCCCCTAAATTCTGCACGTGCGGCCTCCTTCCCGCACGTGCGGCCCAAGGCCCCGTACGTGGGGCCCTTGGTTTCCAGCCCAGAATTTTCCCGACTCGCTCCCGGACATTCCAGGCTCGGGCACGCACCTTCCGAATCAAGAGATATTCAAAACCCAAAACAAGACAAAGGCAAGAGCTACATTTTGAGGACCATTTTCGAATGAGTCAAAACCAACGAAGGTAAAAAGGAGGACGGAGCGAAGGAAGAAGTGAAGAAAAGAAATAAAAAGAAAGGAAAAGACTCGGTCGTCACAGATGTTGACATCTTCAAGCTGGATCATTTGGTTAGAAATCTCCAAACCTATGAGGCACATATGAATTTCAAAAAGAAATAAAAAGATGATATTGCTTTTAGTGGTGCTCATAGAGTTAGAAAGGATTCTTATGAGGATTGTGAGATTGATTCCAAGATTACGAATGCTTTTGTAAAACAATTTAAAAAGTCTTTTCTAAAAAAGAAGCCTAATTTTTTGGAATGAACTCATAAATCCAAATATAAAGATAAACTCAAAATTGATTCTACAACTAGGAAGAAGAAAGGAAAGATACAATGGAACTTTGAAAGAGTCCAATGCTATGAATGCCAAAGATTTGGTCACTTTGCTCAAGAATGACCTAATCGCTTGAGGAAGAAAAAAGCTTTCACTATCACTTGTGATGATAAATCTGAGTCTGATAAAGATGAAAGTGACAATGAAAGCTCAAGTCGAAGAGGGGCATGAACAATTTCTTGCTTTCATGGCAGTTTCTAGAACTGAAGGACGAATGGAGTATCCCAAGAGACTGGTTGAAAAGATCACTAATGATAAATCCTTGGAGAATGAAGATGATGTAGATGGTGAAGAGCTTCAATAAGCTTATGAAAAGTTGTATAAGGAATCTCTTAACTTATCTAGATTGAATGACAAAACTCACTATCAAACTCAAAGCCTATGAAAGTGAGAATGTCAAACTAAAGGAAGAGATTTCCGAGGCTAGGAATGATGCCATCAAGATCTTTAATGATGGACAAGCTCTTTGTGAAAAACTCTTGGCTTGTGAGACAAGAGGAATGAGCTACAACAAATCTATGCATTATATGAAGAAAAGATTAAAACTCTCAAGATGTCTCAAGTTGCCTTGGAAGAGCTAGTCATCAAGAAAAAGGATGTCTCAAGTTGCCTTGGAAGAGCTAGTTATCAAGAAAAAGGAAGAGCTCAAGTGTGCTATGGTTACCATTGGTCTTTGGAAAAAAGGATCAAAGACTAGAGATAATATCATTAGGTCTTGACAAATGTGTTATGACAAGAGTGGCATTCGTTTTTGTGGAGACAAAGTGCAAAATGGAGTGCATCTACATCTCATGATACCAAAACTCAAGAAAAGAAAGAGCAAACGATTCAACATGAGGATGGACCTCTCAATCTTCCTAGAGTTGGAAGGTCAGAGAAAGAAGGTAGACCCTATTTTTATTTGTCATCATTCTGGTATGTATGGTTATATTCGCCCTTATTGTTATGAGTTATACGGAAAGAGTGTCTCATAGAAGTAGAAGAAATTCTAATACCTTTTGGGGTAAGAGACATTTCATTAAGTTAAAGGTCAACTTAGACCTTCTTATTTTGATTTGCTTAAGACCAAACATGAAGCGAGTTTGCATTTTCCTAGACCTTGGAGTAGGAGGTTGGAAACCAAGTCAAGACAGGTTTCCATTGAAAGGGAAGGGAATCACAACATCAAGACACCACTGAAGAACCGCAATTCCCACAATATTGTTAATACTAAAGCGGTTTTGGTGAAAAAGCTTGACTGATTTAACATGTTAATTTAGTTTTTTTTTCTCTCTCTATTTTTGGGTTTTTTTTTTTTTTGGGGGGGGGGGGGGAGGGCCGTTTTGTGTGTGCTTGTTAATTTTATGTCTTGCTTTGGTTATAAAAAAAAAATCCAAAATGATTTTCTTAGTATGGTTTTGCAACCTTGAAATTTTGGAGAAGTTCTTGGTATATATTGGAATTGATGAGAATATTTATTACATGTTAATATGTGTGTGCTTTATGTGGTCATTACTCATTTTGGAGTATGTGTACTTTGATTAGTATGTCTCATTCTGTACATAATCTTGGATTAGCAAATATTAAAATCTTCTGCATAAGTGATCAAATTTCTCTATGGACTTCTAACATTGTATCTTTTGCTTTTCTAGAGGAATTGACCTATACTAGCGCATCATGGATGACGTTGAGTCCCTTAACCACCTTCCATCTTTTTGCATCTCCAAAATCACCCCAAGTTCCAATATCAGAATCTTCCATCTTTTTGCATCTCAATTCTTTGTAGTCAAGGCATGCAGAAAAGGCTACCTCAGAGTCACCAACCAGGCTATCCTTATTTTATCCATGCTTCTCTGGTTCGGTTTCCATATTCTTGAGCGTGAAAGCCGCCAATGAGTGTGCAAAAGAAAGAAAGAAAAATATAAAAAGAAATTGATTCATTGATTGAGGGGGAGCTTCTGCATTTACTCAATAAATACCCATTGATTCCTAGTGGTTTGACTTTCCTAAGTTGTGTTTAGATTCTCTTGATGGAGGTCCAACCATTAAATCACTACTAGGATTTGAATCTAGTGTTTGTCGATCTCCAAGAGCCACACACAGTTTTATCATGAGATCTATGCTTTTCACATATTGCATCATAATTTTTTCATAAGGAATCTTCTAGAGATTGTGCACATTGTGTTTTCAAGTGTGTTTCTTGGATATTCTTGTATGTTTTAAGGTACAAATCTAAAATTTCTTACTTGCTCCACTATATTGTTTTTTGTCTTTTCTTTCTTGCTCATTGTTTTCAGTGCTTGTGGTTGCTTTTAGTGAGGGAGAGTTTGGTTAATCATTACAAGGGTTTTTTAGCATGAACTTACATTGATTGGTTTGGTAAGGGAGATTGGCCTTAATTGGTTTGCATGCTATTATGCACTGCTTATTTATTACTTACTTCTCACATGCTATTAATTTTTAGATCATCATGTCCTTGCTTGTGTGGTTTATGCTCTTGTTTTAGTTGATTGAGCTTCCTTTGACAATTCATAACAAAAAGAGGGAGAATTTTGAGGGGGAGGAATTTGAGTATTTTTGCATGTTTCTTAAAATTTTGATCTACTCAAGCTGCATGTTCTTAAAATCTCCAATTTTCATCGATTTATATTTCCATCTATTCATGCTTCAAGATAATCTTGTCATATGTCTATTGCTTTCATATACTCTTGTGGTACTGATGGCTATGTCTATTGCTTTCATGTACTCATGTGGTACTAATAGCTGTTTTGCAGATCATGACCTTGAGAAAGAAGTTAGATTTTGTTGGTTGTAATGGATTGAGGCGATTAGGATTTTATTTGTAAGGTGTGTTTTTTCATGGAATTGCCAAAGGGAGATTGTTAGGTTTTTGTAATTGGTAATCCCGTTTGACAAAACTCCGTTCAGTTGTAATTTTATTCGCTCTTATGTTTCAGTGAGGATGTGAGTGTTTAAATGCGAATCCAACCCAAATTGTGTCTATGCAGAGGAGTTTATGATCTTAATCGTTTCATGTTTTGCACCCTCTTTGGTTATCACCGCTCGAGCAGTCTTTGCAATCCAAATTACAATAAAGTGCACTATTTGCTCGTTTTAGGGTTTGAGCGGTCCAGTTTTTCAGAGAGGAAGAAAAAATAAAGTGTTTTATATTGGAAGGTGCTTTATGAGTGTTTCCTTGATGATTTAAGATTGATCAATGGATCCATGAACTTTATATCAACATCATCAAGGGGTTTGTTTATTTTCTTTTATTCACAAAAGATAGAGTTGTTTTTCAGTGGATTCCGGGGAACTTGGGCCTAAAGCTTTGGTAGATTCCGGCATGGCTCATCATCGTAGATTCGACATCAGCATTATAGATTCAATGTTGGGCAAAACAATTCCGAGGTGAAAACGGTGGTAGAAGAGGCACGTTGGGATCGATTCAATTTGTGTGTGGATTCACTAAGTAATTGAGAGTACACTTGTGTAATTCCTTTTTTGTCTTCTTAGTGGATTGTTCTATGGCTTTGGCCTATGATTTTTTTAATCGCAATTGGAGGCTCTTCAATTGTGATTTTTTCACGTTAAATCATTGTATCGATTTGTTTTTGATTGTTTAATTGAGATTGTTATTTATTGTTTAAAATTGATACATAATCACAAATCAATATTTCAAGGATTTTTAGATTTTTCAATTTCAATTCTCAAAGGGGTTCTTATTAATTATGTGACACATCATAATAACCGCAAATTTTTTATTCCAGCCAAATTATTTTTGCATATCTTTTCTAAGAGAGCTCATGAAGATGTATTATTAGTAATACTATAAATTCAAAACTTTTATTTAAAAATTATTCAAGAAATATTAATAGGTGCCTTAAATATATACAATCATTTTTTATGAATCATTATTCTTTAAAATAATACTCCACACTATTTATCATTTGGCATTTGTCAATTTATCTTCTAAAAACTTAACAAAATTTTTTTATTTATTTATTGAATTCTATTATTTTAATCAATCAATATCAAATTGGACACTGCATGTGTATATAAATCACTTCTAAAAATATGATGTCCGACATAAAATTACAATGGAATTAACTTTAATTAATGTAATGATATTTTATATTATGATATGTATTACAAAAGAATAATATTCATTTTAATTTAAAATAAAATTTAAATTTAAATTATTTATTTTAATAATCTTAGTCTTATTGTTCTATAAAAGTGTTACTTGAATACTTATATATATATATATTAAATTTAGTTAAATTATTTGTTGATTTTGATAATTTTAGTTCTACAGTGCTATAAAAGAGGAATTGTTTTTTAAGGTCTCTGATATTAAGATTTTATAAGATAAATGACATACAATATTTTCATAGTAGTTGGGGTCCCTTAACATTTTCACAAAGAAATTCGACTCAAAGAAATTTTATAGCGATCCCGGTATTCCTTCCTTTGGTTTTGTATTTCGGACTCGGTTCTGTGGATGTCTATTGTGTTATATCTTTCAATTCTGTCCTTTAATTCTTTGAATTTGAGTTTAGAAATGTCTTGGGCGTGTTTTGAACAGGTTGGTTGAGCTTTGGTCTCTATTCTTGTTGCCTAGATTTTTGATGATCCGCTCGAGTGGGTCCCTTTGTGCTCGAGCAGAGTTTGCATCCTTTCAGCATTTTGTGCGTCTGCAAAAGTACTGCAGGTGTGTTTTTCACGCTCGAGCGGATTTCCTTACGCTCGAGCGGGTCGCGCTCGAGCGGTATCTGACGCTCGAGCGGGTGTTCGGAGTCTGTAAAAGTACTGGAGGAGTGTAATCTACGCTTGAGCGTGTTCCTTTGCGCTCGAGCGGGTAGTGTTTTGCTGTTGTGCCTTGGCGCTCAAGCGGGTCATACGTATATCAGATCGCAGCTGGGTCATTTTAAATCACTTTTTCAATTTTCTCTCTCTCTCTAACTTTTCAAAACCCTAATTTCGGCAGCCTCTCTCTCTACACTCTCTCTCTCTAAGGTTTGATCTAGTTTGAGTGATCTTCTTCCTTAGTTCCTTTGCAAAAAGTGTGGAGTTTGCCTTGATCTTCATTTCAATCCGAAAATCTTGAAGTTTGGAGCATTTTCGAATTTCTTCAACATCCCTTTGGGTCTCTCCATTTGAGGTAGGGATAACTACTCATTTTTATGATCTTTAACATAGATGTTGGGTATTTGTATAAATGGTTTGATTTGGGAAGTTAGGGTTTGAGATTTGAAATATTGAAAAGAGGGGTTTTGTTCCTTTTGACTATATATGTGTATATGGGTCTTAACATGAGGTTGTGAATGTTTATTAATGATATTTGGACCATTGGGTCAATATTGGAAGAAAAATTAGAAAATGCCATATTTGGGTTTTAATGGGTCATTAGTGTAATTAATGACTTTCATTATGAAATATAAAATTGGGATGGAAATGATGAAATTGGCTTAAGATGAGATCGAATGGTGGAGTTGGATTTATTAATCGCTCACTTTTGAAAATGTTGATAATTTATTTGTTGATACATTTATTATCTGTTTAGAAATAATTGCTTTGGGCTATCGGTGGAGGATAGTCTTGATTGTTGTAGACACTGCATGATGATTAGGTGAATTAAAACTAATCGATTGAATATGTCATTGAATATGACGATTGGAATAATACATCAAATATGTGTATTGATTGATCATGTATATGATAATTGTTTATATACATTGTATTGTGTGGGAGGAGATAGGGGATGTACTCTACGGTTTGGGAGGAGATAGGGGATGGACTCCTAAACCGGATATTATTTGGGAGGAGATAGGGGATGGACTCCATTGATACAACAAATATGTGTATCTATTGTGAAGTATGGAAGTGTTTTGATATGAGTTGTTATCTCATTTAAAAAGAAAGTGCTTGAATATGAGTCGTAGTCTCATTAAATTGTTGGCCAGGTTCTGAGCCATGTTATGAATTGAAAATTTGATAAGTAAAGGAAAGTGGAATGGAATATGGACATATCTGTCATGGAATTGGATTGTGTTGTACATTGGTTTGTTTGAGTTAAACATTTATCAAATACTAATGTTTTAGTTATTGTTTATATTATGTTTAGCATATCTCTACTGGGCGTTGGCTCACCCTATATGGGACATTATTTTCAGGTGCATGTGGCATGCCACCTCCAAGGACGTAGCTTGGGAGGCTTAGCGGCTGAGAGACCTTTTTGTGATTATCTTTTGTATTACATGTATATCAAGCCAAGGGCTTATTTTTGTGTAAAGAGTTAGAACTCTACTTTTGTTGGACCCAAGTGTTGACTTGGAAAGTTGTAAGCCTATAGGGCATTTACTTTTGTTGTTAAAATGTAATATCTCTTGTAAGAATACTCTCATAAATAGAATTATGCTTTATTCTCTTAAGTTTATAGATGTCTTGAATGTATGAATTATGGGTTTATTTTGAGGGCGTTACAAATTTCGCCCGATTTAGAGAAATTTTGGCTCAACTTAGAGAAATTTCGCCCGACTCAGAGAAATTTTGCTCAACTTAAAGAAATTCAGAGAAATTTCTTTGATTTTCTCTGTTTTTTGAAAATTTCTCTCTGTGTATTATATAGATAAGAGAGAGAAGAAAAAAATGGAATAGTTTCTTGTCAACCTTTTAATTCTACCCTCTATAAGGGAAGTAATTCAACAAGTGATGCAAATATGTGTTTTACAAATATATATATCGTTCGTACAGAAAACAGGAACATGATCACCACTATATTTGTCATTCAACTCTATATTCATTTTTAAGTACACTAAAGTTAGGGGTGTAAAAATGGCTTGAGGCCCGTGGGCGGCCCGAAGCCCGCGGCGGGCCCGGCCCGTTTCGGCCCGGTTAAGCCCAGGCTCAAGCCCAGCCCAATACCTTGGGCCTGGGCCTTCCATTTTGGGGCCCGGCCCCGCCCGTGGTCCGACCCAAAAAATTTCGGGCCCTGTAGGCGGCCTGCCCCGGCCCGGCAAGTTTCAAAAAATAAAAATAAAAAACAACTTACAATAGTTAAATAATTAAAAAAAATAAATAAAAAGATTGATATTATAAAAATAAAAAAATAAAAAGATTGATCTTATAAAAATAAAAAAATAAAATAATTGATCTTATAAAAATAAAAAAATAAAAAGATTGATCTTATAAAAATATAAAAATAAAATAATTGATCTTATAAAAATAAAAAAATAAAATAATTAAATAAATAAAAAGATTGATCTTATAAAAATAAAAAATAAAATAATTGACCTTATAAAAATAAAAAAATAAAAAGATTGATCTTATAAAAATAAAAAAATAAAATAATTAAATAAATAAAAAGATTGATCTTATAAAAATAAAAACATAAAAAAATTAAATAAAAATTAATATAATTAAATAAATAACATTACTAATTTAAAAATAAAACAAAAATTAATAATAATTTATTAAATTAAAATCAAATTATGAATTATTTATTAGAAAATGATGATATGATGTATCACTGTGTGCACAGCAGCACAGTCTGTGTGTGTGGTTGGAAAAGTGGGAAAGTGTACCTAATAATATATATGGGAAAGTACATCTAAGGTCCTAAGCTCACGTGAAAGAAAACAAAAAAAATAATATATATATATACTAAGTTGGAAGGTAATACTGGGCTTGTGGGGCCTCACTACGAGTCCCATTTTGATAATCCGAACCGTTAATGTGTAGAACTCTTCCATTACTATATGCCTGTAAAAAATCATGTTAATCGGATATCGTTAACTATATGATCAAATCAATTTGGTATAAAAATGCATGGTGTTACAGTTAATGGTTTACAAAAAAAACTAATTCGATCAAATAGTTATAGATATCTGATCAACGTGATTTTTTAGAAACATATAATACTCGACGAGTTGTACACATTAAACGGTTCCAATTAGCAAAACGGGACCCGTGATGGCTCCCATTGACCAAAGAGCACCGTCCAAATGGTTGCCCGAGAAGGAGGCAACCATTTCCTAGCCTAGCCTCAATTTTGAGCCGTTGCAAACTCAAACGGATATATATAAAACGGTCATAATAATTCAAACGGATAGATTTTAAACTAGTATAAATATATTTTAGTTTTCAAAATATATTTCACAACAAATCATTCTCTCTCTTTCTCTCTTTGACTCTCTCAATCTCTCTCAACTCTCAATTAATTTTGAAGTGCCATCCCTAAGTGGCTATTGCAATTGTGCAACAAGAAACTTTTAGCAGAAGAAGAAAATTTCTATATCGCATTCGCCAGTCGGTAATATTAATTAGTTTAATTAAATTTATGCACATATATTAATTATTATTTTTTATTGATTGAATTTACACATTATTTAAATTAATTGTTAATTCTTATATATTGTTTTACTTGCATTACTATGGATCCTAATATGTCTAATATTTATGTCGATGTTGATACATATACTACACCATATGAATCTGTTGATTCTCCTTCTAATATCCCTGTTCCAACAGTTGCATCATCATCAAGAAGCAGAAGTAGTAGTGTTTGGGAACATTTTGAAAAAATATTTATAAATAATCCTGATGGCATAATTACATTTAAAGCAAAATGTAAATATTGTGCACGTTTACTTAGTGCTGCATCTGCAGGGGGTACTAGTTATTTAAAAAGGCATTCTGACAAACATTTACAAAGTAAACAATTTGATATTCGAAATCAAATGCAATTAGGGGCTTCATTAACTGGAATTTGCAAACATTTTCATATGATCCTATACGTGCACAAAATTCTGTAGTTGATTATATTATTAAAAAAGAACAACATTTTAGTATTAGTGAATGTCTTGATTTTACCAAAATGATTCACGCAAGTTTTGCACCGCAATATCAAAATTTTTCAAGAAATACTACTAGAAACAGGATTTTAAAAAAATTTGAGGATATTAAAAGTGAATTATTTGATATTTGTAAAAATTTGAATGGAAGAGTTTGTTTAACATCTAATTTGTGGTCAAATAATGGTTTTGAATATCAATGTATCACTGTACATTTTATTGATAATGATTGGAAATTAAATAAAAGAATTATTTCATTTAAATTAATTGAACTTCCATACATTGGTTATTCGCGTGGTGTAGAAATAAGAAATGTATTATATGAGTGGGCTTTGCAAAATAAATTATTTATGATTAGTTTAGATAATACATCATATTATAATCAAACTGTAGCCCATTTAAAATCAACTTTACAATTACTTGTTGATGGTGATTTATTTCATGTTTATTGTTGTGTCCATATTTTAAATTTGATTGTTAAAGAAGCTATGCATGTATATGAAACTTCTATACTTGTAATAAAAAATGCAGTTGTTACTATTATGTCTTCTGGTAATCGAATTTCAGAATATAGAAAAATTTGTCAACGAGAAAATATGTCATTTAAAAAGTTAATTTTAGATGTAGATAGTAGGTGGAATTCAACATATAATATGTTAAAAATAGCTTGTAAACAAAGAAGAGCAATAGATTTATTTTTTGCAACAACATCAATAGGAGGAGTACTGACACCCACTGAACTTAATTGGCGCCAAGTAGCCTTGTATAAAGATTTTTTAAAAGTTTTCGATACTTTAACAAAATTATTTTCTTATATATATATTTCTATTTCACTATTTGTTTTACATATGCTAGCAGAAATAATTAAAGTTTTTATAAAATATATGAGTAATGAATTTTATGTAACCATTATTACTTATATAAAAGAAAAATTTGGTAAATATTTTCATTCTTTGCCTCATCTATTAGGTTTAGCTATAATAATTGATTCTAGGTGTAAAGAAGTTGGTTTATAAGAATTTTTAGAGCGTATTTTCGATTATCAAATACAGTTTGCCCCTATTATGCAAACATGCAACAGATTATTTCAAGAATACAGGACAGCTGCAGCTGCAGCTGCAGTTGCATCTGCATCTATAAATATATCTACACACACTACACTAGCAGTCCAAAAATCTCGAGGCGGGAGATTAAGTATTTTCACAGCAATAAAAAGTAGAAGAATATCTCAACATACAAGTGTAAGTAGTTTTGAACTGCAACGTTATTTGGAAAACCCGTCAGTGGATAATTCCGATAATTTTGACATTTTGGAATGATGGAAACAAAATGAATCTATGTGGCCTGTGCTTTCACAGATGACCCGTGATATACTAACCGTTCCTATTTCTACAGTTACTTCAGAAACAGCTTTTAGTGCAGGTGAACGGGTGCTGAGTGACTACAGGAGCAGGCTTTCACCCGAAATGGTTGAGGCATTGATGACATCCAGGGATCATATGCATGCGCTTACAAGAAGACAAAATTTTAGTGAAAATGAGCGAATTCAATATGATTTGGATGACATGTTATCGGGCAACGCGACTGAAATGTCTATCTCCTCCGATGATTGATCAACAATTTATTTTTTACTATTTCATTTCGTTTCGTTTTTTTCTTGGTTTTTGTTTTTTTTTTTTTTTTTTGTATTAGATTATTGAGGTGGAGTATAATGCAAATGATTGGTAGGCTAGTAGGTGCCAACCTAGTTGGGATATACTTGATCTATAGTGATGCAATTGCTATACCATCATCAGTAATCTACACCTAATTTATTTAATAATATCAATTTTTGTAATATTTTATTTCATTTTAAAATAAAAATTATTCATTCAATAAATGTTATATAAATAATTTAATATTGTAATATTGAAAGTTTCAATTATATATATATAAAATTATTCATTTCGAAAGAAAAAAAAATTACATAATTGCATACTTTTTTAGTTATAAGTTCACAATTAAAAAAACATAAGTCATATATAATTAAATTTAAATATCACTATAAAATATTACATAACCAAACAAAATATCTCATTAATCGTAATTAAAATACTTTAGTATAAATTTTTTTTTAATTTTTAATTTCTATTATTAAAAAAAAAAACCCGACTAGGTTGGCCCGCGGGTCAAGGCCCGAGCCCAGGCCCAGGCCCTATTATGAGTGGGCTTGGGCTTGGGCCCCACATTTTAGCCCATGGGCCGGCCCAGCCCGCTAAAAAATCGCCAGCCCACAAAGCCCGAATGGGCCGGGCCGGGCCGGGCTCAGGCCATTATTACACCGTTAACTAGAGTCAAGAAATAATATACACTTAGACAGCTATAGAAGCTTGAGGATGTCGAATTGTAGGAAAAGAGGCAGATAACAAAGATATCATTCACTGCCATACCTGATTTCTTACGTTTCCAAGCACAAACTGCGTGTTGGACTAATCTTTTAGCCGATTCTTCCCGAAACACCACTACAATCATCAATCCTTCTTTTACATATATATATATATATATATATAGAGAGAGAGAGAGAGAGAGAGAGAGAGAGAGACCTAATAAAAAATTTGCAGTGTGGACCAAAAAAGGGTTTCTATAGAGAGAGAAAAGTTGCTCGGAGATCACATAGCAAGGAAATGAAGATTAGGTACGCACAAAGAGAGTAAGGGACCTTAAGCTACAAGAAAAAATATTGTGAACCTTTTCTACTATCAAAAGTTGGAGAGAGATGTTAGATTAATTTTTCCAAAAAATAAATACTACAAAGGGTATTAAACTCCTCTTTATAGGAATTAACCTCACAACCCACACCATAAACTGATGCTATATAAACACCACAAATTGGTAACTCTTTTTTAGGATAATTTTGTTGTTTATTTCTATTAACTATTTTAATGAATATTATCAATTAAATTAAATTAACCCAATGTAAAAAAAAAAAATTAAAGAATAAAATTGACACAATTAAAATTATATGGAATAAATGACATAATAGGCAAAATACAAAAGTCACTAGTATAATTTGCCTATTTTGTTTTGTAATAAACATTTATAATAAAAAATAAAAAAATTAATATGGAAGCAATTCTAATTTTTGAATTAACCCAATTTAATCTTGTTGGGTTATTTCGATTTCAAAGGAGGGAACCGACCAAGATTGATTTGCTTTTTCCCATAAATAAAAAAGCATTAAATTGTCAAACTAGTATTTTAGGGTTTGTGATGGGTTTGTCCCTTACAAAAAACCTATATACTCGGTTAAATATAAATACTTTTAAAATATATATAGATATATATTTAAATAAACATTAAATTGCCAATAGAATATTGTTTCATTATTTCATCTTCGACTTAAGTGCCAAATAATAAGAAAGAAAAAATATATTGATTGTTCTTAGCAATCAAAATTAAGAAAATAAAAGGAATAAATTAATGGATAAATGCAAACATTATTTTATATATGTGTGTGAATGTTTTAAGGTACGCGTTTGGGTAGCCAGTTGGTCCATACTAGAAAATGTATTTTTTTAAGGAAATTTTCCCTCTAAATCTCATCTTAAAAAATGTGATCCATTTAATTTTAAGGATTTGTTTGTAAACCAATTAGTCCAATTTATTTTAGAAAAGTAAATTTAGCATATTATTTAAAAATTAGATTTACGATTATATTCTTATTTCTATTATATTTCTTCTCTTTTTTTCTTTTGTGCTATAAAGGTAAGGTATACAATATATGAAAATGGGATAAATTTTTATACGAAAATCTTTTTTATTTGGAAAACATTTCAAAAGGAATACAAAAATGACTTAAAATATAAGATTCTTCAAACATTTCAAAAAGATGTGAGATTTTTCAAACATTTCAAAAGGAATACAAAAACTACTTAATAAGCTTTAGCCAAATATATAATTTGAACTGTAATATTTCAATATAACACTCAAATGTAGCACTCCACAAAAAAAAAAAAAAAAAAAAAAACTTAGTGTAATACCCTAATGTAATACATAAAAAAACTCCTTACTGTACTTTTCCCAAATATAATACTCCAAAATAAACTCCTTAGTAACATTCTAATGTTACACATAAAAAAATTCCTTAGTATACTTTTTCCAAATGTAATACTCTCATATAATATTTCAAAAAAAACTCCTTAATGTAACATTCTAATGTAACACACATAAAAACTCGTTAGTGCAACACTCTAATGTAACACATACAAAAATTCTTTAGTGTATATTTTCCAAATGTAACACTTCAATATAACACTCTAAAAAAACTCCCTAGCGCAACACTTTAATGTGATACAAAAAAAAAATCTCTAATGTACTTTTCAAACACTCTAATATAATATTAAAAAAAAAATATGAGATTCTTCAAATCATTCCAAAAGGAGTACAAATATTCCTTAGTAAGTTTTGAACAAATGTATAATTTTAAACTATTAGTGTTACGTTTGGAAAAAGTACACTAAATAATTTTTTAAGTGGTTTTGTGTGTTATATTGGAGTATGTTACATTTGAGTGTTACGTTTGGGATTACATTGATTGGAGTATTACGTTTAAAAAAAGTGTACTAAGGAGTTTTTTTTTTTGGTTACATTGGAGCATTACGTTTGGAAAAAGTGTACAAATGAATTTTTTTGAGTGCTACGTTGTTACGTTTGAAAAAAATACACCAATGAGTATTTTAGTGTGTTATATTGAAATGTTACGTTATTTACGTTTTTGTTCGTGATATGAGATTTGTTCTAGAATAAGAGAAAATTCAAAACTTCTATAGTGCGAATTACCCAAATGTTTAACTTTATATTTTGAGAAATCCACTTTTATTTCTAAAAAATTAAACCTAAACATATAAGTGACTACTTTTTTTATGTAATTTTTATTTTAATGGGACCTTTAAATTCATAAAAAAAAATAAACGGCAGTGATTGGTAGCTCGAGAGTTGAGGCTCGAGATTTGGCTCGAGGGTCAAAACGAGTTTTTTTTTTTTTTTTTTTTCTTTTCTTTTTCTCGTTTTGACCCCTCCTTCTCTATATATATTTTTTTGACAGAAGAAGAACGAACCGAAGAACGAACCAGGAAGAAGGAAGAAAGGAGGAGGAGGAGGAGGAGGAGGAGGAGGGAGGGGAGGGGAGGGGGCCATAAAAACCGGGTTGAGGAGGAGGGGAAGCTGGGCAGACATCGGCGGTGCTGCGACGGAAGAGGAAGCAGAGGCGGCGGCGGGAGCTACGACGACGGCGGGAGCTGGGCGGGGCGACGATCGGCGATGGCCGACGATCCTCTCCCTCTCCCTCTGTTCCTCTTTCTCCCTCTCCCTCTCTTCCTCTTTTCTCCTTCTCTCTCTTTTTGTTTCGAGCCATTTTTCGAGCTCCATTTTTCGAGCACTCGACCATTATCGAAAAATAAAATAAAAGACTAAACAATTCACAAAATTATATTTTAAGATTTATTAATACTTTACTTTTTTTTTTAACGACGTTAATACGCAGACATAATCCAGGAGGAGATCACCTTTTAGGAATTTAGCACTTTGAGAGGCACAAACTACTACTTAGACTTGAAATTCTCATCTTTGTTACTTCTAAAATAAATGTCTCAATCAAATAATCAATGTTCAACCTTTTTACTCTGTCAACTCCGGTAGAGAGTTGCCTCATCAAGTTTTACTTCCTCACGACCAAACACTCCCTTCAGCTTTTTTGACAAAGAAACTAGAGATTATCAATGAGTGACCAATGGAAAAATATGGTTGATTTGTCAAAAATGGAAAATTCTAGTGTTCCCATTTGCTTGTCGGAAAACATAAACCAAAGCAAGGTAGGCATACGCGATACATAGGGAAACATATTTTGTGATTTTTTTCATCTTCTTTTCAAAATTTTAGATATACATAGTTTTATGGGTTTTAAGTTTAGGAGAATTTTTTTTAAAATTTCTGATATTAAGATTTTATAAGGTAAAAGATATGTAATATTTTCATAGTAGTTGGGGTCTCTTAATATTTTTCTAGAAAAATTTCGATTCAAAGAAATTTCAAAATACAGGGTCCCTCAACGTTTTTCTAGAAAAATTTCGATTCAAAGAAATTTCAAAATATAGAGAAATTTTTTCTCTGTGTTTTAAAATTTCTCTAATTTGCTTGATTTTACTGATTTTCTCTGTATTTTGAAATTTTTTATGAATTGAAATTTTTGTGATTTGCTCACAATTTTCTCTGTATTTTAACTAAACCAAAGAAAATTAAATATATTTCTACACAACACATACAAACAAGTATATATATTGGTGTCATCCCCATCAAATTGCCTAAATGACTAAACATTTGAGAATGGGTTAGGCATTTGTCGTGGCTAACTTTGGATCCGTAACAAAACACTCTAGGCTGAAACAATTGAAAGCGAATACAATTAGGGTATGTTTGTTTAGACGAACTAGATAGGGGATGATTGTAATCTATCAAACTGTTAGTTCTGGGATACAATGTCTCCGGACTATTTGTTGGACTGGATTTGTATCCTATGTTTGTTTAGTCATGAGATTAGATGTCTGAATTGGACTATTTTTAGTGAATCCAATATTTGGTTGGACGGATTAAATAATGATAAATGTTCAAAAGACTATTTTACTCTTGTAATTGATAATTTTTATTTAATATATAATTTTAAATTTGTAATCTATAATTTATAATTTATAATTTAACACTAAATTTTTTTAATTTATAATGCCATAATTTTTAATTTATTATTTTCAATTAAATTAAATTTATAATTTATATTTTATTTAATATATAGTTTTAAATTAACAACACTAAAAAAAAAATTTATTTAATATATAAATTTAATTTTTTAACAACACTAAAAAATTTAATTTATAAGGCCATATTTTTTAATTTATTATTTAGTTAAATTAAATTTATAATTTATAATTTATAATTTATAATTTATAATTTATATTTTTATTTTTATTTAATATATAATTTTAAATTAACAACATTAAAAAAATAATTTATAAATGTTCAAAAGACTATATTATCCTTTTCCAATTGTTTATTAAGTAATAGTATAAGGGTAAAATAGACATTTCACAAATTAGTCCCATGGGATACCAATCGCATGGAAGTAATCTCATCCCTCCCCCTAGGATACAATAATCCCTCATATGAGGGACTAATAGTCATGAGAGACTATTAATTCGAAGCAAAAAAATTGAACCAAACAATAGACTATAAGTCGGAATGGACTAATAATCAATCCCATGAAATAATCTTTCAAAACAAACACACTCTTGCAGAATTAGCCATGGCGAACCCAAATCACCACCACCAAGAGGTTCGTTACATCCACAGATAGAACGGACTAGATTGCAAAAATTGAAAGAATTTATTTTAAAACAACAATGGAAGTTGATGGCTTCTTCTTCTTTTTATTTTCAAAAATATTAACAGATTGGGTGTGATATATGGATATGGGTGAGGGATCTTAAGTTATAAAAAAAAAAAATTGTGGATCTCTCTCATTATTAAAAGTTGGAAATGAATGTTAGACTAAATATCCTGTTATAAAAATGTAATTATCATATAATAATTTTATATGATATACATTAAATTATAAGATATAAAATAAATACTCATTTTGCTATTAAAAATAATAGTTAAATTAGAAAGAGAATGAGTAATATAAAGGGGGATGCACCAATAAATCCCAAATTAAAACTAAAAGTGATTCTAATTATTTCATTTTATTTATATTTTTATATTTATTTGGATAATAAAAATATGTAGGAATAGAACTACAAAAAATTTATTTAAGAGATTAAATATAAATATGTTGTGATTGGATTAAGAATAAAATATATAAATTAATTACGTAGAGTATTGATTTTTTTCTTTAATATTCTTTTTGAATTATTCACATATATTGTATATAGGTATATAAAATTTAAATTAAATTATATATATCATAATAATTATATTATAATTATATATATGAAAAATAAGTATTTCACATATAGAGTCCATATAAAATTGGTTATTATAATTGAAAATGAATTTTTGTGTAGTTTTATATGTAAATGAAAATTCATGTTAATGTGATTTTTTAGGAAAAAGTAAAATTTTAAAATGTGCCACCTAAGTAAGGGAATCAGGACAATTGTAGAAAAATGCTCTCATTCTTTATCTTCTTCCAAAGTGATAGAAGGACAAGAGCTAAATAAGGGCACTCAGTCCTTAAGTTCAAATCTCAATTTTATTTGTTCAAAAGTCCAAGCGTTTAAATATTTTGTCCAAAAGGACAAAGTCCTGTAAAATGACCAAACTACCCAATTATATATATATATATGCCATACGGTCTCAGTCTCAAACAATAATAACACACTCTCTCTTTATCATCGCTATCTATCTCTCTCTAAACCTTCACCGAAACCATAATCCTGAGCTCCTCTGTCACCGTCGCTATTTATCAAGGCGGAGCTGGCTTTAATTGTCGCCGCCACCATCATCCTTCGCCTGAGGCGGGTGTTTCAACCGATTCAACAGTAGCGCGAAGTACAACTAGTTGAAATGACATCATTGAAGTCCATTTCATCGGAGTTACAAATGAAACTCAAATATGTTTCGATCTGCCTTGACTAAAAGAGATCGCGGTGGTCCACGGCAGTGACAACGAAGTTGAACCCTAGGCAATCAAGCTCCTCTTCCTACAACTTCAGATTTGAGCAAATCTGACCATTGTCGCCGGTCGTCGCTCTCGCTGGACTTCATGGTAGAACATGAGCGGTGGAGGGGTCAAAGATGGAAAGGTTGACGTAGGAATGGGAGTAAGAGTAGGAGTAAGCAAAGTAGAAGAGATTGACGAAGCCGGGGGCATTCAGAGCTTGAGAATGAGGTAAATGTCGAAGAGGTAGTCAAGGAAGCAGTCATCCTTATGCCAGCACTCGGAGGTGCCAACAGAGCGGGGGATGGCAGGGAGGAAGGGGAGGTTGGTGTTGATGGATTCAATCTCGTTGCAAGGAAATAGATGAGTTGATTCCATAAGCTTTTGGAGGTGTTTATTGGTCGGAGTTAGTAATGATGGTGAATCTAAAGATAGCATCGTGTTATTGTTAATTGAATTGGTTTGGTGACTTGGATAGGATTGGGTTGAGTTGTATGTATGTATATCTGTGAGTGTGTGCATGCATGAGACAAATTTGAAAAAAAAATTGATACTGATGATGATGATTACAATAGAAACAAAAAAATTGACACAAATTTTCAACAGATAGAAAAAAAATTGAACAGATAGATAGAATTTAGGAAAAAAATTGAACAGATAAATAGAATTTAGGAAAAAAAATGAATAGATAAATAGAATTTAGAAGAAAAATTAAATAGATAAGGGAAAAATTGAACAAATAGATAGAATTTAGGAGAAAAATTGAGCAGATAGAGAGAAAATTGAATAAATAGATATAAATTTGAACATATAGACAAAAAATTTAAACAGATAGATATAATTTGAATAGATAGTTAATGAAAAGTCAAACAAATAAAAAAAATTCAAGGGGTAAAATTGAAAACAAAATGTCTTTTAGGACTTCTCACTATACTTTTCACAAAGTGTAGATTTCTTACCAATAAAAAATATTCACTGGATCTAATGCCTTAGAGCATCTCCAACGATTCACCTAATTTTCACCAAATTTGAGTAAAGAAAAGGCAAGTTTTTTGATCTGATACAAGCCGCTCCAACGGCGTGTATCAAAAGACACGGGACGACCGGTGGGAAGACCGGCCGGTGGACCGGTAAGGCAACTGAATTTTTTTTGTTTTCCCCTCATTTTCTGTTTCCCAATTCTTTTTCGATTTCTTTTTCCCTCCAACAAATAAATTCGATCCTCAACCATGAAACTTACAACATTAAACATAAAAAGCAATGAACTCGAATCAAGGTATGACAAAACTCAGATTAATCAACAAACCTCACCACTAATCATTCAATTGTTCAAGCTCAGCCTGTAATTGCTCAATCTTGAACCCCATAGACCTCTGTATTGCACCATTTTCCTTCTCTGGCAACTTTGCTAGCAACCCCTCATACATGTCCAGAACTTCTTTAACCGCATCCCGAGCACACAAAGCTTCCTCATCGAAATACACAGTTTCTTTGGAATCCAAGGCCGTCTCTATCTCCTCTTTTGCCTCTGCGAACTTGAGGTTGATCTCGTCGACTACTTTACTCGTATCAACACAGTATTGCCTCGTAATCTAGATAATCCCTAACTGGGTTGCAGAGTTTGAGCTTGTTAGGTGAAGAAAATGACGGATTTTCATGCAATTTTGAGATGAAAATGAGTCTGAAACGCATTGGTTTGAGAAAGTTGTGAGTGATTTGAAGATAAAAGAAGAAGTGGGTATTGAAGATCGATGAAAAGGGTGTCTAAAAAGCGATTTACAGAGAAACATTGCTGAATGCTGAAGCATTTTGAGCGTAAACAGGAAGAGAACAGTGCACAATTCAATTCCAAAGAAGCTTGTCATTTTGTGTATGCAAGGGACGACCGGTGGTGGGACCCACCTCCAACGTATATGCATAGTGAATAGATAAAAATAGAAGCAGCTTCTCAATTTTGATGAAAGTTTTGCTTTGTTCTCAGTTTGATATCAGTTTGGTGAAACTATTGGAGGTCCAAAAGCTGTACTTTTTTATCAAATTCAAATTTGATGAATCATTGGAGATGGTCTTACACCCTCCTAAGATCGAATTTATCACCAGTTTTTTCTTTAAATAATTTCATAAATAAATCATTTGTACTTTTATCACTTTGTTATTATTTTTGTATTGATACCATTTTCTAAAATTGTCCCAAACGGCTATTAATAAAGAGTAATACTACAAATGCATCCTTATTAATCCAAAAATTACCTAAAATTTTCAACTAATAGTTTGAATTTATTCTATTCATTGATTCCATACTATATAAATTTAATCTTTGTTACACAAACACTCACCCAATAATTTTTGGGTGGTTTACTCTGGATTGGATTTCAGAGTTTTCCATCAATAAATGGTGAGACAAGGTATTAAAATAATATTATAAAAGAGAAATTCTATAACGCACACAATCTTTTGAGTACGTATTATATGCCTCAATTATAAAGTATCTTGTTTGGTTATAATCTGGTGAGGTATTAATTACAATTTGATTATGACTAATTGAAATGTTGGTTTTGATCTATTATAATTGTTATTTTGATTATGATGTAAAATGTTTTTAATTATATTTTATGTTGTATTTGGTTATAATTTATTTATTTTTAATTGTGACTAAAAAAGAATTAATTATCGTAACTTGTATATGATATTGTGGGGATATATTTTTTGAGTACCAACACGTGGCCAAGGTGACGCCGACGTGTTAGCTGGGGTACCATGTGTCCTGGTCGTGACGCCGAGGTGATCTCGGCTAGGCTGAGGTTATCTCCGAAGATATCGGAGTCCGGGATAAGCGGATAAAGGACAAGAGTCCTAGAATAAGAAAGGATCTCAGCCTGGATAAGGATAAAGCTCTTAAGGAGTTTATCTTTATCTATTGGAGAGTCCAAGATAAGCACTGAGCTGAAGTCCATTGAAGCTAGGCTTCTATTGGGACTAGGATTGAGTTGGCTATAAAAGAGGGGCACCCCCACTGGGTCGAAGGTACACAATTTATATTCTGAATAGGGAGTTAAGCACTTTGGTTATCTTTGGGAGATATTTAAGTAACTTGATCGTCGGAGTGCCTCCGGGTGGACGAACCACTACCGGAATCTCTTCTTTCTGTTGCAGGTCATTCAGGCGCCATCTATTCTGCTAGTGCTCTCCAGTTGAATACTGAGTTGGCAGTGTGGTCAGAAATTCACTCACACAATTTGGCGCCATCTGTGGGAAAGAAAGGAGAATAGATGGCCAACGACGGACAGAAAGAGAAGGTTGGGGACGACACCCCTACTGGGAGTGGAAGACCTATTGACTTAGACGTCGAGGGAGACAACTGCAATGAAGAGACTCATGATAAGAATCACGGAGGAAAGGACGTCGACCAAGAGGGCGATGCACCAAAGAAATCAGACCAAAACGAGTACTATAACGAGGATAACCTCCAGGAATGAAAAGATAGATGCCTACAGAGGGACGAAGAGATGAAGGGGATGGCGAACAAATTGGCAGACCTACAATCGGTCGTCAATTTCATGATGTAAAACAACGTCTTGCAGCCACTGTTCCCACTGCAGGACACGCCGATTCCAGCGGCCAATGCCAAGAAAGGAGGGCAGAAAACAATCCCAGTAGCCCCCCAGCACACCAGGAGCGAAAAACATTCTCACCAGCGTTCAAGGGAGGTCGGGCGAGAAGAGTCGAGAAGGGAAGAATCTCGAAGGACACATCGCACCAAGGAAGCAAACCTTAGAGAACATCGGCATGTTCAAAGGCAGGAGTTATGCTTCGATGCAACTAATGAAGAAAGGTCGAAAAGGGCTCACAACGAAGTTGAGAGTAGTGCACCTAAAAGACTGAAATCAGGAGATAGCCGAGCTCCTGGGCGGACCAAAGAGGACTTAAGAGATTACCTTAAGAGGAAACAACAAAATGCCGAGGTAACTTCCCCTGTTAAGCTGAGAACACCATTCCCGGTGGAGTTGGACAAATTCGAGGCCCTGAAAAGATTCAGTATGCCGAGGTTTCAGATATACGATGGTAAGTCGGACCCCAACTTTCACTTCGATTTATACCTAAACTCGATGGCATTGTACACTGGGAACGAGTCGTCGCTTTGCAAGGTGTTCCCCTCATCCTTCGGGGAAATTACATCGGATTGGTTTCACAAATTGCAAAAAGGAAATGTGAAGACCTGGGAAGGCTTGGCCGAGATGTTTGTGGCCAGGTTCGTGACAAACAAACTATAGCCACTAAGGGTAGACGCCCTGATGACTCTGAGAATCAGTGAGGATGAAGGCCTTAGGGCCTATGCAAAAAGGTATTATGAGGTGTTCAATCGAATACCCGAGTGCAACCAAGAGGTGGCGGTCGTGTATTTCAAGAATGGCCTAAAAGATGATTGTGCACTACGAAAGTCATTGGCAAAGACATTGCCAAAAAGTATGGAGGAGCTCATGGCCAGAATTGAGAATATGCCAGAGCCGAGGAAGACACGCCAGGGATTAAGGCGACAAAGCAAGAGAAAGGAAACGGCTCGCCAAGCGAGGCCGAGGTAACAACGGATCCAACAAACAAGAGATAGGACTGAGGACTGCACAGGCAGTCACAACTATATTCTGAATCCCAATTCACATAGTCTTGGATAAAATCCGAACCCAACCTTATTTCAGAGCACCAGCAAGGGTACCAAGAGAGTTTATGGAAAGAAGCCTCGGAAAGCATTGTGCTTACCATAATGAAGATGGGCATCTGACTCAGGGTTGCAGAGCCCTGAAGTCACACTTGGAAGACCTGGTAAGGCAAGGCCATTTAAGGGACCTTATAGATAAGGCCAGGACAAGGGAAGAGCAGGCAAGACTGCCTCAGGCACTAGCAGCTCCACCTCTTTCAACACAGTAATCGCAGGCAGGCGGACCTCGGGTGATTAATGTAATTCACTCGAAGGTCAACGAAAACGAAATACGGGGGGAGACCCAGAAGGTAAAGCACTTGCAGCATGTATACCAGGTTCGGCAGAAAAGACCTCGGGCTGAGGAGTGCCAGGGACCAGTAGTGTCATTTACTGAAGCTGACCTGGAGATGGTACAACATTCGCACAACGATGCCTTGGTAGTATCCCTCCAAGTTGGGGAGTGCCAAGTGAAGCGCATCCTAATTGACCAAGGCAGCTCTTGTGACATCATGCATGTCAGATGTTACAAGGAGCTTAGGCCTTCACCCAGACGATATGGAGCAATCCAATGGCCCAATGGCTGGGTTCAATGGAACGCCGACGTGGCCACTGGGAGTAGTAAGCTTGGAAGTGCATGCTAGCACCAAGAATATAAAGACAGAGTTCACCATAATCGACACAACCTCCCCGTACAATGTTATCTTGGGGAGGCCATGGTTGCACGCAATGGGGGCTGTTCCCTGAACATTGCATCAGCTGTTGCGGTTCCCAACAGAGCATGGGATAGAGGGGATCAGCTGCAGGGAGGGATGGCAATTTAAACCCGGCCCAACGGGGACTTGATCTCCCGACCCCGATTAGAATGGTTTTTCCCCGAAAAATACCCCCGTGGGGACGGGAATGGTATTTGAAATTAAATCCCCAATTAGTTTCGGGCCGGGGACGGTGATTAGTGTTCAAGCCCGGGCCCATCCCCGTCCTCGACCCCGAATTTTCCCGAAGTAAAATTACCATTTTATCCCTCTCTATATATATATAAACCAACCCTTTCACTCACACAGCACTATGCACCTCAAACTCACCCATTACTGCCTCTCTTCTCTCTCTCTCTCTCTCTCTCTCTCTCTTTCTGTGTAAAACCCTCCGCCGATCTCTATCCTCCCATTACCGCCGATCTCCCTCCTCTCCCTTCTCCTATCACTGTCGAGATCTGAGTTCACTTTCCCCGATCTCCGTCACTATCTCTGACCGCCGATTGAGCCACCACAACTCCACCTGTAGACACCCCATTTTTGACCGACCTTAAGACTCAGACGTCACCGATTGAGCGCTCGGTGATGTTGCATATTATGCTCATTCAGAAGTCTCAGAGTCGCGGCCGTGAGCCCTGCCTCCGGACTTCCGAACCCTCTCTGTACCTTGCCTCGGTTTGCGAACCAGACTCGGTTTTCTCTGTTTCTTTTCCTGAGGGGAGGGAGAGGTCCTGTAGACCATCTCAGTGGCCGTGGGCTACATTTCGTGGCCGTAGGCCATTTTGCCCATTTCGGAGCCCGGTTCCCGGTTTTCGGAGCCGTCAGGCCGTGTGCCTCAGTTCGGGACCGCCTAACCATTTCCGACTGCTCCGATTTTTGGCATGCATCTCATTTAATCCCTTTTGAGGGACACTGAGGCCTGAGAAACCCACTTCGTGGTCGAATGCTACTTTCAGTGCTTAATAGCCTATTTTCGGGACCCCAAACTGCGTGTTTTGGCTCCCGAGCGTTCGTTTTGCATCGGTTTTCGTTCAATTTTGGAAGGTACCTCTGTTTTATCACTAGGAAGGTCACTGAAGGGTGGGAGGCCAGCAATTGTCTCAGCAACCAGTTATATTACTCCGGCGCCCTCCGACGCCCGTTTTTCTCACTTCCGAGCCAATGTTGACCACCCTAGGGCCACTATCTTCACCCCCAAACCACATATTTGTGTTGTACACACATGGGAGGACCTTAAAAGTCTATGGCCGACCAGTAATTCCTTTTGCCACTTTTGAACCCCTTTGAAAAGTGGCTTGTAGTCTCTCCTGTTTTACAGTTGCTAGTTTTGAACCATAGGGTTGTGATGAGAAGACCTGGGAGGACACCAATATTGGGTGGCCGGCCAGAATTTCTTTTGGACCATTTTGTCCCTTGGCCGGCCGGCCACCTGCAGCTTTGATACCTAGCCGGCCAGCTTCCTTACACTGAGTACATTACAGCTGTGCATTGTTTTCCCTCCAAAAACTGCATCCGGAGGGAACTCTTTTTGGAGGGAAAATTGATGCCATTTCCCTCCACTTTTTTCCTTCCATTTTGGCCCCATTCTTGTCCATATAGCTGGCCTCCCAGCTCTAAAGAAAGGGTTGGAAAAATTGCTTAAGGCTCATACATAGAGATCTCCCTCCATTTCTCTCATTTCCTTCAAGTTCCAATCTCATTTCTTCATCACCACCAAGCACCACCACCACCACTCCATTTCCAGTAGCTTGGGGAGCTTTCCAGCAGCTAGGAGGCATCATTTCTCAAGCCAAAAGGAAGCAAAAGTTTGGACTTCAAGGGTAAGTTCATTTTCCCACTTTTCTAGCTCATTTTTGCAACAATTTCTTAGCCTATTTGCTTGCTGTTTTGGGCTCCGACCCTAATTGAAAGGAGCATTTTTTTGAGCCATTCTTCATGTTTGTTTAAGGGCTCAACCCTGTTTGAGCCCCCATTGTGCACTTGCTTCAATACCCTCTTGTATGCCATTATCTTGCATGATTTTTCTAGCCTATGTGTGATCTGTTTTTGAGCATGATATAAACTGTAAGTTGGCTTATTTTGAGCCCCTCTACAACATTGTAGAAGGGCTCAATACTTTTGGGGGCCTCTATGTAGCACTTACCCTTATACCCCTCTTTGGCCCCCATTTTTGCATGCTTTGTTAGCCTACCTTGCTTCTGTTTTTAAGCCATGATCAGAACTGAAAATGGCCATATTTTGACCCCCTGGACATATCTCATTAAGGGTCTTTGGCTGTTTGGTGAATTCTTTGTATACCTCATGTTATAGCCTCTTGTTGGCCTACTTCTTGCATGGCATTTTTAGCATGTTTGTATATTGTTTTGGGGGTTTTCATCTACTGAAAAACAGAATTTTTTTAGTCCCTCTTCAGTTTTGTAGAAGGGTCTTTTGCCATTTGGGCTTTGCATCTATCACCTGCTTCATTGCCTCTCTTGCGGAGCCATTTTTGTATGCCATTTTAGCCCTACTTGTGATTGCTGTTTGGCCATGTTTTGAACTGTAGAAATGCTAGTTTTGGGACTTCCTTGCTTCTTCTTTTTCATGTCATGTACCAATTATGCATGTATTATATAGCTGTAGGACATTTCATGCACCAAAATCCATGTTTCGGGGTCATTCCTTGCATCAGGTATCATTTCGCCTTGTTTCGGGGCTGTTTTGCCCCTCATTTTGCTACTGATTTTTGCATGTTTGCATATCATGTTCCATGTCTTTGCCATGTCTCATTAGAGTGGCATTTCGGTGCCTGAGGGCCCGTCCTCGGTTTGCGTGCACGCATTTCGAGGTGTCTTGTTTTCATCTGATGGCCCCCTATGTGAGTGTGGCTGAGGCTCTCTCATGTTGGTGTAAGCCCATTATTGCATTGCGTATGCCATTTCACCCATAGCATTGTGTATGCCTGGTTGTGTATTACCTCGCGTAGCGTGTATGCCATTCCATAACATTGTGTATGTTAGGATTGTATCTTAGTTGCATTGTATGCATATCATGCATATTGCATCGTGTTCGGGATAGGAGTTAGCCCGGGCATGGGAAACGAGGTACGTTCCGTACTCCGAGTGACGGAGCGTGTCTCAATTCCCCAGTCACCGACACTCCGGATCATCCATGATGGAGTTAGGTTTTGTTGTGTTTTCATGTGCATTCATTCTATATCAAGTTGTGCAATTCGGCTCCTCGGCCATCATGCATCGAGATGCATGATTGGTGGTACGAGGATCGAGACATGCATATATTTGTGAAAATACATTGCTATGCCCCTTTCCTGCTCTCGGTTGCAGCATATCAAGAATCAGCGGTTTTCCGAGGCTTGGCGCGTTTTTCAAGAATCATTGCAAAATAGAGGCTAATTGGGGCATTCCAGTGGATTTCCGCGCAAGGCAGCCTAAACATGCATCATTCATCACCCGGAGCGGAATCAAGGCAGTCCCTGGCTTGCATGCCAGTTTTACAGTTTTCTTAGTTAATTTGTCAATTAATTAGGAATTTGTACATTATTTGGACTGTATTATTGGGACTGTACTATTCTTTTATTTGGGACTGTATATTTATTCGGACCCTCTGTGCGAGGGCAAAATTGTAATAAGTGTGCGTGTGTGTGATGTATGTCTTCCAACCCCACGTCTTTCTTCCCTTTTATTTATCCGCTTATGATGGTTAGATTAGGGCATGTTTCAATTAGCATACAGTATGACAGCATGTTTGCATCATTCATCTGTTTTGCACGCACCGGGCTCGGCGCATCATACAAACTGCATTTGTATTTCAATTCCAAATTGAATACGTGTTAGTTGAAGCATTCCATATGCCATGTTTAGAATAGCCGAGCCTGCTATAGTTGCATCTTTGCATGTGTTGCATTAGGCATTTCTGTATATTTAGGATCATGTATGATTTCTAATGAGCTTCTGTTTTGGCTTGGAGTACTCGGTGAGTTTTATGCTTTAGCATCCTTGCATGCGTGTGAGTGACTGCCATGAATAGCATGCTTACCATGAGGCTATGTGCTTATGTGATATAACTGCCTTGAATGCCTGTGGGTGAAGGTTGGGTTATTTGAATTGGGACAATGCATTGATTGTTTGTTTTAAGCCCACTAGATAGTGGCAAAACCATTATTTTCTAAGCCCACCCGAGGGTGGCAAATCCATGTCTTAGCCTACCTGCGGGTAGCACCATCAAACCATTTTCAAACAAACAAACATGAAATATTTTGTTCTAATTCAGGCGACTCAGTCTATACTTGTATGCTGTGCGCATCACATAGTAACCTAGGCTAATAATCGGAAATAGAACGCACATGTAGACACCCCATTTTTGACCGACCTTAAGACTCAGACGTCACCGATTGAGCGCTCGGTGATATTGCATACTGTGCTCGTTCAGAAGTCTCAGATCGCGGCCGTGTGCCCTGCCTCCGGACTTCCGAATTCTCTTCTGTGCCTTGTCTCGGTTTGCGAACCAGACTCGGTTTTCTCTGTTTTCTTTCCTGAGGGAAGGGAGTAGTCCTGTAGACTATCTCCCGGTGGCCGTGAGCTACATTTCGTGGCCGTAGGCCATTTTGCCCATTTCGGAGCCCGGTTCCCGGTTTTCGGGGCCGTCAGGCCGTGTGCCTCGGCTCGGGACCGCCCAACCATCTCCGATTTCTCCGGTTCTTGGCTAGTATCTCTGTTTCATCATAACAGAGCACACTGGGGCCCCCGATGCCCACTTCGTGGCCGTATGCTACTTCCGGTGCCTACAGCCGGTTTTCGGGACCCCGAACTGCGTGATTTGGGCCCCGAGCTTTCATTTCGCATCAGGTTTCTCCGGTTCTTGGCATGTACCTCTGTTTCATCATAACAGAGCACACTGGGGCCCCCGATGCCCACTTCGTGGCCGTATGCTACTTTCGGTGCTCATAGCCGGTTTTCGGGACCCCGAATTGCGCGGTTTGGGCCCCGAGCATTCATTTTGTATCAGTTTTCTCTGATTTTTGGCAGGAACCTCTGTTTTGTCATTCCGAAGGACACTGGAGTTGCAGATACCCACTTCGCTGCCGAACACCACTTCCGGCACCCGCAGCCCATTTTCGGGATCCCGAATGGCTCGGTTTTGGCCCCGAGCGTTCATTTCTCATTAGTTTTTGTTCAATTTTGGCAGGTACCTCTGTTTCAACATTGGGAAGATCACTGGAGGGTGGGAGGCCAGCAATTATCCCAGATAACCAGTTTCGCTCCTCCGGCGCCCGTTTTGCTCACTTCCGGGCCAATGTTGAACACCCTGGGGATATTTTCTTCCAACCAAAGCTACATATCTGTGATCAGGGGACATGGGAGGACACAAAAAAGTACTGGTCGGCCAGCAATTCAAGAGTTCATTTTTGAGCCTCTTCTTCAAGCTCTATGTTGTGGCTCCTGCTTCAGTGTTGCCAATTTCCGACCTTGGAACCTTGTTCTACACATCTGGGAGGACACAAAAAAGTGGTGGTCGGCCAGCAATTGTTGATTTCATTTTTGAGCCTCTCCTTCAAGCTCTATGTTGTGACTCCTGTTTCAGAGTTGCCAGATTCCAACCCTGGGGCCTTATTCTACACACTTGGGAGGACCCTAAACCATGGTGGTCGGCCCGAAATTTTCAACTTCATTTTTTTGGGGTGGCTGGCCGGCCATGGGAGGTGGCTGGCCGGCCATGGGGGGTGGCTGGCCGGCCACCTTCAAGAAAACACCTGGCCGGCCAGCTTTCTGCTTTCCAGCTCATTCCAGCTGTCCAGCTGCTTTCCAAAATATCTCCCCCATCCGGGGGATATTTTGGGAGGGAATGCTTGGATGCAATTCCCTCCCCTTTTACATCTTTTGTTGATCTATTTAAAGGGCTGGACAGCCCCTTTGCTAGGGTTAACAAACTTTTTCTAAGAGAGCCCCTCCTCCATAGCCTCCTTCTCCATAGCCAAAACCTTGAAAAACTTCAAGCTTCCTAGGCCAATCCTTCACCAACTCCAAGCACCACTTCCATCAACTCCATTCCAGCAGCAAGAGAGTGATATTCAGAGGCTTAGAAACAACTTTCATCAAGGCAAGAAGAGGCAAAAGACTTGTCTTCAAGGGTAAGTTCCTAAATCCATTTTTCTTGCATTTTTTTGAGTCTTTTCTTAGTCCTATTTGCTTTCTGTTTTGGGCTCCGACCCCTACTGATTTTGTGCTTATTTTGAGCCCCTCTACAACATTGTAGAAGGGCTCAACCCTGTTTGGTGTCTCCTTCATATACTTCCTTCAATAGCACTCTTTAGGCCATTAATTTGCATGCTTTATTTGCCTTATGAGTGATCTGATTTCGAGACTGATGTAAACTGTTAGTGGGCTTGTATTGAGCCCCTCTTCAACATTGAAGAAGGGCTCCATCATGTTTGGTGACTCTAGCATGCACTTCCTTTGAAATTCTTCAATTTTACCGTAAAATTGCATGAGTTAATTAGCCTATTTGTGATTTGAGTTGGAGTATGAAACCTACTGATATTGTGCTCATTTTGAGCCCCTCTTCAACATTGAAGAAGGGCTCAACCATGTTTGCCTCCTCTATCATACACTTGCTTTGAATCCATGTTCTATGCCTATCTTGCATGCTTTGTTAGACTATTTTGCCTTCTGTTTTTTGCCTTCATCAGGCCTAGAGAGTGCCTTATTTTGGTCCATTTTTCATTCTTTGTTAAGGGTCTTAGTCCATTTGATGACTGGTTTTGGTACTTGTTTTGTAATCCTTCAATTTTACCGTAAAATTGCATGTTTGTTTAGGCTTGCTTAGCCACTTATTTGAGTCTTCATCAGGCTTAGAAAGTGCCTTAGAATTGTCTATTCTTCATCTTTTGTTAAGGGTTTAAAGTTGTTTGAGCATTGCTTATGGTACCTCATGTTGTAGCCCCTTATTGGCTCATTTTTGCATGCCATTTTGAGCATATCCACACACTGAATTAGAGGATCTCATCTACTGTAAATATGCATGTTTTTGGCCCCTATTTAATTTTGTAGAACTGAGTTTTTGGGTTTAAGCATTGTAGATACCACTTGCTTTGTAATTCCTCTCTTTTTCCATATTTTTGCAAGCTATTGTTGCCATACTTGTGATCATAATTGGGCCTTGTTTTGTACTGAAAAAATGCCATATTTGGGACTGCCTTGCTACTGTTATTGCTTCCATGATCATATTTTGCATGTATAGCATGGCTATAGGCCATCTCGGGGCTTAATTTCACATTTTCGGGATGATTGCATGCTTCGGTTGTCATTTCGTATCATTTCGGGGCTATTTTACATCATTTGTGAGTGCTGAAATTCCTTTGCCATGCTTGCATATCATTTCTCATGTCATTTCGTGCCTTAATGCATTGCCTCGGTTTGCGTGCCTGTGGGCACGCACTTCGAGGCACCTCTGTTTTATCCGACGGCCTCCTATGTGAGTGAGCTGAGGCTCTCCCATGTTGGTATAAGCCCATCGCGGCATTCCGTGTGTCATTTCATTGCATTTTATCATCGCCTCGATTTGCGCGCCTGTGGGCACGCGTTTCGAGGCACTTCGGTTTTATCCGATTTTCATCTTTCATCATCGCCTCGATTTGCGCGCCTGTGGGCACGCGTTTCGAGGCACTTCGGTTTTATCCGATTTTCATTGCATTTTATCATCGCCTCGGTTTGCGCGCCTGTGGGCACGCGTTTCGAGGCACTTCGGTTTTATCCGATTTTCATCTTTCATCATCGCCTCGGTTGCGGCCTGTGGGCACGCATTTCGAGGCACTTCGGTTTTATCCGATTTTCTCATTTCGTCATCGCCTCGGTTTGCGTGCCTGTGGGCACGCATTTCGAGGCATTTCGGTTTTATCCGTTTGCATCTCACATTATCGCCTCGGTTTGCGTGCCCGTGTGCACGCATTTCGAGGCACTTCATTTCGTCTCTCGGCAGCCTATGTGAGAGTGGCTGAGGCTCCCTCATGTTGGCTGTAAGCCATCATGCGTCGCATTCCTCGGTTTGCGTGCCCGTGGGCACGCATTTCGAGGCATCTCCATTTTTCATCCGAATTGTGCATACTAGGTTGTATCTTAGATTGCATTCATGCATTACCTCGGTTTGCGTGTCCGTGTGCACGCATTTCGAGGTTACTCATTTTCATAGCATTGTGCATGCCATATCACATGTTGATTGCATATTCATGCATATTGCATCGTGTTCGGGATAGGAGTTAGCCCGGGCACGGGAAACGAGGTACGTTCCGTACTCCGAGTGACGGACGTGTCTCAATTCCCCAGTCACCGACACTCCGGATTATCCATGATGGAGTTAAGTGTTGTTTTGCATTCATTGCATTCATCTATATTGAGTTGTGCAATTCGACTCCTCGGCCATCATGCATCGAGTATGCGTGATTGGTGGCACGAGGATCGAGGCATGCATATATTTGTGAAAATACATTGCTATGCCCCTTTCCTGCTCTCTGTTGCAGCAAAATCAAGAATCAGCACTTTCGAGGTTGGCGCGCTTTAGAGAAACATTGCAAAACAGAGGCTAATCGGGCATCCCGTGGATTTTCGCGCACAGGCAGCCCAACATCATCATCATACCATCAGAATGCAAGGCAGTCCCTGGCTTGCATGCCAGTTTTACTTTTCTTAGTTAATTTGTTAATTAATTAGAAATTGTAATTATTGGACTGTATTATTTGGACTGTACTATTCTTTCATTGGGACTGTATATTTATTCGGACCCTCTGCGCGAGGGCATAATTGTAATAAGTGGGTGTGAGTGTGATGTATGTCTTCCAACCCCCTCTTTCTTCCCTTTTATTTACCCGCTTAGATGGTTAGATTAGGGCATATTTCAATTAGCATACAGTATGACAGCATGTTTGCATCATTCATCTGTTTTGCACGCACCGGGCTCGGCGCATCATACAAACTGCATTTGTATTTCAATTCCAAATTGAATACTGATAGTTGTAGCATTTCATATGCCATTTTAGAATAGCCGAGCCTGCTATAGTTGCATTTTGCATGTGTTGCATTAGGCATTTCTGTATATTTAGGATCATGCATGATTTCTAATAGCTTCTGTTTTGGCTTGGAGTACTCGGTGAGTTTTATGCTTTAGCATCCTTGCATGCGTGTGAGTGTTGCCATGATAGCATGCTTACCATGAGGCTATGTGCTTATTGATATAACTGCCTTGAATGCCTGTGGGTGGAGGTTGGTTATTGAATTGGACATTCATCAAATGTTTGTTTTAAGCCCACTAGATAGTGGCAAAATCATGTTTTCTAAGCCCACCTGAGGGTGGCAAATCCGCATTTTAGCCTACCTGCGGGTAGCACCATCAAACCATTTTCAAACAAACAAACATGAAATGTTTTGTTCCAATTCAGACATCAGTCTATACTTGTATCTGCTGCGCATCACATAGTAACCTAGGCTAATAACCGGAATAAGAACTCACAAAGTTTTCAAAAACAGATATCATGGTTAGTAGAGGCCGGTCTTTGACCGGGCGAGCGGGGGTGCTCACGAGTGACCTTCCCCAATCGTACCCAGTTCCCGAGCCAACTTTGGTGATGACGGACACGTGGCCTTTGGCACGAGTTAGGGTTTCCTAAATTTCCCATTTAAAAAAATTTAGGTGGCGACTCTGTATCTGGCAAAGCAGTCCATGTTTGGCACTTCTTTCAAAAAATCGTTTTCAAAACGATTTGCCGGATTTGGACTCTTTGGTTCAGATTTAGAACCGACAATGAGTCCGAACTGTAGCGAGGTCCCCCGCGGGCGTTGTTACAGTTTCTGGCGACTCTGCTGGGGATTTAGAGAGCTTGACTCGAACTCATGATATCTGCTTTTGACTACATTGTGTGTTTCTTTGCATTGCATTTGCATTGGTGCGCCTAGGACACCGTGTTTGCCATATGCCATTCCCGAACGATTTGCCGGAGGCTTGTCTTGTCAAGTCATGTCCGTAAGGCTGATCGGCTCTGGGCTCTGACAGCATGGGAACACAAACCCCGGTTTTACCGGGGCACCCTTTTTGACCATTCGACCTAGTGCATATTCGGATCCATAGTGACCATTCCAAACTAGGACAGGTTGCTTACCCGTTTATAGGTTGTTTGAAACCGCTGCGTGCGTAGTGAAACCCTAGCTCCTGACAAAATAGGACAGGGAAACCCTACCCCAACATAGGGGTGTTTTGGCTCTCACTTATCTGCTATGTGCTTGCTAGAGTGTGTCTCTACAGGGAATGCATGTATCAGTATGAGTTTGGGCATCAGGCCTGCGGGCATCAGTTTTGAGTTGGCACGTTACGCCTGCGGGCATCAGTCAGTTATTTGAGAATCAGTTGTCTGCGGATATCAGATTCAGTTTTGGGGAACAGTAATACAGGAATAGTGATCAGTGGTTGAGGACAGTGTATAGCCCGCTTACCAACTGTGTGTTGTTGTATACCCGACTGTGTGTGGTGTATTCAATTTAAGCTGTTATGCTGCCCGTTTTTCTGGTAATTTATTTCTTTTTTTGCTTTATTATCTTTTTTTGCTAGGACAGTTTGTCGCACGATTGCTTCCGAGCCAGTCGATACTCCCCAAGCAATTTGGACACGAGGTCGCCGACTCAACCGATCCGAGGATCTAGTTGACGGACATCCAGTGTTCCGCTCTTTACCCCCAATTACCAGGAGAAGGCCGAAAAGGCACAGTGTGTCAGAGCACAGATCACCGGAACAGCAGTCTACTCTAGTGTCAGACAGTCGGGTTGAGATTCCTGTTTCTGCTATAGAGGTACACTTGCCGGTTACTCAGATGGAACAACAGAATACAGCAATGGAGGCGATGATGCGCCAGATGAGTGAAAGTATGAAGCAAATGCAAGATGATGCTATCCGCCAGGCGGAATTTTCCAAACAGCAGGCCGCTGTCATGGCCCAACAGTCTGAGTTGATCACCAGATTACAACAGCAGAACGCTGCATCTGCTTCACACCAGGTCTTTCCTCCACCAGGGGCACAGCAGGTTCCTCCACCACCCGGGCCCCATTACCTGAACAGATATCTACTGGCCAGAATGCCCCTCCAAATCTGCAGAATACCCAAGCTACCCTCCCAAATCCACAAAATGCTCTGCCAAACCCACAAAACACCCAAGAGGACACGGGTCTTCCAACGGGGCTGGCTCCGCCCCCGCTTCTACCACAACTGTCCAAAAACATTACACCTAACTACCCGGACGCTCCATTTGAGTTTGAGGTAGACCAGACAGCTCTGAAATTGAGCAAGTTGGAAAAACTCTTCAAGAAATCACAGGGGGTGAAGGCCATCCCAGATATTGAAGACGGCTATACTGATGTGGCCGTGACATTGCCGGACAGATTTAAGATGCCCCAGATCGATCGCTTTGATGGATCCGGGGACCCCATGGTCCACCTCCGGCTATTTTCAGACATCTTAAGACCAATGGGCCTAACCCGACCGCAAAAGCTTTCCTTGTTCGGTCGAACTTTATCGGGCGTGGCATCCACTTGGTATGCAAGCTGGAGGACGATGTGAAGACAAACTGGGATGAGATGGCCGAGGCCTTCGTGGCACAATATTCATATAACACACAGATCGAGATTACCACGCGTGATCTCGAGACAACGAGGCAGGAGCCCAAAGAATCTTTTTCTGACTTTGTAACCCGGTGGAGGGCGAAGGCATCGATGATGACCTTAAGACCAACAGATAGAGATCAGATCCGGATGATTGTGCGCAATCTCCAGCCGGCGTTAATGAAGAAGATGATTGTAGTCCCTTTCCCCACTTTCGCAGATCTACATGATATGGGGATGCAAATAGAGGATGCGATGAAGCAGGGTCTGTTTGACCAAGATCGGGATCAGCCCCGAAGAACATTTAATCGGAATACCAATGCAGGCCCGAGTGGCTCTGCCAATACAAGAACTTCAGAGGTCGGAATGGTCACCACCAATCCCCCTTCCCAAACAAGGCCCACAGCGGCCACACCTTTTTCTGATGCCTCTGGGAGCGGTAACCAAGCTTCAAGGTACCAACCCAGGGGTCAACGAACCTTCTCTCCACTACATATGCCTTTATCCAAAGTCCCGGGGTTCTAGTTAGAAAAGGGCATCTGAAACCCTTACGGAACAGGCCCCCACCAAATCCACTCCCCCCTTCCTATAACCCAGCCAAATATTGCAAATACCACCAGCAGCATGGTCACGACACAGACCAGTGTTATCGGCTGCGTCATGAGATTCAGGACCTCATTGACAAAAATATCATTCTACCCCCTGAGGGACCCAATGTCACAAACAACCCACTCCCCAAACACAACCAAGATCCACCCAAAAGAGTCAACCTCATCCAAACCGGGGACGTATCTTACGACCCTAGTATCTACATTACCCCTCCCACCTACCCAAGCCGGAGGTGATCCTCCCTGATAGCACGGACTTGTGCATGGTGGACACCTCCACAACCCAACCTGAGCCAAAGGTGGTGACCACCGAGAATGGAACGGGGCAGGCTTCCGAGGAGAGCAAAACTGTTGAGTCTGGGGTGGAGCAATTTGAGAATTTAGCTGGCGGAGCTTATGATCCGAGTCGATATATCTTGCCAATAAGCCAACCTAAGCTGAGTATGGGGTTGCCAGAGAAGGCTGAGTTGTGTATGATCCGGGGGGATAAACTTGAATCAGCGGGGGATGATTTGACTGCGGCGGAAGAGGACTTCGCCAACCTTCAATTTTTCAACGATCAGGAATCGGGTGATGCATCAATTAACTGGTTCGAATACGAGGAGTCAGCAGAAGTCGTCGGGTGGTTGGATGATCAGCCTGACGTGTGTACCATTTGTGGCCGGAAGGGCCGAGGATCAGATTGAATTGCCGGAGAGCGCCGGTACGAAGAATTTCGCTCGGGACCAAGACAATTTGAAAACTGAACAACTGACACTAGAGGAGCAAGAAAGGAGATGGGATTCTGAGAGAGTCCGAAAAGCAAAGAATCATGAGGAAGTTGAGAGTGCTGTGGGCACGAAAACTGAACATGCTGTGAGCGTGTCGAATGAAAATGCTGAGAGCACAAACAAGCCGGAACCAGACAGGTGCCTGCTAGATGCTAATGGAATGTGGTGGGAGGATGACGACTTGTATCTGGCCCACACAGACGAAGACTGGGCAGGTGGCCAACCAGACAGCACCTGGTACCTCGAGGAGTGGACCATATGACTAGAAGTGGGCGGTATTTCAAGCCCCCACACCTTGATCAACCCGAGGCATCAGGGAAAGATAAGGAGGCAGAAAAACAGAAAGAGAAACAAGTTGAGAAGAAGAGGCTGTACTGAAGCAGCTAAAGAAAATACAAGCAGACATCTCCATCTGGGGACTGCTTATGGCTTCCAGGGTACACAGACAGGCTGTCCTTTCTGCTATGGACAAAGCCAAACTTTCCATTGAAACTACCCCGGAACAGCTAGTTGGTTTGGTCTTCCCGGGAGGAGGTTCCCCGGCGTTGACCTTTTCGGATAAGGAGCTGCCGCCTGAGGGCGTGGATCACAACAAACCTCTCTACATCTCTGTAGAATGCAGGGACAAATGGATTCCGGTGGTACTGGTTGATACCGGATCCGCTATTAATGTCTGCCCGGCCAGGACGGCCTATGCAATTGGGTTAAAGCCTGCGGACTTCACCCCAACTTCTCAAGTGATCAAAGCCTATGACAATACAAGCAGGGATGTCCTGGGGACGGTAAAAATCCAAACCAAGATTGGGCCTGGACAACAAGAGATAGATTTTCACGTCCTGGAGGTCCCTGCATCTTTTAACATGCTTTTGGGGCGACCCTGGTTGCATCAGGTGAAGGCTGTCTCATCTACTCTACATCAAATGGTGAAAGTACCCCTATGGAAAGGGAGTAGCCATTATTTTGGGAATTCATCTATCCATCCTCCTCCCGAGGTATCTACGCCAGTCCTGGAGATCGAACACGGCATGGAAGACATGTTCATATCAGGATTTACTTTGGCTGAGGCCCGGGTGGTACAAAACATTATGGCTGTGAATGAGGGTTTGTATGTCAGCGCTCAATCGGTCTACCTCATGAACAAGCTACAGCATATCCCGGGGATGGGATTGGGAAGAAGGCGGCAGGAAAGGCGTCGCAGCGTTGGCCGAAGTGCCACATAATCCACATACCTTTGGATTGGGTTATCTGCCCACCAAAGAAGACTGGACGAGGAAGGGAAAGGAAATGGCCGGCAGGGCCAGAGCGAAGCAGGCTGGGAAGCCTTTTGATCTAATGCATAGGCCCATCTGGGGTACCCTGAACGGACGCTTCGTCCGGGAGGGGGAAGATTTTCTATTCTGCGGCTTCCCAGAGCCATGGTTTAACGCGGAGAGGAAGCGCGTACCAGGTTTCGAAATCTTCTTCGACCTGCAATTATCCGGGGATGACGTTGCCACAGAGCAGACAGACCCAACAACTGAGACTGAGCAGAATAAGGCAGAGGATTCTGAGGACGCGGAATTGGAAATGGGGGTAACACTGGCATGTCTCCTCTCTGATCCTCCGATCGACCAAGATTGCTTGGGGAATAACTTCGTGGTCTCCATGATTGGGGATGAAACGGCTGCGAGCCAACCAGCAGCTATCTTGGACGCATCAATCGCACCCTCTCTCATTTGGCAGTACGAGGAGGGATTCTTATCCAGCAGTTCCGGGTCAGGTAGTGAGCCGGAATCTGATTCCACCGAGTCTTGTGAGTCGGAATCAGATTCCAGCTCGACTGAGTCTGAGTCTGGTACTCCTGGGGATGTTAACCCGGATGCCACAGTCCTGTCCAGGTCGTCTTTTTCCTTTTCTTTTGAGTCTGTTGTAACGATGAATCAGACGATTTGGATGAACTTAATGAGAATGAACTATCTGTGGTTTCCGAGTACTTTTCTGTGCCCCTAATTTATTGCATTAATTCAGACTTTCAAAATTTTGATCAAAACGACGAGGACGAAGTTCCTCCGGTTTTACAACGTTTAATTGAGCATGAGCAAGAGAGATTTGTTAAGCCCTTAACGGATGAAATCATTTCTGTGAACATTGGTACTGAGGAGGACCCACGGCTGGTCCAGATCGGGTCCACGTTGTCTTCAGAGGAACGCGAGCGCTTAGTCGCTTTATTAAAAGATTTCAAAGATGTTTTCGCGTGGTCCTACGAAGACATGCCTGGAATCGATCCTGAGATTGTACAGCATCGGATCCCCCTTGACCCCGAGGCCCGACCTGTCAAGCAGAAGCTCAGAAGGATCCGCCCGGATTGGGCTCTTAAGATCAAAGAAGAGGTCACCAAGCAAATTGACGCAGGCTTCCTGCTGGTATCTGAATATCCGACTTGGTTGGCCAACATAGTTCCGGTGCCTAAGAAAGATGGCAGGATCCGGGTGTGCGTAGACTTCAGGGATTTGAACAGAGCTAGTCCGAAGGACGATTTTCCCCTACCGCACATCGATGAGTTGGTGGACTTCACAGCAGGGCATGCATTGCTCTCATTCATGGATGGCTTTTCAGGCTACAACCAGATAGTAATGGCACCAGAGGACAGAGAAAAGACTGCATTCACCACCCCGTGGGGGACATACTGCTATCGGGTCATGCCGTTTGGGTTGAAGAACGCTGGGCTACTTATCAACGGGCCGCGACCACAATACTACACGATATGATCCACAAAGAGGTTGAGGTGTACGTGGACGACATGATTGTCAAGTCCAAAGAAAGAGAGGGCCACTACACCGCCTTGCACAAGTTTTTCCAAAGGATCAGGGAATTCAGGTTGCGGTTAAACCCTCAGAAATGTACGTTTGGTGTTACAGCGGGAAAAATGCTGGGGTTTCTGATTACACAAAGGGGCATCGAGGTCGACCCTTCCAAAATCAAGGCCATCCTAGAAATGCCCCACCAAGGACTGAAAAGGAGGTGCGAGGCTTTCTGGGTAAAGTGCAATTCATAAGACGGTTTATCTCAAAATTAACCTTAACTTGTGAACCACTTTTTGGTCTCCTGAAGAAAGGCAAGAAATTCCAATGGGACGGCCGATGTCAAGCTGCATTTGAACAGATTAAAGAATATTTACAGAACCCGCCCGTGTTGTCACCGCCAGAACCAGGGAAACCGTTGATTTTGTATCTGTCAGTAACTGAGACTACAATGGGCTGCATGCTTGCACAAGAATCAGAAGACAAGGTGGAGAGAGCCATCTACTATCTCAGCAAGAAGATGCTGGAGTATGAGACCCGATATACACCGCTGGAAAAGGCTTGCTTAGCTTTGGTATGGGCTACCAGGAAGCTGCGGCACTACCTGTTAGCTCACTCTGTAATGTTGGTTTCACGACTTGATCCCATCAAATATCTTTTCGAGAAACCAGCACTTACAGGTAGGCTAGCTCGTTGGTTGCTGTTGCTCTCCGAATTTGATCTCACGTACGTGACACGCAAGTCAGTGAAAGGAAGAGCAGTGGCAGAGTTCCTTGCCGACCACCCGGTTGAGGGGGATGAAGCAGTTGAGTACCTGTTCCCGGATGAATCAATTCTGCATATCGACGATGAAACTTGGACGATGTACTTTGACGGAGCGTCAAATCAACATGGGTATGGGATAGGAGTGTTGCTGATAGCACCCGACAATTCCCGTATCCCTCTCGCCTTCAAACTCCGATTCAAAGTCTCGAACAATGAAGCAGAATATGAGGCGTGCATTGCTGGTCTAGAAGCAGCCCTGGAACTAGGGGCAAGACGGTTGGACGTCATTGGGGACTCGAACCTTGTTGTGTCTCAAGCTAAAGGAGACTGGAAAGTAAAAGAGGAAAAGATGATGATGTATCACCAGACCTTGGATTTGCTGATTCCTCGGTTTGAGAAGCTAAGTTTTACTCATCTACTAAGAGAGAACAACAGGTTCGCAGATTCTTTAGCAACTCTATCTTCTATGATAGACATCCCGTGTGGAGTCCGGATGCGTCCAGTCATCATCGACCAGAAATTTGCACCTGCCTACGAGTCGATTGCCGCCATAGATGAAGTTCAGGACGAAAACCCCTGGTATTACGACATCTGGAATTTCTTGGAGAAAGAAGCATACCCGCCAGGGGTAAATGCCAAAGACAAAAGGGCAATCAGGAGAATGGCAGTTCAGTTCATCATCTGCGGGGGTAAACTGTATAAAAGGGGTCATCTGGGAATGCATAAACTGTGCGTTGATGCCGAAGAGTCAAAGCGTCTGATGGAAGCCATCCACGGGGGAGAATGTGGTGCGCACATGAATGGGGTAATGTTGGCACGGAAGATCCTCAGACAGGGTTATTACTGGTCCACCATGGAGGAGGATTGTATTGGTTTCGTCCGGCGATGCCACAAATGTCAGATTCATGCAAATCGCATGAACATTCCGCCGTCAAAGCTGTACAACATGACTTCGCCATGGCCGTTTTCAGTCTGGGGAATTGATGTGATCGGAGCAGTTACGCCGAAGGGGTCGAATGGGCATGAGTTCATCTTGGTAGCGATAGATTATTTCACAAAGTGGGTTGAGGCCCAATCTTATGCGGTGTTGAAGGCTTCGCACGTCGCAAAATTTATCAGAAACAACATCATCTGTCGCTACGGGGTCCCAAACGAAATAATTTCAGACAATGGTTCCCACTTCAAGAAGGAGGTGATTGATTTGTTGGAAAAATACAATGTGGCTTTTCATAAGTCGTCTACCTATCGGCCGCAGACCAATGGAGCGGTTGAGGCCGCCAACAAGAATATCAAGCACATACTGCAGAAGATGGTGGAAACCTACCGGGACTGGCCAGATAAGCTGCCGTTCGCTCTGTGGGGCTACCGGACTTCAATCAGAACTTCTACTGGGGCGACTCCGTATTCTCTGGTTTATGGGATGGAGGCCGTTCTACCTATTGAGATTGAGGTTCCGTCATTACGAGTATTGGCCGAGTGTCAAATAGCCGAGGCAGACTGGCAACAGAGCAGATTTGAGGAACTCATGCTTTTCGATGAAAGAAGACTGAAAGCACTGTACCACATTCAAGGCTATCAACGCAGAATTGCCCGGGCTTTCAACAAGAAGGTTAAGTCCAGGAATTTAAAAGAAGGAGATTTGGTGCTCAAGGACAACCGAGCTCCCATCCACGACCCAAGGGGCAAGTTCAGACCTAATTGGACTGGTCCCTACATCATCAAGTCAATCTGGTCAGGTGGAGCTGTGGTTCTGATGGATCTAGATGGCTTAGAGTTTTCCCAACCGATCAACATGGACAAGTTGAAGAAATACTACCCTTGAGAGGCTCGCTAGGCCGAAAACCCGAAAGGGCGACCTAGGCAAAACTCAGAGCACAGAAAATTTGAAATTATAAAAACTGAGCTCGCAAGGTTGAAAACCCGCAAAGGGCGGCCTTGGCAAAAGTTAGAGCGCAAAAGGAGAGTGAAAATACCCGAGCGAACCCAAGCCTGAACTACGTAAGGCTTGATTCCCATCTTGGGATACGTAGGCAACTTCACCCTGAAGTTCAGCCATAAACTTTTCCCCGATCAACTTTGTCCATATTGATCATCTCAGTCATCTTTGTCCATCAGCATTCATCGTGATCTCCGGTACAGTGCTATTCAGACTAGGGGCAACTTTCCGTTGCCACATGATGCCGCGGCGCCATTCAAACTAGGGGCAACTTTCCAGTTGTTAGGATCCGGGGTTGTGCATCTCAGTGACAGATCTCAGGCGTGTCCAGTTCTGATCCATATCGAAAATAGTTTTGAAAAGTTTTAATAAAAGTTGACTTTGTTCAAATTAATCTTTTCACAACTAAGACCATTTTTGGACCAAAGCGGAAAATTTTCAGTACCACAACCTTCAATTTCATTGATTTCAAAACAGAGTTCTCCTGCTCTTGCATACAATTGAAGTTGCTTTTTATTACGCTCATAATGAAAACTTGAAAGTACTAATAAAGCAATAAATCTGGGGCATAGTCAAGTCAGGTGTCCCTACGCCCCCTCCCAGAGCTAGTTGAAGCCTCTGATGCCAAGCTGGGCCCGGTCTGTGCCTCCTCATTGAGCCAATCCCAGCACTCGTCAGACAAAGTGCAGTTGAAAGTAGGGCGGGGCCAGGAGTTCTCTAGTCCTCCATGCCGTGGCATATCGGGCAAGTTGTGCACCTCGGACCGGGAAAGCAGCCGGATACTCAATCCCCTCTGGTGGGCAAGTCTGGTCATGACCAAACTGACGCAGGAACCGGAACGGAAAGTAGAATACACAGTGGGTCAGACCAATCAACTGAATCCCGATCAGCCGAGACATGCTATAACCCATTGCTGGGAGATGGAGCCAAGGGCAGCGCCAGGCAATGCGATCTGCAGACAAGTTGCACATCCAGTCGAACCACCACCTTTCATCAGGGGCATCAACTAAGCGTTGGCGAAAGAAGTAGCTGCGGGCTGAGTAGGCTGGACAAGAGTCCACAACCTGCAATTTATCCATCAACCATACCTGGGGAGGGATAGAAAATGAGAGAATAAAGAATAGAGAGATGTGCGATGAGAGAAAAGTAAGAAAAGGGTTTTGTGAGAAAAACCGAGCCTGAGGGCCGAGTGATGTGAGCAAATACATATGTGAGATTGGGTGGGAAATATACCTGTAGCAATAGTGGACTCCCTGCAAATCTGGTCGTCTCCCGGCGATAGAAAGCATCCAAGCCCATCAGCGTCTCGGCCAGTGTCATAGCGATACAGCTCTTTCCTTCTCTCAAGCCGTGAGCAACCTCAACCAGACAGATGCTAGATCCACCAAGTCCTGAAGTGAGCAGAAAGTGGGATAGCATACACAAGCAAAGGGCGTGTTGCCGAAAGCCTTGCCAATAATGGTTGCCGCGGTCGCCAGCATCAGAAAAGTGATGGATCAAGCCAAGAACGTCCAGTTCCTCGTTGCATAGCAGAGACTGAGCATCATGAATGGTGAGCCCACACATTTCCCCTAAAGCTTGGGCGTGGCCAAAGCGAAATTGAGGCAGGATTTCTTCACAGCGTTCAGATTCCATCAAAACCTGAAAATCTTCGAAAGTTGGACATACCTCTTGCCCGCCGAAGCTGAAAACATGCGTCACTGGGTTCCAAAATTTCACCGCGACATGAAGGAAGGGAAAGTGCAGTGGAGTACTGTAACATTCCCGGGGGGTACCCGCGTGCGTTAAACAGTTCGGACTCCCGAGATCTCTTTGATCTCAATGTTTCACGAGTGCAATGTGAAACGTAGATGAAAGTCCAGATTTGGCAACTTTTATTGAAAATCCATTTTATTGCAATTTTGTTAAAAATGGACTGCGTCATCAGAACTCAGAGTCGCCACCTAATATTTTGGGAAATTAGGAAACCCATGACTCGGTGCCAAGGCCACTGTTCGTCGTAACCAAGGATGCTTGGCTCGGAACCTTAGGTATGAGAGGGGAAGGTCAATAATGAGCACCCCCGCTCACCCGATCAAAAGATCGGCCTCTACTAAACCACGATATGACTTTTATTTTCTTTATATGTTTATGTTCTGATTATTTTAGTAAATCCTAAAATTTACTATGTGAAGCATACAAGTATAGACTAGTTTGCTCAAATTAGAACAATTCAACTTTCATGTTTGTTTTGAAAAGGGTTTGAATTTGCCACTTGACAAAGTGGGCTTAAGACGTACATTTATTGAATTATTCCAATTCAAACAACAAGCCTTCATCCACAGGCATTCAAACAGTTTATCACTTAAACAAATAGCCACATGGTAGGATGCTAAACATAATAAGAAAATCACACACAAATGGGATGCTAAAGCATAAAAACTCACAGATTGACCGAGTCCCTCGAACAGCTACAAAACAAAGTTAGTAAAATATGCATGATCTTATATACAGAATCCTAATGCAATTCACTCATGAGATGCACTGAAGATTGGCTTCTAGAATATGGCATGTGAATCATCTTAAATAGCGCACAAAACATGGATAATCAATTGAAGCATAAAGATGCAAATTTAGCCAAATCTTATGCATGGATCATGGATGTAAAGCAGGGATATGCATGGTATGTCAAGATATATACATACACACATTTAGGGAAAGCGATTAAAGAATGGGATAGAAAGAAACGGGGTAGGGAATTATTACAATACTTAAATTATTACAGATCCAAACAAAAGAGGAGGAAGAAATAATAAAACAAAATAAAACCTCACCAAAACACTCAAAATCAAAATAAAAAAGAAGAAGTTTGAAATCCCCGACCATTCATCAATTTGCAAATAACCATCGGTCCTCATGCCTCAGCCCATGTATTCATCTTTAATGGAGGCCCCACCGAAGCCACTCAACCATGCTCTTCCATGCACTGAGCCTGCATGTACCATCATCACCTTTTTAAACTCATGCACATGGCCTATGCATGCGTATGGCATCAACTCTGCATCTACTGAAGCGTCACCGGCGAGATAGCCACGGTTGACACCCATACTCACCAACCATGACTGACCGAAACTCAACTTAAACCATGGAGGTTGCAGAGAGAGAGGAGAGAGAGAGAGAGAGAGTGAGAAGAGAGTGCATGTGTGGTGTGTCTGTTACCACAACACACACGTAGAGCAAACATACACACGGTGTTGACGGAGGACACTGATACAACACACCCAAACATACACCTAGATACACACGCACTCACCACACACGACACACGCGACACATATCACACATACACAACACAAATTCAAGACACACTCTCACACATGCATTGATACACAACACTTACACGCCACAGACATGGAGCACACCACATGCATACACACTCGGAGCTGCACCACGGATTGACTCACACAACACACAGACATGACATCAACCTCTTGGATCCATACACACACACCACCCAGCATGGTGTGCTAGAGAGAGAGGAGATATGTGGGTGGCTGGGTGTGCATAGCGGTGCATGGGTCTGCCGAGAGTGCATGTGCTGGGTGTGGTGTGAGTATTGTGTAAGGTAATGGTGAGTCCATGGGTGTGTGCCGAATTGCCAAGAGAAGTGGGTATATGGAGTCTTAGAGAGAGAGAGCTGGGTGTGTTGGTCTCTCCCTCTCTCTCATCTCTCTCTCCCTAACATTTTTCTCCTCTTCCTCTCCAAATGCAACCCGAGGGAGAGCCCCGAGAAAGAGAGTTCTAGTCCTCTTTTACTTTTTCATCTCCCCTTCTCCCCTCTACCCACCATTGCCGAGCATCATCAAGCATTTTTATTCATCAAAACCACCACCCCAGAGAGAGAGAGAGGGATGGTGCATGTGTATCCAGCTGTGGTGTTTCAAGCTTTTTATTTTTTTATGGCAGTGTGTGTCCCCCCTCTTTTCTTTTTTTCAGCTGCCCGTCTGTTTCTTTTCCTCTTTACATTTTAAAACCCCCCACCAACTCCAGAGAGTCCTCTTTTTCTTTTCTCCCTTGTCCCTCCATGACCAATTTTATATTATCCACAATTCATGATTCCACCGCCCCATTTTTTGTTTTTTTATTATTCATTTCTTCCTCCCATCTTCCACTGTCGGGCATCATCATCAAGAGCCAGCAAGCCACCGCCCCATTTCTTTTATTTTCTATTTTTATTTTTTTTTGTTTTATTATTTTCTCCTTTTTTTTTTTATTTCTATTTTTCCCCCCTTTTTTATTTTTTATCATTTTTTATTTATAAAATATCACATGCCAATTTATATAAACACACCTAAAAATTTGTGCAAACACACAAAATCATTTTTTTTCTCAATTTGATTTTTCTGGTGAGGGTGGTCAAAATAACATGCCCAAGTTTTAGGGCTGGTCAAAATAGGGTGTCTACAGTTGCCCCTCTTTGACAGAGCTCGAAGTCATGAAATGACGTGAGTGAATGTCAAAGCCAGAAGACGACCCTTTTGACAAGGCCGTAAGACTTGGGCAATCACACAAAATGCAATGTATGTACAAGCCAGATGTAATGCAAGTGGTTGAACCCGAAGGTTGCCTACGTATCCCTTTGCAAGAAATCAAACCAGCGTAGTTCAGGGGCAGAATGCAAATGATATACACAAAATGCAGTTTGAAAGTTGGACTTACACGCTTCGCAAAGCCGGTTTGTTTGAAAATTCATGATTATGCAAGAGAGGGAAGACCTCAACCAAAAGAAATCAACATCCTAACGCGTCTCACGCGAGAGGAGAATGGGTGGTGTAAACAGACAGGCGCACCTGCTGTTTTTAACCGAGTGAATCAACATCCTAACGCGTCTCACGCGAGAGGAGAAGGGGTGGTATAAACAGACAGGCGCACCTGCTGTTTTTAACCGATTTTGAAGATTGGACTTATACGCTACGCGAAGCCGAGTTGGCAAGTGGACTTACACGCTACGCGAAACCGATTTAACGAGTGGACTTATACGCTTCCGCGAAGCCGATTTAACGATTGGACTTATACGCTTCCGCGAAGCCGATTTAACGAGTGGACTTATACGCTTACGCGAAGCCGATTTAATGAGTGGACTTATACGCTTACGCGAAGCCGATTTAACGAGTGGACTTATACGCTTCCGCGATGCCGATTTAACGATTAGACTTATACGCTTACGCGAAGCCGATTTAACGAGTGGACTTATACGCTTACGCGAAGCCGATTTAACGAGTGGACTTATACGCTTCCGCGAAGCCGATTTAACGAGTGGACTTATACGCTTCCGCGAAGCCGATTTAACGAGTGGACTTATATGCTTACGCGAAGCCGATTTAGCGAGTGGACTTATACGCTTACGCGAAGCCGATTTAACGAGTGGACTTATACGCTTACGCGAAGCCGATTTAACGAGTGGACTTATACGCTTACGCGAAGCCGATTTAACGAGTGGACTTATACGCTTCCGCGAAGGCGATTTAACGAGTGGACTTATACGCTTACGCGTAGCCGATTTAACGAGTGGACTTATACGCTTCCGCGAAGCCGATTTAGCGAGTGGACTTATATGCTTACGCGAAGCCGATTTAGCGAGTGGACTTATACGCTTACGCGAAGCCGATTTAACGAGTGGACTTATACGCTTCCGCGAAGCCGATTTAACGAGTGGACTTATACGCTTACGCGAAACCGATTTAACGAGTGGACTTATACGCTACGCGAAGCCGATTTAACGAGTGGACTTATACGCTTACGCGAAGCCGATTTAACGAGTGGACTTATACGCTACGCGAAGCCGATTTAACGAGTGGACTTATACGCTTACGCGAAGCCGATTTAACGAGTGGACTTATACGCTTCCGCGAAGCCGATTTAACGAGTGGACTTATACGCTTCCGCGAAGCCGATTTAACGAGTGGACTTATACGCTTCCGCGAAGCCGGTTTGAAAATTGGATTTATGCAATGTAATGCAATGTCATGGAATGCTGGCTATGTTTGCAACTTTCCCTATTCTCCAACAGGGTGACAGACTAGGTTGGTTTAGTTTCCAGAGTTGAGGCGCATACAAGCTATCTCAACCTATGGGGCTGCCATACAGATTTCAAGCCGGGGATACACCCCTGGGTATTTAAACCAGACTTTAGTCTCGGAAATCCCAAACCTTTTGCGTTCTAGGCATCGCCATTCGAACTCTAGTTTCCACCGTCTCAGTTGATCTCCTAGGAACTCATTACAAACACAGTCAGGTGACTATTCCAGACCAATTGAAGTCGTTCGGGCACGACAAACATCAAAGGAATTGCACCTTTAGTGGATTTAAGGTCTCCTAGACCGTTGAAGTCGTTTGGGCACGAAAAACACCAAAGGAATTGCACCTTCAGAGGATTTAAGGTCTCCTAGACCCGGGAGACTGTACAAGATGGTGCGATGCGCAAGATAGCGCGATTGAAATTGATGCACAAAGCAGTGCGGTGCCCAAGGCAGGGCGATGGAAATTGATGCACAAAGCAGTGCGGTGCCCAAAGCAGGGCGATTGAATTTGATGCACAAAGCAATGCGTTGCCCAAAGCAGGGCGGTGCCCAAAGCAGGGCGATTGAATTTGATGCCCAAAGTAGGGCGATTGAATTTGATGCCCAAAGCAGGGCGGTTGAATTTGATGCCCAAAGCAGGGCGGTGCCCAAAGCAGGGCGATTGAATTTGATGCACAAAGCAGTGCGGTGCCCAAAGCAGGGCGATTGAATTTGATGCCCAAAGCAGGGCGATTGAATTTGATGCCTAAAGCAGGGCGGTGCCCAAAGCAGGGCGATTGAATTTGATGCCCAAAGCAGGGCGGTTGAAATTGATGCCCAAAGCAGGGCGGTGCCCAAAGCAGGACGATTGAATTTGATGCACAAAGCAGTGCGGTGCCCAAAGCAGGGCGATTGAATTTGATGCCCAAAGCAGGGCGGTTGAATTTGATGCCCAAAGCAGGGCGATTGAATTTGATGCCCAAAGCAGGGCGGTGCCCAAAGCAGGGCGATTGAATTTGATGCCCAAAGCAGGGCGGTGCCCAAAGCAGGGCGATTGAATTTGATGCCCAAAGCAGGGCGGTGCCCAAAGCAGGGCGATTGAATTTGATGCCCAAAGCAGGGCGGTTGAATTTGATGCCCAAAGCAGGGCGGTTGAATTTGATGCCCAAAGCAGGGCGATTGAATTTGATATGCACAAGATAATGCGATGGAATTGAAATTGAAATTTGAGTGGTAGGTGCACGAAGTGAGATTATTGTGCGATAGATGCACAGAATGAAAGAAGGAATTGTATGTTCGAACCATATACCATGTACAAACAAAATACATACGAATACGGCAATATACACAGACAAATAACAGACTTATACACAGACACAGACATATACAATATATATACACGTATATATGACACAGACATATACAGACCTATACACAAACATATATGGATATATACACAGATATATACGGATATATCTTTTATGGGCTTGCTGTTTTCTCTTCTTTTTTTTTTTTCTTTTTTTTTTCTTTTTTTTTTGTTTTTGTTTTTGGAGTCTCTGTAATCGGGGATCCCCTGACTGTAACAAAATCAGTTTCTGTTTTGCTCATCAATGGCGTGACTGGCATATCACTTTGAATTTGAAAACATTTTTGTTTGATTGAATTTGAGAGTGATTGAATTTTGAACTCTAAATTAAACATTGATTCTATACTGACCTGAATCAAAGAATGACTTAACGAAACAAGAACGAAGCAAAATATACACTGACTAGTATAAATACACCGACTGGTATAAATATACTGACTAGTATAAATACACTGACTGGTATGAAGACACACTGATACACGGACTGGTATGAATACCCTGACTGGTATAAATACACTGACTGATACGAATACACACTCATATATACTGACGAGATGACTCGAGCGGGGGAGAAGACAAAATCACTTACTGAACTATGCCCCTAATTCATCACCTTGCCTCTTTTTTTTTTTTTATTTTGATCAACATGAGAGTTAGATTAGCCTACTTATTCCATTTTCTGTTTCAAATCATGTAAGCTAAGCTGTGAGCACTGAAAATTTTCCCTTTTCAAATCCAAAGAATGGTCCACGTTTTGCAAAAATGGAACAATTTTCGAGAAAAATTAGTCAGCTTCATTCAAATTAATCAAAACCTATTTTTGCAAATGGCCACTACTCAACTAACATGGAATCAATCATTGAGGTGCATAGTCCCAAACCAGATAATCAAAGGGGATAACCGAGCCGAGCCGATTTGAACCAAGCCAATCCGAACCGAGTGAAGCCAAGTAAAGTTGGACCGAACCGAACCGAACCAAGTTGACTCGAACCAACTGAACTGAACAGAATGAAAATACACCAATCAAACACAGGTAGGACAACCAAGTCGACTATAGAACACCAATCAAACATGGACGAAATGAATGAGTTGAAAAATTATTAGGGCCGAACTTCAAGATGAAGCTACCTACGTATCCCAAAGATAGGAATCAGGCCATCGTAGTTCGGGCTGAGGTTCACTCGAGTATTGACACTCTCCTTTTGTGCTCTAACTTTTGCCAAAGCCGCCCTTTCGGGTTTTCAACCTTGCGAGCTTTTGATTTTTTTCATTTTTTTATTTTCATCATCATTTTTTTTTATTTTCATTTTTTTTTATCATCATTTTTTTTTTTTTTTTCTGCTCTAACTTTTGCCTGGGTCGTCCTTCCGGGTTTTCCGCCTAGCGAGCCTCTCAAGGGTTACTTTCATTTTAACTTGTCCATGTTGATTGGGGAATCTCTAAGCCAACTATAAGAACAACTGCTACACTTGACCGGTAGATATGATGATGTAGGGACTAGGTTGAATTGGGTCCGAATTTGCCCCTAGTGTTGCCCCTAGTGTAGTGGATAGGAACTCGACTGTCCTTCAATAATAAAATTCATTCTCTCAAATTCTGGGTTTGGCCTTTCTTGGCAGTCTTCATTGAGAAACGATTCAGTTTAACTCTTTGATCACATCCAACCTTTTGCCCCTAGTTCAAGGGCTGCTTCAAATCTAAATCACATCCGACCTTCTTGCCCCTAGTTCAAGGGTTGCTTCCAATCTGAATCACTGGCCCTACATAGTTTTGGCTAAGGTTCACTCGGGTATTGATACTCTCCTTTTACGCTCTAACTTTTGCCAAAGCTGCCCTTTCAGGTTTTCAACCTTGCGAGCTTTTCATTTTTCTTTTTATTTTTCCTTCTTTTTTTTTATGCTCTAACTTTTGCCTGGGTCGCCCTTCCGGGTTTTCGGCCCAGCGAGCCTCTCAAGGGTGATACTTTATTACCCCTAGTTCAAGGGCTACCTCCATTTCAGCTATGCAAGCCTCACACTGTTGCCCCTAGTTCAAGGGCCGTTTCAAATCGAAATCACATTCTCCCTTATTGCCCCTAGTTAAAGGGCTGCCTTCATTTGAATCATATCATGGATCACATCATTGCCCCTAGTTCAAGGGCTATTTCCATTCATATTTGACCTTATTGTCCCTAGTTGAAGGGCTGCCTCCATTTGAATCACATCCTTGCCCCTAGTTCAAGGGCTGTTTCCCATTCGGCTATGCAAGCCTTACACTTTGGATGGTCATTGAATACTTCGAATCACGGTTTGAAAGCTAAGGAGCTAAGGAGGTCGGACCTCGAGTCAAGAGGGATCCTATGCTGTATAATCAATTCCAGGCCTGTCTTCGCAGGACCACGCAAAAATAGTTTTTGAAATCTTTTCACAAAGTGACTAATCACTCGTACTCTTATGAAAACAAGCTAGAACCAATTTGGACCAAGCCAGGATCTTTCTCAGTACTCACATTAACAAAAATGATTTTATTCATCAAAGGCTTAGCACACCTCTCTTCCTCTCAGTTGATCAAAATTTGCAAATCCCGAGGAAATTCTTCCTCTTTGTTTTTATCAGAATTTTGGAAAACATTTTGAAAAACTTTGGTCAATGCAATGATTTAAAGGCACAGAAAAGTAGGCAGACTCTATGGCATTTTTTTTTTGTTTTTCTGTTTATTGAAAAGAGACTATGACTCAGCAATGACAACAGACTCAAAAGAAAATGACAAAGAAGGCCTAGACAGGACAGAAATGTCTAGGTTGGCACTTTCGAAATCAACAGACTCTGACTCACTAGGCTGACTCGAGCCTAACCCCAACTATACAAACTTGGTGGAGTCAAACTTAGACTCAATACTCAATTTAGAACTCAAAATAAAACCATTTTCAAATTGCCAGTCAAAGTGTGGGCCAACCACAATATTCGAAATAAAGCCCGTGCACTCCACAGGTGGTCAATCCCCAATCACAGAGATGGTCGAAAATTTTTGTTTTTTTTTTTTTTTTTTGATTTTATGTTTTTGTTATTATTATTTTTTTTTTTGAAGTAATGGTGCTAAACTGAACAACCTGAACCACTTATTCGAATTTGAGAACCCCTGTATAGATCCAATACATTGCACATAACACATAGCAGGAAAGAGAACAAACACCCCTATGGAGTGTAGGGTTATCCTGTCCTAGCTTTTGAAATGATCTAGGGTTCACTATTCAGACAAGTGGTATCACACATCCTAGAAATGGGAAAGTATCCTGTCCTAATTTGAAAGGTACTATAGCTCACTATATGTACAAGGTTAGCTCTACTCTAAGGGTTAAAGTTAAAGTGACGTTACCAAAGAGTCCTTTGGGTCATAACCAATAAAGATCCCAGGAAATCAGAAGAGTCAAATAGCCTCTCTTCGGAGTCTGAGAACCTTAGATAGCAAAGCTAGATAGCAGGGCTACATAGCAAAGCTACCCTTTTGACAAATCTCAAAAGGTTACAACACAAGGCCTCTAAAGTATCGTAAAGGTAGGTGTAGTGTCACAAAAAGTGTGCCTCTGCTCCCACCAGCATCTGGGCAACACAGGGACTTTAAGTGCACCAATGCATGCAATGCAATAAACATATAATTGAAAATAAAAGTCATATCATGGAGTTCGAGTCAAGGTTTCATAACTCCCCAGCAGAGTCGCCAGAAACTGTAACATGCCCGGGGGGTACCCGCGCGCGTTAAACAGTTCGGACTCCCGAGATCTCTTTGATCTCAATGTTTCACGAGTGCAATGTGAAACGTAGATGAAAGTCCAGATTTGGCAACTTTTATTGAAAATCTATTTTATTGCAATTTTGTTAAAAATGGACTGCGTCATCAGAACTTAGAGTCGCCACCTAATATTTTGGGAAATTAGGAAACCCATGACTCGGTGCCAAGGCCACTGTTCGTCGTAACCAAGGATGCTTGGCTCGGAACCTTAGGTATGAGAGGGGAAGGTCAATAATGAGCACCCCCGCTCACCCGATCAAAAGATCGGCCTCTACTAAACCATGATATGACTTTTATTTTCTTTATATGTTTATGTTCTGATTATTTTAGTAAATCCTAAAATTTACTATGTGAAGCATACAAGTATAGACTAGTTTGCTCAAATTGGAACAATTCAACTTTCATGTTTGTTTTGAAAAGGGTTTGAATTTGCCACTTGACAAAGTGGGCTTAAGACGTACATTTATTGAATTATTCCAATTCAAACAACAAGCCTTCATCCACAGGCATTCAAACAGTTTATCACTTAAACAAATAGCCACATGGTAGGATGCTAAACATAATAAGAAAATCACACACAAATGGGATGCTAAAGCATAAAAACTCACAGATTGACCGAGTCCCTCGAACAGCTACAAAACAAAGTTAGTAAAATATGCATGATCTTATATACAGAATCCTAATGCAATTCACTCATGAGATGCACTGAAGATTTGGCTTCTAGAATATGGCATGTGAATCATCTTAAATAGCGCACAAAACATGGGATAATCAATTGAAGCATAAAGATGCAAATTTAGCCAAATCTTATGCATGGATCATGGATGTAAAGCAGGGATATGCATGGTATGTCAAGATATATACATACACACAGTTAGGGAAAGCGATTAAAGAATGGGATAGAAAGAAACGGGGTGGGGGAATTATTACAATACTTAAATTATTACAGATCCAAACAAAGAGGAGGAAGAAATAATAAAACAAAATAAAACCTCACCAAAACACTCAAAATCAAAATAAAAAAAAGAAGTTTGAAATCCCCGACCATTCATCAATTGCAAATAACCATCGGTCCTCATGCCTCAGCCCATGTATTCATCTTTAATGGAGGCCCCACCGAAGCCACTCAACCATGCTCTTTCATGCACTGAGCCTGCATGTACCATCATCACCTTTTTAAACTCATGCACATGGCCTATGCATGCGTATGGCATCAACTCTGCATCTACTGAAGCGTCACCGGCGAGATAGCCACGGTTGACACCCATACTCACCAACCATGACTGACCGAAACTCAACTTAAACCATGGAGGTTGCAGAGAGAGAGAGAGAGAGAGAGAGAGAGAGAGAGAGAGTGAGAAGAGAGTGCATGTGTGGTGTGTCTGTTACCACAACACACACGTAGAGCAGAACATACACACGGTGTTGACGGAGGACACTGATACAACACACCCAAACATACACCTAGATACACACGCACTCACCACACACGACACACGCACACATATCACACACACACAACACAAATTCAAGACACACTCTCACACATGCATTGATACACAACACTTACACGCCACAGACATGGAGCACACCACATGCATACACACTCGGAGCTGCACCACGGATTGACTCACACAACACACAGACATGACATCAACCTCTTGGATCCATACACACACACCACCCAGCATGGTGTGCTAGAGAGAGAGGAGATATGTGGGTGGCTGGGTGTGCATAGCGGTGCATGGGTCTGCCGAGAGTGCATGTGCTGGGTGTGGTGTGAGTATTGTGTATAGTAATGGTGAGTCCATGGGTGTGTGCCGAATTGCCAAGAGAAGTGGGTATATGGAGTCTTAGAGAGAGAGAGCTGGGTGTGTTGGTCTCATAGTTCTAAATCGCGGTATCGGGTAACGTAACGGTATCGATCGCGGAGTATCGGTATCGGTAGTATCGACCGGTACGTATCGGGTATCGGGCGTCGCAGCTGTGAAATTTCAAAAATCATTAGCAATCCCTCTAAAACTCAATTTTATGTATTTTTTTGACTCTTTTAGCTTAATTTATCACATTTTAATCAAAATTTTGATATGTAAAGGCACTTTTGACTCATTTTCAAGTAAATGATATATATTTATTTTAGTCTCAAGCTTTTATTTGGCATAGATGTTAAACTTTTAATATAAAAATTGATGTGAAAATATTTTTTACTTATTTTCAATAATGAAATACCTTTACATGCACAACAAATTAATAAGAGAAAGTGGGACATAAAAATAAGTCATTCGCTTCAGTATAATCGCATACAAACAATTTACTACAAATAAATAAATAAATAAATAAAAGAAATAAATAAAAAAAAAAAGAAAGAAATAAATAAATAATAAAATAAATACAAACAATCTACCATAATATAATAAAAAATAATCACAGAAAAAAAAAATTAACAAATAGAGGTGCTTTGCTTATTCATTCAGCCGAAAGAAAAGGCATGCCTGAACACTCAAAACCTCTACACCCAAAATAAAAATTCTGAAACTTGTTTTGATAGTTTTGTGGGTAAGGTTTTTCTGGTTTGGTTTTTGTTTTTTTAAAAAAAAACGACATCGTTTTTCTGTGTTTAATCTCAGCCATTGGATGCAATAGAGAGATGACTCTAGAGGGTATTACTCTAGAAGATCCATACGCCTCTCTCTCATTTCCCTCTATTCCCTCTCTACCTCACTGTTCGTGGCCAACTTTTCGTGCACTTCTCCGAGTTCAAAAATCTCCTCCGTCTACCGTCGGCGACGCCTTTCCTCCGTTCACCACAGGCGACGCCTCTCCTCCGAGCTTAAGAGTAGAAGCTTTGTAGAGAAGACAATTGAGACCAATACAGGTGCTTACTCATTCAGAGCATAACAAGCAGCCAAAAAAAAACAGAGCATGACAAAAACAGGTGCGTACCGGACTGTATCGGACTTGTATCGCCCACGTATCAGATTCAGGCTGATACGTATTGGGAACCGGCCGCTACGGACGCGAAATTCATTCTCACCGGTATACCGGTGAGTATCCGACTCGGCCCTTTTATTTTCCGGTACGAACCGGCCGGTACGGAACGTACCGGCCGATATTTAGAACCTTGGTTGGTCTCTCCCTCTCTCTCATCTCTCTCTCCCTAACATTTTTCTCCTCTTCCTCTCCAAATGCAACCCGAGGGAGAGCCCCGAGAGAGAGAGTTCTAGTCCTCTTTTACTTTTTCATCTCCCCTTCTCCCCTCTACCCCACCATTGCCGAGCATCATCAAGCATTTTTATTCATCAAAACCACCACCCCAGAGAGAGAGAGGGATGGTGCATGTGTATCCAGCTGTGGTGTTTCAAGCTTTTTATTTTTTTATGGCAGTGTGTGTCCCCCTCTTTTCTTTTTTTCAGCTGCCCGTCTGTTTCTTTTCCTCTTTACATTTTAAAACCCCCCACCAACTCCAGAGAGTCCTCTTTTTCTTTTCTCCCTTGTCCCTCCATGACCAATTTTTATATTATCCACAATTCATGATTCCACCGCCCCATTTTTTGTTTTTTTATTATTCATTTCTTCCTCCCATCTTCCACTGTCGGGCATCATCATCAAGAGCCAGCAAGCCACCGCCCCATTTCTTTTATTTTCTATTTTTATTTTTTTTTGTTTTATTATTTTCTCCTTTTTTTTATTTTATTTCTATTTTTTCCCCCCTTTTTTATTTTTTTTCATTTTTTATTTATAAAATATCACATGCCAATTTATATAAACACACCTAAAAATTTGTACAAACACACAAAATCATTTTTTTTCTCAATTTGATTTTTCTGGTGAGGGTGGTCAAAATAACATGCCCAAGTTTTAGGGCTGGTCAAAATAGAGTGTCTACAAGTACGACTCAGCGTGAATAGTGCATTCAAGCCGAAACCCCGGAAGTTCAACTTTTCCGAGCCATCTAGAGAAGAGATCCAAGATGTGAGATTTTCTATGAGAAATGCCTCCATTTTTGTGCAAAGCAGTGATGAAATGAATGAGTCCCGAAGTTGGAGCTTTTATAGAGGATGGGACACTATTCAGGGGACACGTGTCAAAAATTTGACGGCTGCTGAAATAAGTGGCCGGCCGGCCACCTTTTCTGGCTGGCCGGCCACATTTCTCCCCTCAAACACAAATAACTGGCCGGCCGGCTCCAAAAAGTGGCCGGCCATGCTCCAATGTATGCCTTTGGTCCTGTTTTGCCCTCCAGAGGGAAGTTCCAGGCATTTCCAAGCATCGGATGTATCGAAGGCCTCCATTTCCCTCTGTTTCGGATGCGTTCCGCTGCCCAGATCGTCCGGAGTACGCTTTATTTTGTTTATCAAGTTGTAATTTTTTTTGCTTATCGAGTTGTCGTTTTGTTTATCGAGTTGTAAGTTTTGTCGAGCTGTCGTTTCGAGTTGTTACCCTTTGTTTACGCAATTTTGTTGAGTCTTGTTTACCGAGTCGTTAACATTGTTGTATTTTTGCTTATCGAGTTGTAAACTTGCTTGCTAAGATTCTGTTATTTCTTAGTGAGTCGAGTTGTTTGGTTTGTTGCGTCGGTTCATTACCTGACCCGGTAAATACACAAGGCACATTTCCATTCAATTTCATTTTTGTGCAAAATAATGCGATCCGATGCGATGCTAAGAGTTTCAAATACAAATACCTTTTTTTAAAAGCTGTTTCATTCCATCATGTTTTACAACAAATAAAGGTACAAGTTTTACAGAAAATAAAACTGCCTAATAATGTGCAAAGTGCTACAAACTACTAGCAAAAAGGAAAATAAAGCAGGAAACAGCAGCATCAATGTCCTCGGGAGCGGGAATGAGGAGCCCCCCTCATCCTCTTCTGCGGGACAACCTCTGCACCACCATCATCATCCGGGTCGGAGCTGTCACCCTCAGGATCCCCCTCAGCCTCGCCTCCACTCCCGGAACCAAGACCGGAATCTCCCTCTTCAGCGGATGTCTCCGACTGACGGTCTGCGACCTCCTCCTCCTCATCCTCATCGGGCTCCGCCTCTATAACATGTGCCCTGCGTCTGCGAGACGACCCCGCTCCCGAGCTCCTCGGAAAGGCCTGGATGGCCCAGCTCCCTGAAAAGGCCTGGATGGCCCAGCTCCTCGGAAGGGCCTAGATGGCCCAGCACCTCGAAAAGATCCAGATGATCGACCTCCCTGAGAAGGCCCGGGTGGCCCGGCCGCGGCGGAGCATACACAGGAGGCATCTGAAAGTGAAGAGTTCAATACATCAGTTCAAATATGGAAATCAGATGCAAGTACAATATGTGAGTGGGGTGTGTGTCAGATGTGTTCTACACAAACAGCCTATCAATGCAGTAGAATGTTCAAAACTAGCGTGTCATCAGAAATATGATAAATGCAAGAAAGATGAACAGTACCTGCACACCCATAATGGCCAGCTGTGCCTCCCTCCGCAGGATCATGCCCTCAAATGTGGCTAGCATTCCAAGCATCTCATCCATGTATTCAGCTGGAGGCTACAGATACAAATGCAAAACTATAGTAAATGAATGAATGTCTAAGTATCCGACTAATAAATCGAAGCTGTAAAACATACCGGTGGTGAATCAGGGTCTCTGACATATCTATGGTCAGGAAGGGGAGGCTCCAGCGAGACCTGGTAAGGAGTCCCAAATCGCCAACTCGTCAACTCGGTCGGCATGTCTGGCCACCCAGGATGATGAAAAGTCGGTGGGATCGGTGGAATGAATCCGCGCCCACCTCTGGATGCACCAGCCCTGCTGGAGGGAGGGATGTCCATAGCACGAGCCTGACTCGAAGATGGTACATCAGCAGGCCTTAGTGATGGAGTGCGCACTCCCGTTAAGGGGGCCATCAGATATGTGTGACGATAAGTGGCGTAGTCCCCGTCCGTGAGATGTAGCAAAGCATCAGTGCCCAGCATAGCACTAACGACATCCTGAGTAGAGAGCCTATCAGCAGTCCGCATACTGGCTGGAGGCACTGCAGGAGGGCCCTGAGAAATGTACCCCCATACCTGACGCAAAAAGCGTTCCCCCAGGAACCATGCCCTACCAACCGGCCCCTCGAGCAGGATCCTGTACTGGGAAGTGCCCGATCCTCCAGCATACTGAAATCGGAGACCATCGCCCAAGATCGCCCAGGGCTGCCACGTAATCTGCGAATAACCAGTGCATAAACCAATCGGAAATCGGGGATATACAGGGCGAATCAAAGATGAAAATGGAAAGGAACTGAGAGTTTTGAAATACCTCTGTCGTCCGCACAGTGTCAAAATACTGCCGCAGATAGAAGAGAGTCTCTCGGGGTCTCGGCCGGTGCTGGCCCTCGAATACCAATGAATACGGGGTCATGAGGGGCCTTGCCACCACCAACTCTGGGGCCAACGTCGGAAAATATACGTAGACCCATAACTGTGGAAAACAGTGCAGAATGTGAATACAAAGTACTGAGAGCAAAATACAGAGTGCAAAGTGGGCCGTGTGTGCAATGTACAAGTAATGGGGAGCAGAAATGTCAATCAAGAGGATAGAAAGTACCTCCTAGTCTCTCCAATAACCACCGAGCAAGTCTCCCTGCCCGCGGGAGGTCGCGCTCATATAGCAGTAAAGGGTAGCCAGGCCGGCGCCACCCCAGTCGTATCGTCCGACCTGTGACAGGTCCGCCAGAGCGCTCAGTAGATATAGCCCAACCGTGTTCCCTCTATCGGCGAACAGAGTAGTCCCGAAAAGGAACATAAGGAAACCACGGGCGTACTGCTCCGCCTCCTCAGGGGTCTCGAGCTCCATCTCCTCCCTCCGAAAGTGGGAAGAGAACCAGGTGTACCGGACTCTCCCAGAAGCTCTGTCCACAGGCAGGCGGGCCCCCAACAGATGTAACCAAGCGGCCTTCCATTCCCCATGTCCTCGTCGTAAGGAATGGGCCAGCCTCCTATATCCAGGCCGGTCAGTACAGCAAAATCCAGCGGGGTCATGGTCAAATCCCCGGTGGCGGAGAAATGGAAGGAGTTGGTGGTGTCCCACCATCTCTCCACCAGAGCTGCCAATAGCGTCCTCCGGGCTGGGCAATGTGATAACCCCACGCAGAAGGCCCCGAACCCTGCTAAATCAACTAAATCCCGGACAGCCTCCGGGAGCTCAGCATACCACTCTCTTGTAGCGGTGGAGCCATATCCCCGCACGGCGCGAGAACCAACCTGCATTCAGAATGAATACATGTGTCAGTACGCAATGAAATGAAAGCCGTGTGCAAATGAAATGTAATGAGCCGTGTGCAAATGAAATGTAATGAGCTGTGTGCAAATGAAATGATAAGCTGTGTGCGAAGTAAAGTAGGGTTGCATGTTCTATACTCTAAATCAGTGTGTGCTGTGTGTTTACCGTTAATTTGAGCTGTGTGTTCAGAAAATCAGAGTTTGGGCTGCGTGTTCTACTCTATTAGTGGGCTGTGTGTTCACCATCAATTTTGGGCTGTGTGTTCAGAAAATCTAAGTTAGGGCTGCGTGTTCTACTTTAAATCAGTGGGCTGTGTGTTCACCATCAATTTGAGCTGTGTGTTCAGAAAATCAGAGTTAGGGCTACGTGTTCTACTCTATCAGTGTGTGCTGTGCGTTCACCGTCAATTTGAGCTGTGTGTTCACCATCAATTTGAGCTGTGTGTTCAGAAAATCAGAGTTAGGGCTGCGTGTTCTACTCTATCAGTGTGTGCTGTGCGTTCACCGTCAATTTGAGCTGTGTGTTCACCATCAATTTGAGCTGTGTGTTCAGAAATCAGAGTTTAGGGCTGCGTGTTCTACTCTATCAGTGGGCTGTGTGTTCACCATCAATTTTGGGCTGTGTGTTCAGAAAATCAGAGTTAGGGCTGCGTGTTCTACTCTCAATCAGTGTGGGCTGTGTGTTCACCATCAATTTTGGGCTGTGTGTTCAGAAAATCTGAGTTAGGGCTGCGTGTTCTACTCTAAATCAGTGTGTGCTGTGTGGTCACCGTCAATTTGAGCTGTGTGTTCAGAAAATCAGAGTTTGGGCTGCGTGTTCTACTCTCAACCAGTGTGGGCTGTGTGTTCACCATCAATTCGAGCTGTATGTTCAGAAAATCAGAGTTTTGGGCTGCGTGTTCTACTCTTAGTCAGTGTGTGCTGTGTGTTCACTTTCAAATTCGGGCTGTGTGTTCGACAAATCAGTGCTTGAGGCGTGTGTTCAATTCTTAACTAATGTGTGCCGTGCGTTCACAATCAATCAATGAGCAGAGTGTTCAGAAATTCAAGTGTTTAAGCCACATGTTCTGAATGCAAACAAAGTACTATGTCATAGGCTAAACTGTGTGTTCAAGCATGGCAAAAGCACGAAATGCACGAAAAATGCAGAAAATGAAATAAAATACCTCTCGTGCCTCGTAAGAGAGGTGATGCTCTGGCTCTCGCAGAAGTAAATCTCCGGGTGCTCGATCATCAAAGGCAGTGTAGTGACGAAAAATGGCCCGCGGAAGAACGTGTACCGGCGGGGCGTATCTCTCAGGAATAAAGGGTCGGACCCTCGGGGGTAGCGTCATGACATCGAAGTCATCCCCGGCACCTGGAGGACCTCTATCGTGAGGAAAATTACCCGCCATTTCGGAAAATCTGCAAAAGGAGCAAAAAATGAGCAAAAATGAGCCAAAATTGGAAAAAGTCAACAAAAGTCAACTCTCGGGAAATGAAAAAGTCAACAAAAGTCAACCCCCGAGAAAATCTTCCAAATACTGAGACAAACTTACCTCAAGTGGTGAAAATGAGAAAAGAAGCACCGAAATCAAAATTTAATCGGTTCAAAGTGCTTGAAACTGAATGTTTTCACGAAAACAACTTGCGTGGGGCGTTGGAAAACGCGTATAGAGCTCAGATCTGAGGGAGAAAATGGTTTGGGAAGCAAGAGGAGAAGATTTCGTGGCTGAGGTTATGAGCTCAAAGTGTTTGGGTGAGAGAATATAAAGAAAAGAAGGTGAAAAGACCAATTTGCCCGCGGATTTGGGCAGGTGGCTGGCCGGCCACCTTTTCTGGCTGGCCGGCCATTCTCTTTTTGAAAAGTGGCCGGTGGTCTCCCTTGGGGAAAATAACTGGCCGGTGGTGATCCCTAGGTGGGTCCCAAGATCTTTGCAAATTTTGAGGAAGATTGGAGTTCCCGGGACCTGAAAAAGTTCAAGAAAAGTGCACTTCCGGTCGCGAAATCGCCCCGCCGGGACGTCAGCTCCAATTTCTGACATGTGTCTCATCATCATTCACCGGAATCAAAGTCTATCCTTTTTGAATGTGTTGTAATCTCTCCGGGAAGTGAACCGGAGGCCGCGATCGAGTCGCCTTCGCCGAAATGCGCGTTTCCTTGCTCGTTGTTTCGCAACAAACGGACGCCCTGATTTATGCTCATTTTGCATTGTTGTGCACATAACCTGCATTCTCATGAACATACTTGCATTGTTATGCACATTTCTTGATATTGCCATACCTCTGTGCTTGAGCATGCGTTGTCACGCACGTTCCCTTCTCGCATTGCGATGCATTCACTCGCCGGCACTGCGTGTGTCAAACTTTCAGAATCACATTGAATATATGTTGTCAGCATATTGTGCTTGTTCAATTCCTCTCTTTTGCAGGCACGATATTGTATGTACGGTTCATTTGAGGCTGGTGCGACCAGACGAATCGCGCAGGTATCGTATCTTCTCCGTGTGAGATGCGATGAGAATTGAATGATTCTCCGCATTCCTAACTGCATGAAATGTAGTTGTTGCTTTACATTCTTGCTTAAAACTATTGCATCTATTTGCGAATACTTGCTTCATTACAGCTTGCTGCATTTGCATGATCATCTGTCTCCGTGCATATCGCTTTGCATTTTACCCCCTTGCCTGTGGGCACGCCTGTGGGCATATCTCTGTTCGCCTTGTTTGATTGTCTAAGTCTTCGACCTTGTCAAAAATGGGTCGTCTCTGGGCTTTGACATTCACTCCCGTCACTTGTGACTTCCGAGTTCTGTCAAAGAGGGGCAATTGTAGACACCCCATTTTTGACCGACCTTAAGACTCAGACGTCACCGATTGAGCGCTCGGTGATGTTGCATATTGTGCTCGTTCAGAAGTCTCAGAGTCGCGGCCGTGAGCCCTGCCTCTGGACTTCCGAACCCTCTTCTGTACCTTGCCTCGGTTTGCGAACCAGACTCGGTTTTCTCTATTTCTTTTCTTGAGGGGAGGGAGAGGTCCTGTAGACCATCTCTCAGTGGCCGTGGGCTACATTTCGTGGCCGTAGGCCATTTTGCCCATTTCGGAGCCCGGTTCCCGGTTTTCGGAGCCGTCAGGCCGTGTGCCTCAGTTCGGGACCGCCTAACCATCTCTGACTGCTCCGGTTTTTGGCATGCATCTCATTTACTCCCTTTTGAGGGACACTGAGGCCTGAGAAACCCACTTCATGGTCGAATGCTACTTTCAGTGCTTAACAGCCTATTTTCGAGACCCCGAACTGCGTGTTTTGGCTCCCGAGTGTTCGTTTTGCATCGGTTTTCGTTCAATTTTGGCAGGTACCTCTGTTTTATCACCAGGAAGGTCACTGAAGGGTGGGAGGCCAGCAATTGTCTCAGCAACCAGTTATATTCCTCCGGCACCCTCCGACGCCCGTTTTTCTCACTTCCGAGCCAATGTTGACCACCCTAGGGCCACTATCTTCACCCCCAAACCACATATTTGTGTTGTACACACATGGGAGGACCCTAAAAGTCTATGGCCGGCCAATAATTCCTTTTGCCACTTTTGAACCCCTTTGAAAAGTGGCCTGTAGTCTCTCTTGTTTTACAGTTGCCAGTTTTGAACCACAGGGTTATGATGAGAAGACCTGGGAGGACACCAATATTGGGTGGCCGGCCAGAATTTCTTTTGGACCATTTTGCCCGGGTGGCCGGCCGGCCACCTGCAGCTTTGATACCTAGCCGGCCAGCTTCCTTACACTGAGTACATTACAGCTGTGCATTGTTTTCCCTCCAAAAACTGCATCCGGAGGGAACTCTTTTTGGAGGGAAAATTGATGCCATTTCCCTCCACTTTTTTCCTTCCATTTTGGCCACATTCTTGTCCATATAGCTGGCCTCCCAGCTCTAAAGAAAGGGTTGGAAAAATTGCTTAAGGCTCATACATAGAGATCTCCCTCCATTTCTCTCATTTCCTTCAAGTTCCAATCTCATTTCTTCATCACCACCAAGCACCACCACCACCACTCCATTTCTAGTAGCTTGGGGAGCTTTCCAGCAGCTAGGAGGCATCATTTCTCAAGCCAAAAGGAAGCAAAAGTTTGGACTTCAAGGGTAAGTTCATTTTCCCCATTTTCTAGCTCATTTTTGCAACAATTTCTTAGCCTATTTGCTTGCTGTTTTGGGCTCCGACCCTAATTGAAAGGAGCATTTTTTAGATCCATTCTTCATGTTTGTTTAAGGGCTCAACCCTGTTTGAGCCCCCATTGTGCACTTGCTTCAATACCCTCTTGTATGCCATTATCTTGCATGATTTTTCTAGCCTATGTGTGATCTGTTTTTGAGCATGATATAAACTGTAAGTTGGCTTATTTTGAGCCCCTCTAAAACATTGTAGAAGGGCTCAATACTGTTGGGGGCCTCTATGTAGCACTTACCCTTATACCCCTCTTTGGCCCCCATTTTTGCATGCTTTGTTAGCCTACCTTGCTTCTGTTTTTAAGCCATGATCAGAACTGAAAATGGCCATATTTTGATCCCGTGGACATATCTCATTAAGGGTCTTTGGCTGTTTGGTGAATGCTTTGTATACCTCATGTTATAGCCTCTTGTTGGCCTACTTCTTGCATGGCATTTTTAGCATGTTTGTATATTGTTTTGGGGGTTTTCATCTACTGAAAAACAGAATTTTTTTATTCCCTCTTCAGTTTTTTAGAAGGGTCTTTTTCCATTTGGGCTTTGCATCTATCACCTGCTTCATTGCCTCTCTTGCGGAGCCATTTTTGTATGCCATTTTAGCCCTACTTGTGATTGCTGTTTGGCCATGTTTTGAACTGTAGAAATGCTAGTTTTGGGACTTCCTTGCTTCTTCTTTTTCATGTCATGTACCAATTATGCATGTATTGTATAGCTGTAGGCCATTTCATGCACCAAAATCCATGTTTCGGGGTCATTCCTTGCATCGGGTATCATTTCGCCTTGTTTCGGGGCTGTTTTGCCCCTCATTTTGCTACTGATTTTTGCATGTTTGCATATCATATTCCATGTCTTTGCCATGTCTCATTAGAGTGGCATTTCGGTGCCTGAGGGCCCGTCCTCGGTTTGCGTGCACGCATTTCGAGGTGTCTTGTTTTCATCTGATGGCCCCCTATGTGAGTGTGGCTGAGGCTCTCTCATGTTGGTGTAAGCCCATTATTGCATTGCGTATGCCATTTCACCCATAGCATTGTGTATGCCTGGTTGTGTATTACCTCGCGTAGCGTGTATGCCATTCCATAACATTGTGTATGTTAGGATTGTATCTTAGTTGCATTGCATGCATATCATGCATATTGCATCGTGTTCGGGATAGGAGTTAGCCCGGGCACGGGAAACGAGGTACGTTTCGTACTCCGAGTGACGGAGCGTGTCTCAATTCCCCAGTCACCGACACTCCAGATCATCCATGATGGAGTTAGGTTTTGTTGTGTTTTCATGTGCATTCATTCTATATCAAGTTGTGCAATTCGGCTCCTCGGCCATCATGCATCGAGATGCGTGATTGGTGGTACGAGGATCGAGACATGATATATTTGTGAAAATACATTGCTATGCCCCTTTCCTGCTCTCGGTTGCAGCATATCAAGAATCAGCGGTTTTCCGAGGCTTGGCGCGCTTTTCAAGAATCATTGCAAAACAGAGGCTAATTGGGGCATTCCAGTGGATTTCCGCGCAAGGCAGCCTAAACATGCATCATTCATCACCCGGAGCGGAATCAAGGCAGTCCCTGGCTTGCATGCCAGTTTTACAGTTTTCTTAGTTAATTTGTCAATTAATTAGGAATTTGTACATTATTTGGACTGTATTATTGGGACTGTACTATTCTTTTATTTGGGACTGTATATTTATTCGGACCCTCTGTGCGAGGGCAAAATTGTAATAAGTGTGCGTGTGTGTGATGTATGTCTTCCAACCCCACGTCTTTCTTCCCTTTTATTTATCCGCTTATGATGGTTAGATTAGGGCATGTTTCAATTAACATACGGTATGACAGCATGTTTGCATCATTCATCTGTTTTGCACGCACCGGGCTCGGCGCATCATACAAACTGCATTTGTATTTCAATTCCAAATTGAATACGTGTTAGTTGAAGCATTCCATATGCCATGTTTAGAATAGCCGAGCCTGCTATAGTTGTATCTTTGCATGTGTTGCATTAGGCATTTCTGTATATTTAGGATCGTGTATGATTTCTAATGAGCTTCTATTTTGGCTTGGAGTACTCGGTGAGTTTTATGCTTTAGCATCCTTGCATGCGTGTGAGTGACTGCCATGAATAGCATGCTTACCATGAGGCTATGTGCTTATGTGATATAACTGCCTTGAATGCCTATGGGTGAAGGTTGGGTTATTTGAATTGGGACAATGCATTGATTGTTTGTTTTAAGCCCACTAGATAGTGGCAAAACCATTATTTTCTAAGCCCACCCGAGGGTGGCAAATCCATGTCTTAGCCTACCTGCGGGTAGCACCATCAAACCATTTTCAAACAAACAAACATGAAATATTTTGTTCCAATTCAGGCGACTCAGTCTATACTTGTATGCTGTGCGCATCACATAGTAACCTAGGCTAATAATCGGAATAAGAACGCACAATGTTTTCAAAACTAGATATCATGGTTAGTAGAGGCCGGTCTTTGACCGGGCGAGCGGGGGTGCTCACGAAGTGACCTTCCCCAATCGTACCCAAGTTCCCGAGCCGAGGCAACTTTGGTGATGACGGACACGTGGCCTTCGGCACCGAGTCAGGGTTTCCTAAATTTTCCATAAAAAAACATTTTGGTGGCGACTCTGTATCTGGCAAAGCAGTCCATGTTTGGCACTTCTTTCCAAAAAATCTGTTTTCAAAATCGATTTGCCGGATTTGGACTCTCTGGTTCAAGATTAAGAACCGTGACATTTGAGTCCTTGAACTGTAGTGACCCCAATATGAACGGAACGGGACTTAACCCTCCCGGGGCGTTCGGAGACGTCTACACCACCCCGAAGTGATATATATATATATATTTATATATATGCTTTATGATGTTCTTTCTCTTTCATTTCATATTTCTTTCATTTTATATATTTATATATATGCTTTCTGATCATCAGTGTAACACTAGTTACATGTAGAGTATAAAAAATTACAAAATGCATACACTAGTATGATTTCTAACATATATGATTTCTAACAGAATCTAATGTTCTCTCTTTTATATATGATATATATATTTTTTCATTTTATAGTTGCAGGACTACTTCATAAGATCTCGGTGATGAAGATGGTGAAGCATCCCAACATTGTCCTGATTAAGATCTACTCTACCATGGAGACCAAGATCTACTTCTACTCTTCCATGGTTCCAAGACTTTTTTGAACAGATCTGTGTGTGTGGATTTAGATCTGGTTTTCTTTTTATTTTTTTATTTTTTTAAACATATCTAAATTTTCTGATTTTTTTTTTTAGATTCAGATCTTCATTCTCTGATTCAAATCTTCATTCTCTGATAATCTGGATCTTTAGATATATATATATATATATGGATTCAAATCAGATCTGATTTTTTTTTTTTAACATGTCTAAATTTTCTGATTTTTTTTTTTGGGGATTCAGATCTTCATTCTTTGATTCAGATTCAGATCTTTATTCTCTGATTATTATTATTTTTTTTGGCCGGGAAATTTTCGGGGACGGGGAACTCCGATCCCTGTTAGGGGACGGGGGTGGGGACGGTGATAGGTTCCCCGTCGGGGATCGGAGATGGGGGAATTTGCACCATCGGGGATTGGGGACGGGGGGTGTGATCCCTGGCCCGGCCTCGCCCCGCCCCGTTGCCATTCCTAGCTGCAGGCAAAGAACTGCTCCATGGCAGCAATGAAATCCACCTGCAGCATACGAGAACCAGAAAGGGCAGAGATCGAAGACGAGGACGTGGAAGTCCTAGAGGACGTCGGCAAGGAGCCAGCCAAGAAGACTGAAGAAGCCCTAAAGAAAATCCTCGTACAGAAAGGGGATGAAGAACGCTTCTTCCTTCTCGGCTCGGGCTTAGCCGAAGAAGAGGAAAAAGAATTGGAGGCGTTCTTGAGAGCAAACATTGAAGTGTTTGCCTGGACGCCTTATGTAATGCCAGGCATTGACCCCGAGGTCACTTGCCATGAATTGAACGTAGACAGGTCAGCCAAACCTGTAATCCAATGGGCAAGAAGATCGACGTTGATGCATGTTGAGGTAGTGGAAGAGGAAGTAGACAGACTTCTGGAGGCCAGAGCCATTCGAGAGGTAAATTATTGTCACGACCCAAACCCGCCCCTAAGGGTTTAGCATCATAACTGGCCAGTAATCCGTGATTACCAAATGCCTGCTTAACAGTAATAATAGTAATACAGAGTAAGGGACTGGCGGAAGCCAAACAGTAAATAAAAAGATGTCCAATGAGCTGTGAAAATCTGAATGCAAAAAGACTTTTATGAACAAGCCACATTCATAACCAAAACATATATATATACATCATATACACAAACATCCAGGTTAGGGACCAAATCCCTTCACCATAACTGTACAGTCAAGTCTTATTCAATCAATACAAAACAGAGACAAAAGGGTGATTCTGAAACACCCCAAAACAGTCTTAGCTTGGACGAACTCGGAACCTCGAAGTGAGGCACAATGGTTGGCTCGACAAAACGAGAGCTTAGCTTGACGCTCCTAGCTTCAGTCCGGTGCCTGGACACCTATATATAGATATAAATAGTGAGCTAAAGCCCAGTGAATAACAAATACGTAAACGGGTTAAGAATGAATGTCCTTTCATTAATTAAAATAGTCGTTTATATCAGTAAATCAGTTATTCAATTAGTGGCTCATATTTCCTGCCATATCAGTCATTTAGAAATCATGACAGTCATACGTGGTACGTCCAATAGCAAAATAGTACAGTAAGTCTTAATAGACCGAACAGTCAGTTGATGGCCACCAAAACAATAAACAGTAGTAGTTCCAAACATTGAAACTGACAGAGATCTCTGTAACAGTAGCAGTAACAGTAACAGTAAGTTGCTATGGATGCCACGAGTATGGTTTACAAATAGGACAAACATTCATTCAGTAAATAGTGTTATTTCAAAAAGTAGTACAATCAATCGTTCAGAATAATTATAATTGAACGTATCTTTACAACATTGTTACTCACAGAGTACTGGGCTATAGATAGGCTAGTTAGCGTCCTTGGGTGCCAACCCTGCACAGTTGCAGAACGAACACACACACTAAGTTACACACTTGGGATAATAACTTAGCCCCTAACTTGACTTGGTGTGGTTCTATAACATTATCCTCATTAAGATGCCTTAAACTTGGCCTAGGAATGCCTAGGATGGAATGAGGATGCAAAAATGCACTTTCAAACACTTTTCAAAATTTGTTGAAAACAGGGGTCTCGCTCGAGCGTGTCTTTCTACGCTCGAGTGAGCTTACCAAACAGAGGGGTCACTCGAGTGTAGACTCCCTTGCTCGAGCGGTCTGTAAAAATGTAAAAAGTACTGGTTGTTGAAATTCTCCGCTCGATGCTCGCTCGAGCGTGAGACATAGTCCTTCGCTCGAGCGTAGGTCTCGTCGCTCGAGCGTGCTTCTGCGTCCACAAAAACCTGAGAGCTTTCAATCAACGCTCGAGCCAGCATTCCATCGCTCGAGCAGAATTCAGAAAACAAAGGTGCTCGCTCAAGCGTGGAATCCTTCGCTCGAGTGAGGAAGCCAAAATCTGGGTTTTTCAGATTTGCCTCCAAAGTTCAAACCAAGAATTAACCTTATCAAAACTCAACCTTTTGGGCCAATTTTCTAGAAAACACTTGGAAACTCATACTACAGAATGTTTTAAAGATCATTTTGTAAAATCAAGCCCAAAGGTAAGCCAATTGAACACCAATTTCAAAGAAACTTGAAGAACAATGCAAGAACATAACATGCATGAGTTCTTATGGATTCCAATGCTCTAAAACATGATCAAATGCAAGATTGAGCCAAAATTATGGTGAATTCATGGACTACAACCAAAATATGAACATGCATGCATGGATTTCATGAAAACAACCTCAAAATTCTATGATATGGACATGCATACATGAAATCACTCTCAAAACAACACTTTAAATTAATTCTGGACTCAAATCACTAATTTACCATGAACCATGCATGTGACAACTCAAATTCATAATTAAGAGGGTGAATTTCCTACCTTAGGTCTTGAATTCCAAGTTTGTTGGCTCAAGTTTGCAAATCTCCTTCAATTCCTCTTATTTTCCAAGCAACTCTTGATGAAATCAAGTTTTCCTCCTACTCTCCCTCTCTCTCTCGGTTTTGGTCTTGGAGGTGGATGAGATGATGTATCAAATGCAAGAATTAAGTCCCAAACAATGTTTTAGAAAATGGCCACTCAATGGCAAAAGTGTAATTGCCTAGGTTCAATTAGTTTAACATTATTTAATCTAATTCAATCATTCCAAATCAAGTTTTAATTAAACCTACCATAAAATTACATAAATCCTAATTAGCATATAACACTGATCAATCTCTGATTCGGTCGCCGATAAGGCTTTCAATTCGCAGTTCGAAATTAAAACATGAACAGATCATTCAATGACAAACAGATAGAATGCAATTAAGCAACACACTCACACAAACAATTTAGGATTTCATCCTAATCAATTACTTATCATGTTCAATCACAGTTCAACACTAATCAGAGGTGAGGGTTATCACAATTACCCGATATGGCTATCGAATACAGTGGTGGTAAAGAAAAAGAATGGTAAATGGAGGGTCTGCGTGGACTTTACCAGCCTAAACAAGGCCTGTCCTAAAGATAGTTTTCCTTTACCCAAGATTGACCAACTGGTGGATGCCACTTCAGGGCATAGAAGGATGAGCTTCCTGGATGCCTACAAGGGGTACCATCAGATAGCCATGTACCCCTAGACGAGGAGAAGACTGCGTTTATCACCCCAAAAGGACTGTATTGTTACAAAGTGATGCCTTTTGGGTTAAAAAACACAAGAGCAACTTACCAGAGATTAGTAACTAAGATGTTCAGACACCTAATTAGCCGAACAGTGGAGGTATATATCGATGACATGGTCGTGAAGACCAGGGAACCTAAGGACCATCTGGAAGACTTAAAGGCAGTCTTTGACATCCTAAAAACATATCGGCTCCGACTCAATGCATCGAAATGCGCATTTGGAGTTGGATTTGGTAAGTTCTTGGGATACTTGGTGACTAGAAGGGGCATTGAGGCCAGCCCAGATCAGATCAAGGCCATCTTAGAATTGAAAAGCCCAACATCGGCGAAGCAAGTACAGATGTTGACTAGAAGGGCTGCAGCACTGAATAGGTTCATAAGCAAAAGTTTTGACAAATGCAAACCCTTCTTCAGTTTAGTGAAGAAGGCCACAGACTTCTTATGGACAGAAAAATGCGAAGTCGTCCTGGCCGACTTGAAGAAGTATTTGACCACACCTCCAGTTCTCTCAAATCCAGAACCTGGAGAGGAGCTATTCCTGTACTTTGCAGTTTCGGAATATGTGGTAAGCGCAGTGGTAATCCGAGAAGAAAAAGAGGAACAAAGGGCAGTTTATTATGTAAACAAAACCCTGGCTGATGTAGAAACCAGGTATTTACCCTTGGAGAAGTTAACGCTGGCCTTCGTAATGGGTTGAAAGAAGCTGAACCATTACTTTCAAGCCCACAAAATTGTGGTGCTAACTGAATATCCATTGAAGTCCCTGTTACAGCAGGGAGATCTGACAGGCAGAATAGCCAGGTGGGCAGTGGCCTTGGGCCAGTATGACCTGGAATACAGACCCAGAATAGCAATCAAAGGCCAAGTTTTGGCCGACTTCATGGCCAAGTTCACGCTAGGATCCATCGTATATCGGGCTCCGTTGAGCCGAGGTGAACGATGTCCAAGTGAGCAAAGAGGAGACCAGCCGAGGGCAACAGAACAAAGGAAGGAAGAAAAACTCAGGCCCTACAACATTTACATCGGCGACTCCTTTCGACTGTTTGTTGATGGGAGTTCAAACCGACAAGGAGCAGAGGCAGGAGTAGTACTGGTATCTTCAGATAGACAGATACTAGAACAATCCATTCGTTTAGGGTTCAAGGCCTCAAACAATGAAACGGAAGTATGAAGCACTGATTGTAAGACTAAAACTGGTAGTAGCAGTAGAAGCAGATGAGGTGATAGTCTTCTGTGACTCTTAGCTTATAGTCAACCAAACAACAGACGAGTTCGCAGCCCGAGACGAAAGGATGTCGGCCTATGTGAAGGAGGTCGGTAGATTGATGGCCCTGTTTCAGAATTTCCAACTATAGCAGATTAGCCGAGATGATAATAGTCACGCCGATGCCCTAGCCAACATGGCTAGTGCAATACAACCTGGAAAGGCAAGGACGATAATGGCTGACTACTTGTCGGGCCCGAGCATCGAACCATTGACGACAGAGCGTGAAGCAATGTGTGTGGACATGGGACCAAGCTGGATGGACGCAATAATAGCATTCCTGAAAGAAAGAAAACTGCTAGATGATCACAAGGAGGCACACAAGATCAGATTGAAATCGGCGAGATTCAGTCTGACAGCAGAGGGACATCTCTACAAAAGATCCTTCACTGGACTCCTTTTGAGGTGTGTACATCCTTCACAAGTTAAAGATTTTTTGTACGAAATACATGAAGAAATATGTGGAAGCCACGCTGGGGGCAGATCACTTGCTCATAAGGCCATTACCTAGGGGTATTGGTGGCCCTACATGCAGAAAGATGCAGAAGCCTATGTCAAGAAGTGTGAAAAGTGCCAAAGATTTGCACCTCTGATACACTAACCAGCAGCAAACCTAAACCCAGTATCCAGCCCTTGGCCATTTGCCTAGTGGGACATGGATCTTGTTGGAAAATTGCCCTAAGCAACTGGGCAAAGGAAGTACCTGTTGGTAGCAACAGATTACTTCACCAAGTGGATAGAAGCTGAACCCCTTGCCAAGATTCAAGACGTGGATGTGAAGAGCTTCATATGGAAGAACATCATCACTAGGTTTGGGATTTCAAGAGCAATAGCTGTAGACAATGGAACACAATTTGACAGTAAGCTAATCAAGAGCTTCTGTGCAAAATTCAAAATCAAGAATTATTTTTCGACCCCAAGTTTTCCTCAAAGCAATGGACAAGCAGAAGCGTCCAACAAAGTTATCTTGGACGGGATAAAGAAGATGCTACAAGTAGCAAAGGGAAAATGGGTGGATGAATTGCCCAGTGTACTCTGGGCATATTGGACTACGGCGAGAAGATCAATGGGGGAATCCCCATTTGCCATGGCTTATGGCACAGAAGTAGTAATTCCACTAGAGGTCGGCATCCCATGAATCAGAACTCAAGGAGTAGAGAATGTGACTAATGATGTATTATTAGCTCGACATCTGGATCTGCTAGAAGAAAGAAGGGAGAGAGCTGCAATTCAGCTGGCGGTATACCAGCAGCAGCTTGCCAGAGCTTACAATAAGAAGGTCAACCCAAGGGAGTTTCAAGTCAGTGACCTCGTTTTGAGAAAGGTCGTCGGCAACAAGAAGGATCCTAGAGAGGGCAAGCTTGGCCCGAATTGGGAAGGACCCTATAGAATCATCTCGATATTGGGCAATGGGGCATATCGACTTGAAGATAATGAAGGTAAAGAGTTGCCAAGGCCTTGGAATACTTGCAATCTGAAATTTTTTTATCATTAGACTTTCTTGTTCTTTGTTATTAGCCGAAGTAATAAATAAAGTTTTAGCTTGTTTTTTTACACTTATGACTGATAAGATAGTTGACAATGTTTCTAGAATACATGCATAATGAGAACCCAAGTGGAACTTAAGTTCACATTAGGGGGCAGAGAGTTGGAAAATGGTTCCTGGAAAGGTAGAATGTACAAGCTAAAATTAGTTTAACACTTGTTGAAACTTGAGTTTACAAGTTGAAGTTAAACTGAGATATGTTTAACACTTGTTGAAATTTGAGAAAAATTTACAAGTTGAAGTTAAACCGAGATCATGTTTAGCACTTGTTAAAATTTGAGAAAAATTTACAAGTTGAAGTTAAACCGGGATCATGTTTAACACTTGTTGAAATTTGAGAAAAATTTACAAGTTGAAGTTAAACCGAGATCATGTTTAACGCTTGTTGAAACTTGAGTTTAAAAGTTAAAGTTAAACCGAGGTCATGTTTAACACTTGTTGAAATTTGAGAAAAATTTACAAGTTGAAGTTAAACCGAGATCATGTTTAACACTTGTTGAAATTTAAGAAAAATTCACAAGTTGAAGTTAAACCTAGGTCATGTTGAAGGATGTTGGTGTTAAGTCCAGGCTGAGATAAACCGTTGGTGGATATGACCGAGGTATATCACCCCGAGAAGATCGCACAGATAAAGTGTATGTTGAAGACATCCAAATTATTCTAAGTATAGAATCATACAAGACAGTAAAAGGAAGATAGAGATACAAGTATTCAGGAGAGGAAGTTGTATTAACATTCAAAAGATGGAATGTCGGCCAACTTAAAACTTACAACTATTCCAAAAAGAAGAAAACCAAAGTACAAAGTACAGAAAGAAGGAGACAAACATCAAAACTAAGACTCTTCGGCGCCGCTGGTTGGTTGGGTCTGGAGTTCGAAAGACTGCTGAGAAGACATCTCGGTAGCCTTCTTAATCGCGAGCTCGACATCTATTTCTTGAAGGGTTTGGTCGAGGCTCTTATCGGCAATAGGCGGGACTGATGTTGCCTCTCAAGAGTAACGTCTTTGGAGACCTCCTCACTCTCCTCATCCTGAGTCAAGTCCAGGACTTGCTCATTTGGAGTAGGGGACTTGGCCCCAGCAGCTTCCTTCGATTTCCTCACTAAAGCTTCCTCCTTAGACTTCGAATCGTCTTCAGATTGGCTTGGAGTAGGGAGGAATGGCAAAGCGAGGACGTCGGCATTCTTGAAGGGGGAGTCCTCGGGGACGTCTAACTTCTTGAGGGCAACCATCCAACCAAGGGTGAAACCCTTGCTGCATGCCTGCTTCACTTGTTTTTTGTAGTCCGCCGTGACATCGGCCACTCCCTCATTGTATGCCTTCTCATCGGCAGCCTTAAGCTCGGCATCGTTTGTGGCCAGGGTAGCCCGGAGCTCGGCTTGAGCCTCAGTAGTTTTTATTAAGGCCTCGTTCTTCTCGGCTTCGAGGACCTTCTTAATGGCCTCTGCGGCGTCAGCTCTCTTTTCGGCCGCGTCCTGAGCCTTTACAGCTGCCTCGGCTTGATCTGCTAAGGTCTTCAGCTTGTCTTTGGCCTTGTTGAGGGACTTTTGTAAAGCAGCGACCTCCCTGATTTTGTCGGCCAACTCCTTCCTCATCTGAAAAGCTTGCATTGAGAAGGAGTGGGCGTGCTGGATCGCCTGAAAGAAAGTCAGCAGAACAAAAGTTAGTAAAATCCTCTGAGTATGAAAAATGGAGAAAGAAAAATACCAAGTGTGGAAGACTTACTTGAACAGAGTGCTGGAGTATCAGAGCGAAGTTTTCGTACTCACTCATCTCGGCGTTGCGGTTAAGATCGTTTGGACGAAGCAAAGCTGTTGAGAGGGTGACATCGACTTCAAGATCAGTCGTACTGTCGCTAGCTCTGACCGACTTGTCCTCGATGGTGATCTGGGGGGCCCAAGGGGCATCTGCTTTCATGGGTCCGGAGGTCGTGGCAGATTCGGACCTCGGCCTCTTTGACCGAGTTGATTAGGATGGTTCGGCCTCGGCGGGCCTCTTCTCGGGGACGGAGGGGGTTTTCTCACCCGAAGCCAATTTTGAAATTGGCAAGGTGTCCTCAATATCAATCTGAGTCACCGTTGCCTTTGGCTGAGCCTTCTTCAGCCTTTTTTGTTTCAGCTTTGGAGGTTGAGTTGGTGTTAGTTGAGCGTCGATGGAGGATGGGATGTCGGCCAAGAGGTCTTCAGCGACTGCTTTCTTGCGGCCCATCTCAGCAACAAAAACAGTTTGGCGTCATCGTCGGCGTTGAGATGGTGGGATCAGTTGTGGAGCTGAGGTAGATGGCTGCTCTGCTGGATCAGAGGTTGACCCTTGATCTGGCCGAGATGACGAGGTTGCTGGAGGAGTAGTGGCAAACGGAGGAGACTGACTCTTCTTCTTTTTTGAAATGTCAGGAAGAATCGACTTGTAAGTAGGAATGAAATTGAGTAGCAGAGGGGCTCTCTGCTTGTGGATGGGAAAATTCAATAGCTTCTTCAAGTCCTTGCTGGGGAAGAAAGACTTGCGAAAGCCCTTTGGTGGCTGGGGAAGAACTGCAAAAAGAAGAGCACATACGTTAGAACAAAGTATCGAAAACTCTAAAAAAGAGAGCAAGGAAAGGTGACACTTGGCTCTTACCATCTCATTCCCTGAAAACTGTTCGGCTTAGGGGATAAAGGTGGAGGTCATCGTTTGGTTGAAACTCCCAGTTGCCTGAGATGATGAAGTGATCGTCTCCAGCACCTTTGTTTGAGTCTGCGAGGTCGACAATGAGCTTGTACTCAGTGGACCTCGGCTTGAGGTAATAGATGTGGCCTTTTTCTGATTTCAGGCAACACATAGTGTAGCAGTACTGGATATCGACAAGAGTAACCCTAGCATTCTCTTGTTTGGATAAGGCTATTATACCGTTGATAACTTGGTAAGAGTTGATGGCAAGCTGCATTGGGTTCAATTTATAATAATGAAAGATTTCTCGGAAAAAGGTGTCAAGTGGAAACCTAAGTCCACACTTGATAAAGGCCACTACTGGGAAAGGCATGAGGTTCACATCGGGCATAATGGAATCCTCCTCCCCTGCCAACCTGAGGTGGACGTCGGCAGGGATGGAAAACTCCCACCTAAAGTATTCTAACTTGGTCGGGGTGTCTACCCTATGCTTCTACATACCCATGATATCAGCCTGAGGGGAAGGTGTAGGATTTCGGAAGGAAGTGTTTTGTGACAGTTTTTCAAGGACCTCGGCTAAAACCTAAATGCAAGCTGGGGTAAGAATTTGTGGGGATCTTAAGGGGAATGTGTTTAAGTTTTTCCTAAAAATTTGTGGGTTCTACAAGCGAATCCCAAACCTAGATCTACGAAAACGAAGATTGAAGGCACAAATCTGGAAAAGACACAGAAAATGGAAAACAAGAACGTGTTTCAGAATCAAGAACAGTGACGAACTATCAAGAATACTGTGACAAAGTGTGCACAAGGGTACAAGACCAAGAACAGTGGCAAAAGTGAACAAATTTGTGAGTAATGTGTGAATATTCGAGAAAGGATTGGGCAAAAACAGAATCACGAAGCAAACATACTCAAACACGTGGTGCAAATCAAGGTACAGATTAAAAAATGATCGAAGACATAAGCAAGTTTGTAAAATACAACAGAGTTCGCAGTGAAATCAAGAATTGAAAACCAGGAGGAATAGTGGCTTACCAGAGAAAGTGAGGCCGGTATGAGGATAGCCGAAGTCAGACGATGGTTACAAAAGCGACGGAGCGGTGAAAATCACGCCGGAGGAGGTGAATGGAGCAAGTTGTAGAGCTAGAAAAGCTTGAACAAAGACAGATTAGAGAGAAAGAAAAAAGTTGGATACTTCAGAAACGATGATGCAAAAAGTGAAGAGATGGAGAGAGAGAATTGATTTTGATCAAAACGCGGAGAATGGCGGCAAAATACCATCAATGCATCTAGAGCAACGTGCTTGTCAGACGGCGCACCCAGACACAAGACGACTTACAGGCGCGTATCGAGTACGATCCAGTGAGGAGAAGAGGTGTAGCAAAAATAGTTGATTTATTTTGCGTGATAGCTCGTACGCATGATAAAACTCTTGGAGTTCTTGGTTTAATGAAGCAATGACCTCGGCTAAATAAACTCGAACAAAACTAGGTTATTGGTTCTAAAAGCCTTGATGAGACAGACTACAAGACCTGGTCATGTGAAGTCAACGTATTATGACCTCGGTAAATAGATGATACAGTAAGATAGCCGACATGCTATATGATATAACGATATAGGTTCCATCACCTCAGGATGCCGAGGTAATAGAACCTAGGGGCAGTTGTGGGGATATATTTTCTAAGTACCAACACATGGCTAAGGTGACGCCGACGTGTCAGCCGGGGTACCACGTGTCCTGGTCGTGACGCCGAGGTGATCTCGGCTAGGCCGAGGTTATCTCCGAAGATATCGGAGTCCGGATAAGCGGATAAGGGACAAGAGACCTAGAATGAGGAAGGACCTCAGCCTGGATAAGGATAAAACTCTTAGGGAGTTTATCTTTATCTATTGGAGAGTCCAAGATAAGCACTGAGTTGAAGTCCATTGAAGCTAGGCTTCTATTGGGACTAGGATTGAGTTGGCTATAAAAGAGGGGCACCCCCAATGGGTCGAAGGTACGCAATTTATATTCTGAATAGGGAGTTAAGCACTTTGGTTATCTTTGGGAGATATTGTAGACACCCCATTTTTGACCGACCTTAAGACTCAGACGTCATCGATTGAGCGCTCGATGATTGCGCATATTGTGCTCGTTCTGAGGTTACGGAGTCTTGGCTGAGAGCCTTGCCTCCGGACTTCGGGACTCTTTTGTACTTTGCCTCGGTTTGCGAACCAAGTTCTGTTTTCTCCTCCCGAAGGGAGGGAGAGGTCTCGTAGACCATCTCTTAGTGGCCGTAGGCTACTTTTTGTGGTCGTAGACCACTGTTCCCGTTTGGAGACCAGTTTCCGATTTTCGGAGCCGTCGGCCGTGTGCCTCGGTTCGGGACCGCTTAACATTCTCCGTTTGCTTTGGTTTTTGGCACACACCTTGTTTCCTCTCTCTAGAGGGACACTATGGCCCGGGAGACCACCTTCGTGGTCACACGCCACTTTCGACGCTTAACAGTTAGTTTTCGGGGCACCCGACTGTGCGTTTTGGCTCCCGAACCCTCGTTTTGCATCCGTCTTGGTTCATTTTTGGTGTGGACCCTATTTTCATTATTTGGAAGGTGGTACAAGGGTGGGAGACCACCTTTTCTCTTGGAGACCACCTCTTCCCCCACCGGCCGATTTTCTTGTCAGGAAGTTGGTCTCCTTGGTTTTTGAGCGACTTTTGCAGGTCTCCCACTACACCACTTGATTGCTGTCAACTTGGAGACCACCCTAGGAGCAGACCGACCACCTGAACCTTTTGACCCTGGTCGGCCAACCAGGGGGAGTGGCCGTCCGACCACCTGAACTGGTCGGCCAGCTTTCTGCTTTTTTGTCTCACTGAGTGTTAGCCAGCTGTGCCAGCTGGAAGCCTCAGAATTGATCCTCCATACACGTGTATGGAGGATCTTTAAGCTTGGTTTTAAGATTCTTGAGGAAGCTTTAGCTCCTCTCCTTTATAAAGGAAGAGGTCCTCTTCCATTGCAAGGGTTGAGAAATTTGTTCTAAGGCATACAACATATATCCCTTTATATCTTTCTAATCCAAGCTCAAAAGTCCATTGTTCTTGCACATTTACACTACACCTCTTAGCCTAACTCCTCCAACACCAACCTAAGCTTCTTAGAAGGTCTTGAGAGGTCCTAAGGTCTGAGTTTTTGGCCTCAAAGCTGTTGGAGTTGCTGAGCTTCAAGGGTAACACTTCTTTCTCTCTTTTTGGCATCTTTTTGTTCCATCTTTTATCCTAGTTTGCAAGCATATTTGAGCTTTGTCATAAACTGAAAAAAGTCTTATTTTGAGCTTCTTAACAAGTTTGTTTAAGGTCTTTTTTCTGTTGGGGGTCATCTACCCCATTGCATGCTCGTTTTCATCTTGTTTTGAGGCATGCATTAAGGCCTTTGTATTGTGCTTTGTTTGGCCTTTTAGCCATTGAAATCCAGTGGATTTTCAGTGGCTAGAATTCTATTTTGAGCCCCAAAATTAGAGAGGGGTGACCCTCTCACCCCTTGTCTTGTTTACTAGCTTTCTTGGCCTTACAAAGGAGCCCCTATTTGTATGTTTTCAAGCCATGTTTCAGGCTATTATTTGTGAGTTTTATGACCTGAATGACCTCTTTATAGAGGTGGTTTTTCCATGTTAAGTGTCCATCTTGCATGTGTAGAGTAACCCTCTTCATGGCCTTTCAAAGGAGCCTTGACTTGCATGCTTCCTAGCCCCCTTTCAGGCCCTTTTTGATGAGTTTTAGGGCCCTCATAACCTCTTTCCAGAGGTGGTTTTGCCATTTTTGATGTCTATCTTGCACGTGTAGAGTAACCCCTTGCATAGCCTTTCAAAGGAGCACCTCATTCTAGCATGTGTTGACTGAGTTCCAATGATTTTTTTGGTCATATTCTGGCATGCCATGTTTCTTTTTTTGGCTGGTTTGGTAGTCCCTTACATGCTTCATATAGTTGTTGTGTAAGTCATGGTTCACTAGCTTGTTTTGTATGATGTTTTGGCCGCCTTTCCTAGCATATTTTGGCCTTGCCTTAAACTGATTTCGTGCATGTTTTGGACTACCTTAGCTCTGTTTTTGGGTCTCATGGTCGAATGATGCTTGCTTTGCATGCTTGTAGTACAATATCCATACTTAACTTTGAGTTTTGAGGTCCATCACATGCATATACTGAGGTGTTTTCATGTTTTGGGGCCATTGCACATCATATTTCAGAGCTTACATGTATGCCATATTCCCATGATTTTCACTCTTTAAATGCGTTTGAGAGTTATGCTTGAATGCCTCATTTACCGGCCATTGCATGAGCTTCATTTGAATGCATTCCGAGCCACCATCCCAACACATTTAGCCACTGATTTTGGTCTGCATAGGGACTGTTTGGGGTTGGTTTCATCATTTGAGCATTGTTTTACATACCTATAGTGTAATCCACTCCACTAGTTTCAGTATTCGGGTCATCTAGCATGCATCGGGTGAGGTGTTTGCATGTTTTGGGACCACCTTGTATGCTATTTCAGAGCTGGAATTTGTGTCATTGCATGCCACATGTCATCCCTTGCCATGCTTTGGTAGAGTGGCATTTGATGCCTTAGGTTCGGTCGCTTGCATTGGGCATGTTTGCATGAGTGTTCCTACCTTTCATTCCATCATGTTTGGCCACTGATCTGGGGCTCACCCATCTTGGTTTAAGTCCATCTTGCATTGTGTATGCCATTCTAGTCATAGCATTGCGCATGCCATGTAGTTCGTTGCATCGAGTATGCCACTTGATATTCGCATTGTGTATGCTAATCATATGTTGTCATATTGTTGCATTGTGTATGCTAGTAGCATGTTTGCATGTCATTCTCTGCATGTTTGCATCATTTAGTCGCATTGCATTTAGGTTGCATAGTCCGAGTCGCATCGTGCATGCCATGTATATTGCATCGTGTTTGGAATAGGGTTTAGTCTAAACACGGGAAACGAGGGAGGTTTCGTACTCCAAGTGACGAAACGTACCTCGGTTCTCGGTCGCCGACACTCCAGATTACCCATGATGGAGTTTAGGCCTTGTTATGTTTATGTGTGCATTCATTTCACATTGAGTCGTGCAATTCGACTCCTCGGCCATTATGCATCGAGATGCGTGATTGATGGCACGAGGATCGAGGACTACACTCCCTAGAGCTTGTGCAATGACGGGGAGGGTGGTCGTGCGCACATGTGTTGAAAATTCTTTGCCATGCCCCTTTCTTGCTCTCTGTTGCAGCAAACCGAAAACCAGCAGCCTTCTAGAGCTTTGTACAATATTCCGGGATCAATTGCAAACAGAAGCAAATCGGGGCATCGCAAGGAATTTCCCGACAAGGCGACTCGAGCATGCATGCATCTTTCATCATTCGAAACAGAGCTGAGGCGGTCCATAGATCTGCATACTAGTTTATTTCGTTTCTTAGTTAATTTGTTAATTAATTAGGGTTTTATAATATTTGATAAGCTAGAGTAGTTAATTATTTATTTGGTCTATATTATTTATTTGGACCCTCCGCGAGAGGGCGAACTTTGTAATAAGTGTGCGTGTGTGTGATGCATGTCTTCCAACCCCACGTTTTTCTCCCTTTTATTTACCAGCTTATGATGGTTAGTTTTAGGGCATGTTTCAATTAGCATCTATATGTTCGCATGTTTGCATTCATTCATCTGTATTGCATGCACCGAGCTCGGCGCATCATGCTAACTGCATTGTATTTCAATTCCAAGTTGAATACATGTATCGATTGTTGCATTTCATATGCTATTTTAGAATAGCCGAGCTTGTCTTAGTTGCATTTTTGCATGTGTTGCATTAGGCATTTCAGCATAGTTAGGATTCATGCATGATTTCTAATTAGCTTCTTTCTTTGACTCGGAGTACTCGGTAAGTGCTTATGCTTTAGCATCCTTGCATGTGTGTGAGTGACTGCCATGATAGCATGCTTACCATGAGGCTATGTGTTTATATGATATAACTGCCTGAATGCCTGTGGGTGAAGGTTGGATTATCTGAATTGGAACAATTCATTGATTGTGAGTTTTAAGCCCACTAGATAGTGGCAAATCACCATGTTTTCTAAGCCCACTCGAGGGTGGCAAAATCTGCATTTTAGCCTACTTGCGAGTAGCAAACCGCTTTAAAAAACAAACATGAAATGTTTTGTTCCAACTCAGGCGACCCAGTCTATACTTGTATGCTGCGCGCATCACATAGTAATTCTAGGCTAATAAACCGGAATAAGGGCACATAATGTTTTCAAAACTTGATATCATGGTTAGTAGAGGCCGATCTTTGATCGGGCAAGCGGGGGTGCTCACGAAGTGACCTTCCCCAATCGTACCCAAGTTCCCGAGCCGAGGCAACTTTGGTGATGACGGACATGTGGCCTTAGGCACGAGTCAGGGTTTCCTAAATTCCTTCAAAATAAAATATTTAGGTGGCGACTCTGTATCTGGTAAAGCAGTCCATGTTTGGCACTTCTTTCTAAAATCAGTTTTTCAAAACGATTTGTCGGATTTGGACTCTTTGATGATTCATCGGTCTTGCATTGCACTCCGCGAGATTAGATACAAGACCGTGACATTGAGTCCTGAACTGTAGTGAGCCCAATGAACAAAATGGGATTCCCTCCTGGGACGTTCGGGGACGTCTACAATTTCTGGTGACTCTGCTGGGGAATTAGAGAACTTGACTCAAACTCATGATATCTTGTTTTGACTACACTTATGTGTTTCTTTGCATTGCATGTGCATTGGTGCGCCTAGGACACCGTGTTTGCCGTCTGCTATTCCTGAACGGTTTGCTGGAGGCTCGCTTTGAGAAGCGTGCCATAAGGCTGACCGGTTACGGGCTCTGCCATGATGGGAACACAAACCCCGGTTTTTACTGGGGCACCCTTTTTTTGACCATTCGACCTAGTGCATATCGGAATCCATAGTGACCATTCCAAACTAGGACAGGTTGCTTACCCGATTATAGGCTGTTTGAAATCGCTGCGTGCGTAGTGAAACCCTAGCTCCTGACAAAATAGGACAGGGAAACCCTACCCCAACATAGGGGTGTTTTGGCTCTCACTTGTTTGCTATGTGCTTTTAGAGTGCGTCTCTACAGGAATGCATGTATCAGTTTACAAGTTTGGGTATTAGGCCTGTGGGCACCAGTTCAGTGTTTTGGGAATCAGTTATCTGCGGGTATCAGATTCAGTTTTGGGGGCAGTGATTTGGGAACAATGATCAGTATTTGAGAACAGTCTATTCAGCTTATCAACTGTGTGTTATGATGCCCAACTGTGTGTTGTGTGTTTATTTACGCTGTTATGCTGTCCGTTTGTCTGGTTGCTTATTTCCTTATTATTGCTTTATTTATCTTTTTGCTAGGTAGTTTAGCACAATTGCTTCAGACCAAGCAGATATTCCCTAAGCACTCTGGACTAGAGGTCGTCGACTCAATCGATTTGAGGATCTGGTCGACGGACAACCAGTGTTTTATTCCTTACCCCCGGTTATCATACGGAGGTCGAGAAAACGCAGTGTATCCGAGCAGAGGTTACCAGAACAGTGGTCTACCCCGTCAGTGGATAGTCAGGCTGAGGCTTCAGTTTTTACCACAGAGATAGATATACCAGTCAGTCAGCTGGAATAGCAGAACATGGCAGGGATGGAGGACATGGTGCGCCAACTTCAAGAAAGTATGAGAGCCATGCAGCAGGACGCTGTTCGTCGAGATGAATTTGCCAAACAACAGGCCGAGATCATGGCCCAGCAGGCAGAGTTAATTGCCAGGCTGCAACAACAAACCAGGGCATCTGCTTCACACCAAGCTCCTCCCCCACTAGGAGTTCCAGCACCCGGGGAGGCACCAAATGTCCAGGGAGATACGGATATTCCGACAGGGCCGGCTCCGCCCCCGATTCTACCTCAACTATCTAAGGCACCTATGCCCGTCAATCAACCGGACTCTCCCTTTGAGTTTGAGGTGGACCATACAGCGCTAAAGTTGAGCAAGCTCGAGAAATTGTTGAAGAAATCGCAAGGGTTAAAGTCCATCCCAGACATTGAGGACGGGTATACCGACGCAGCTGTGACACTGCCAGATCGGTTCAAGATGCCACAAATCGACCGCTTTGAAGGATCCGGGGATCCCATGGTGCATCTTCGGCTATTCTCAGACATACTAAGGCCGATGGGCCTCACCAGGTTACAGAAGCTTTCATTATTCGGCCGAACTCTGTCGGGTGTGGCGGCCATCTGGTACGCAAAATTGGAAGATGATGTTAAGCGGAACTGGGATGAGATGGCCGAGGCTTTCATTGTACAGTACTCTCATAACACGCAAATCGAGATTACAACCCGTGATCTTGAGACGACAAGGCAGGAGCCTAAGGAGAGCTTCTCTGAATTCGTAGCCCGTTGGAGGGCCAAGGCCTCAATGATGACCCTTAGGCCCACTGACAAAGATCAAATCCAGATGATTGTGCGCAATCTCCAGCCTAAGCTTATGCAGAAAATGATCGTGCTCCCCTTCCTTACCTTTTCAGATTTGCATGAGATGGGAGTACAAATCGAGGATGCCTTGAAGCAGGGCTTGAATGATAATGGTAGAGAGCAACCCAGAAGAACCTTCAACTGCAACACCAATACAGGCACCAGCAATGCCGCGAATGCTAGAGCTTCAGAAGTAAGCATGGTCACCACCACCCCTCCAAAAACCCCGACAGCTACACCATTCTCCGGTGCATCCGGGAGTAACACACAAACAACCAAATTCCAACCTCGAGGCCAAAGAACCTTCACTCCATTATATATGCCCCTGTCCAAAGCTCTGGGGCTATTAATCAGGAAAGAGCACTTGAAGCCCCTGGAGCCGAGGCCATTACCAAACCCATTACCCCCCTCTCATAGCCTGGCAAAGTATTGCACCTTTCACCAACAACATGGTCATGATACCGACCACTGTTTTAGATTGCGTCACGAGATTTAGGATCTCGTTGACAACAGGGTGATTGTGCCACCAGAGAAACCCCATGTCACAACCAACCCTCTCCCTCTACACAACCAAGCTCCACCTCCCAAACGCATCAACTTTATCCAGACTGGGGTCGTGTCTTACGATCCTAGCATCTATATCACCCCATCCCACCTACCCAAGCCGGAGGTGTTCCTTCCCGACAACACTGACTTGTGCATGTTGGACATCTCCCGAACCCAACCCGAACCAATGGTGGTGACCATCGAAGATGGAATAGGGATGACTTCGGAGGAGAATGGGATTGTTGAGTCAGAGTCTGAGGAAGTTGTGAGCCTTGCTGAGGGGGTGTACAATCTAAGTGGCTACGTTGCATCAGCGGGTCAGATTAGGCCAAATGTGGAATTGCCGGCAGGGGTAGAAATTTGTGTGCTGTGGGGGGACGGATTTGATCAGAGGCAGGATGACTTAGCAACTCTGGAAGGGGACTTTGCTAACCTCCAGTTTTTCAACGAACAAGATCCAGGAGACATGGCAGTCAACTGGTTTGATTTTGGGGAATCAGCAGAAGTTACCGGCTGGCTTGATGACCAACCAAACATTGTTGAAGAATCTCAACCGGAATAGAGTCCGTCAGGGGCAAGAACATCAATTGTGGCCGGAAGGGCCGGGGATCAGAATGCATCGCCGGAGAGTGTCGGTGCTAAGAATTTCGCTCGGGATCTGGGCATTTTGAATACAGAAATTATTGAACAGCCGGCTGTATTGACGCAGTTTGAACAGGAAAGGTTTGAGGATTCCAAGAGAATCAAGAAAGTTAAAGCCCTTGAGGGGACTGAAAGTGCTGTGTGCGCGAGGACAGAGAATGCTGTGAGCATGTGGACGGAAGTTACTGCGAGTACAAGAACAGTCATACTGGAGCCGGACAGGTGTCTGTCGGCTGCCGATGGAATGTGGTGCGAAGACGATGATCTATGTCTGGCCCACACGGATGAAGATTGGGGGAGCAATCAACCGGATGATACCTGGTATATTGGTGAAGTCGACCATATGACTAGGAGTGGGCGGTATTTCAAGCCCCCACATCTAGATCAGCCAGAGGCGTCCGAGAAGGACAAGGAGGTGGAAAAGCAGAAAGAGAAACTACTTGAAGAAGAGGCCGTGTTGAAACAGTTAAAAAAGATACAAGCAGACATCTCCATCTGGGGACTGCTTATGGCTTCACGTGTTCACAGACAGGCTGTCCTATCAGCTATGGACAAGGCCAAACTCTCGATAGACACCATGCCTGAATAGCTGGTGGGATTGGTCTTTCCGGGAGGAGGTTTCCCGACGTTGACCTTTTCTGACAAAGAACTGCCACCTGAGGGCGCGAATCATAACAAACCGCTCTACATCTCTGTGGAATGTAGAAGCAAATGGATACCGGTGGTTCTTGTCGACACGGGATCCGCCATTAATGTATGCCCGTCAAGGACGGCATATGCAATCGGGCTGAAGCCTGTGGACTTCGTGCCCACAGCCCAGGTGATACGGGCATATGATAACACAAGCAGGGAGGTGATGGGGACTGTCAAAATTTAGACCCAGGTTGGTCCGGGACAACACGAGATTGACTTTCATGTCCTGGACGTTCCCGCAACCTTTAACCTACTTTTGGGGCGACCGTGGTTGCACCAGGTAAAGGCAGTCTCTTCCACCTTGCACCAGATGTTGAAATACCCCCACGGGAAGGGGGTGGCCATTGTTTTCGGGAATTCGTCAATCCATCCACCGCCAGAAGTGTCTATACCAGTCTTGGAAATCGAGCAGATGTGTTCTTATTGGGGTTTACTCTGGCTGAGGCTCGAGTCGTGCAAAACATCTTGGCTATTGATGAGGGGGTGTATGTCAGCGCACAATCAATATACCTCATGAACAAGCTTCAACACATCCCCCAGATGGGATTGGGGAAGAGTGGCCGGAAGGGCCTTGCAGTATCGGCCGAAGTGCCGCACAACCCGCATACCTTTGGCTTGGGTTATCTGCCCACCAAAGAGGATTGGGTTAGGAAAGGCAAGGAGATGGCTGGGAGAGCCAGAGCAAAGAGGGCGGGGAAGCCTTTTGAGTTGATGCACCGACCCATCCAGGGTATCCTAAACGGACGCTTCGTCCGGGAGGGGGAGGACTTTCCATTTTGTGGCTTCCCAGAGCCATGGCTGAATGCGGAGAGGAAGCGCGTGCCGGGTTTTGAGATCTTCTGTGACCTGCAGTTATCCGGGGATGATGTTGCCGAGGAGTAGACAGACCCATTAGCTGAGGTTGAGCAGAATGAGAAAGTGGATCTTGAGAGCACCGAAATTGAAATGGGGGTAGCGCTGGCTTGTCTACTTTCAGATCCTCCGATCGTACAGAAGTGCTTGGGAGATAACTTCTCAGTGTCCATGATCGGGAATGAAACGGTTGCGAGCCTACCGTCAAGCATTTTGGATGCATCCATCGCACCTTCTCTCACCTAGCAGTACGAGGAGGGATTTTTGTCAAGCAGCACCGGGTCAGGTAGTGAGCCGGAATCTGATTCCTCCGAATCTGTTGAGTCGGAATCAGGTTCCAGCTCGACTGAGTCTGAGTCCGATATTCCTGGGGGTGATAACCCGGATACCACAGTCCTGTTTAGGTCGTCTTTTTCTTTCTCTTTTGAGTCTGTTGTAACAGAAGAATCGGACGATTTGGAAATGCTTAATGAGAATGATGTGGCTGTGGTTTCTGAGTACTTTTCTGTGCCTTTGATTTATTGCTTGAATCAGGACTTTCAAAATTTTGATAAAAACGACAAGGAAGAAATTCCTCCGATTTTGCAACACTTAATTGATCAAGAGCAGGAAAGATTTGTTAAACCTTTAGTTGATGAAATCACTACTGTTAATGTTGGTACTGAGGACCCGCGGCTGGTCCAGATCGGGTCTACGTTGTCTTCGGAGGAACGCGAGCGCTTAGTCGCTTTATTAAAAGATTTCAAAGATGTTTTCGCGTGGTCCTACGAAGACATGCCTGGGATCGATCTTAAGATTGTACAGCACCGAATCCCTCTTGACCCCGAGGCCCGACCCGTTAAACAGAAACTCAGAAGGATCCGCCCGGACTGGGCCCTCAAGATTAAAGAAGAGGTCACCAAGCAAATTGATGCAGGGTTCCTGCTGGTATCCGAATACCCGACTTGGTTGGCCAACATTGTTCCGGTGCCAAAGAAGGATGGCAGAATCCGGGTATGCGTGGATTTCAGGGATTTGAACAGAGCCAATCCGAAGGACGACTTTCCCTTGCCGCATATTGATGAGTTAGTGGACTTCACAGCGGGGCATGCTTTGCTTTCGTTCATGAATGGCTTTTCGGGCTACAATCAGATAGTGATGGCACCTGAAGACCGGGAGAAGACTGCTTTCACCACCCCGTAGGGGACTTACTGTTACAGGGTGATGCCATTTGTGTTGAAGAATGCTAGAGCTATATATCAACAGGCCGCGACCACGATATTACATGACATGATCCACAAAGAGGTTGAGGTGTATGTGGACGACATGATTGTCAAGTCTAAAGAAAGAGAGGGCCACTACACCGCCTTACAAAAGTTCTTCCAAAGGATCAGAGAATTTCGGTTGCGGCTGAATCCTCAGAAGTGTATGTTCGGTGTTACAGCAGGGAAAATGTTAGGGTTTCTGATTACACAGAGAGGTATCGAAGTCGACCCTTCCAAAATCAAGGCCATCTTAGAAATGCCACTACCAAGGACTGAAAAGGAGGTGCGAGGCTTTCTGGGTAAAGTGCAATTCATAAGACGGTTTATCTCAAAATTAACCTTGACTTGTGAACCACTTTTTGGTCTCCTGAAGAAAGGAAAGAAGTTCTAATGGGACGGCCGATGCCAAGCTGCTTTTGAACAGATCAAGGAATACTTACAGAACCCACCTGTGCTGTCGCCGCCTGAGCCGGGAAAACCGTTGATTTTGTACCTTTCAGTGACTGAAACCACGATGGGCTGCATGCTTGCGCAGGAATCAGAGGATAAGGTAGAGAGGGCTATCTACTATTTGAGCAAGAAGATGCTGGAGTATGAAACCCGCTACACACCATTGGAAAAGGCTTGCTTAGCCTTGGTATGGGCTACCAGGAAGCTGCGACACTACCTGTTAGCTCACTCTGTAATGTTGGTTTCAAGATTAGATCCGATCAAGTATCTCTTCGAGAAACTGACACTTACGGGTAGGCTAGCTCGTTGGTTGCTGTTGCTTTCCGAATTCGATCTGAAATATGTGACGCGCAAGTCAGTCAAGGGAAGAGCAGTAGCAGAGTTCTTAGTCGATCATCCAGTGGAAGGAGGTGAAGCAGTTGAGTACTTATTCCCAAATGAGGCCATTTTGCATATCGACGACGAGTTTTGGACGATGTACTTTGACGGAGCGTCAAACCAGTACGGGTATGGGGTAGGGGTGTTGCTGATAGCACCCGACAAGTCCCGTATCCCTCTAGCATTTAAACTCCAGTTCAAAGTCTCAAACAACGAAGCAGAGTATGAAGCATGCATTGCTGGTTTAGAAGCCGCCCTGGAACTAGGGGCAAAACGGTTGGACGTCATCAGGGACTCGAACCTTGTTGTATCTCAAGCGAAAGGAGATTGGAAAGTCAAAGAAGAAAAGATGATAATGTATCACCAGACCTTGGACTTGTTAATTCCTCGGTTTGAGAAACTAAACTTTGCTCATCTGTTAAGAGAGAACAACAGGTTCGCAAATGCACTAGTAACTCTATCTTCCATGATAGACATCCCTTTTGGAGTCCGGATGCGTCCGATCATCATTGACCAGAAGTTTGCGCCAGCCTATGAGTCGATTGCTGCCATAGAAGAGGTTCAAGATGAGAACCCCTGGTATTACGATGTCTGGAACTTCTTGGAAAAAGAAGCGTATCCACCAGGGGTAAATGCCAAGGATAAGAGGGCAATCAGAAGAATGGCTGCTCAGTTCATCATCTGTGGGGGTGGACTGTATAAAAGAGGTCATCTGGGAATGCATAAGCTGTGTGTTGATGCCGAAGAATCGAAACGCCTAATGGAGGCCATCCATGGAGGAGAGTGCGTAGCGCACATGAACGGGGTGATGTTAGCTCGGAAGATCCTCAGACAGGGTTACTACTGGTCCACCATGGAGGAGGATTGTATTGGCTTTGTTCGGCGATGCCACAAATGTTAGATCCATGCAAACCGCATGAACATCCCGCCGTCGAAGCTATACAATATGACTTCGCCATGGTCATTTTCAGTTTGGGGAATCGATGTGATCGGGGCTGTCACTCCGAAGGGGTCTAATGGGCATGAGTTCATTCTGGTCGTGATAGATTATTTCACAAAGTGGGTTGAGGCCCAATCCTATGCAGTGTTGAAGGCTTCACATGTTGCGAAATTCATCAGAAACAACATCATCTGTCGCTACGGGGTCCCGAACGAGATCATTTCAGATAACGGTTCCCATTTCAAGAAGGAAGTGATTGATTTGTTGGAAAAATACAATGTGGCTTTTCATTAGTCATCCACTTATCGGCCACAGACCAATGGAGCGGTCGAGGCCGCCAACAAGAATATTAAACACATACTGCAGAAGATGGTGGAAATCTACCGGGACTGGCCAGATAAGTTGCCATTTGCTCTGTGGGGCTACCGGACTTCAATTAGAACGTTTACTGGGGCGACTCCGTATTCATTAGTTTATGGGATGGAGGCCGTTCTACCTATCGAGATTGAAGTTCCATCTTTGAGAGTGCTGGTTGAGTGTCAGATAGCCGAAGCAGATTGGCAACATAGCAGATTTGAAGAATTCATGCTCTTTGACGAGCGCAGACTGAAAGCACTGTACCATGTTCAAGGTTATCAGCGCAGAATTGCCAGGGCTTTCAACAAGAAAGTTAAGTCCAGGAATCTGAAAGAAGGAGATTTGGTGCTCAAAGACAATCGAGCTCCCATCCACGACCCTAGGGGCAAGTTCAGGCCCAATTGGACTGGTCCCTACATCATTAAATCTATTTGGTCGGGTGGAGCTGTCGTTCTAATGGACCTAGATGGCCTAGAGTTCTCACAGCCGATCAACATGGACAAGTTGAAGAAATATTACCCTTGAGTGGCTCGCTAGGCCGAAAACCCGAAAGGGGGACCTAGGCAAAAGTTAGAGCACAAAAAAAATTTGAAATGATAAAAACTGAGCTCGCAAGGTTGAAAACTCGCAAAGGGCGGCCTTGGCAAAAGTTAGAGTAGGGCTGTTCAAAAATCCGTTCAAACCGGTAATCCGGACCGAACCAGACCGAATCGTACGGTTTGGTTCGGTTCTATTAAGAATTGGTTCGGTTTCGGATTAAGAAATATGAGAACTGTAAAAACGGTTCGATTAATGGATTTTATGAAAAAATCGCGGTTCGAACCGAACCGAACCGAATTTAAAAGATATATATATATATATGTATATAATATCAAGTTTTATTTTTATTAATTGGTTTTTTATAATTTTAATGATATTAGGATAGTATAGATATGTAATATTAAGTAATGCCTTAACATTATTAGTTTTTATCATGAATTAAATGTAATTAGTTTGAGTAATTATTTTGCTAATATTAACAATTTATTCTTGTAAATAGAAATTTTTAGAACCGTAAACCAAACCGAAACTGAACCGTTTTTTCGGTTTGGTTTTGGTCCTGTTTTACAAGTGTAACGGTCTGGTCTGGTTCTCAAAATCACAGAACCGTTAGGATCGGTTCGGTTCTTGGATTTTCTCAGAACCGAACAATCCGGACCGTGTACACCCCTAAGTTAGAGCGTAAAAGGAGAGTGAAAATACTCGAGTGAACCCGGGCCTGAACTACGTAAGGCTTGATTCCCATCTTTGGGATACGTAGGCAACTTCATCTTGAAGTTTAGCCATAAACTTTTCCCGATCAACTTTGTCCATTTGATCATCTCGGTCATCTTTGTCTATTCAGCATTCAAGAGCTTCGGTTGTTATCTCCGGTACAGTGCTATTCAGACTAGGGGCAACTTTCTAGTTGCTGGGGATCCGGGGTTGTGCATCTCAGTGACAGATCTCAGGCGTGTCCAGTTCTGATCCATGTCGAAAATGGTTTTGAAAAGTTTTAATAAAAGTTGATTTAGTTCAAATTAATCTTTTTACAACTTAGACCATTTTTGGACCAAAGCGGAAAATTTTCAGTACCCACAACCTTCAATTTTATTGATTTCAATACAGAGTCCTCCTGCTCTTGCATACAAATTGAAGTTGCTTTTGGTTACATTCATAAAGAAAAACTTGAAAGTACTAATTAAAGCAATAAATCCGGGGCATAGCTAAGTCAGGTGTTCCTGCCCCCCTCCCCGAGCTGGTCGAAGCTTCTGATGCCAAGCTGGGCCCAATCTGTGCCTCTTCATTAAGCCAATCTATGCACTCATCAGACAAAGTGCAACTGAAAGTGGGAGCGGGGGCCAGGAGTTCTCTCGTCCTCCATGCTGTGGCATATCGAGCAAGCTGCGCACCTCGAACCGGGAATGCAGCAGGGTACTCTATCCCCTCTGGCGGACAAGTCTGATCATGGCCGAACTGGCACTGGAACCAGAAAGGAAAGTAAAACACGCAGTGCGTCAGACCAATCAACTGAATCCCAGTCTGCTGGGACATGCTATAGCTCATTGCCGGTAGATTGAGCCAAGGACAGCGCCAAGCAATGCGGTCTGCGGACAAACTGCACATCCAGTCGAACCACCATCCCTCATCAGGGGCATTGACTAGACGCTGTCGGAAAAAGTAGCCGCGAGCTAAGTATGCTGGGCAAGAGTCCACTACCTGTAGCTTGTCCATCAACCACACCTGGGGAGGGATGAAAAATGAGAGATTAAAGAATAGAGAGGTGTACGTTGAGAGAAAAGTGAGAAAAGGGTTTTGTGAGAAAAACCGAGCTTGAGGGCCGAGTGATGTGAGCAATATATATGTGAGATAGGGTGGGAAACATTACCTGAAGCAGTAGTGGACTCCCCGAGAATCTGGTCGTCTCCCGGCGATGGAAAGCATCCAAACCCATCAATGTTTCGGCCAATGTCATGAAAATACAGCTCTTGCCCTCTTTCAAGCTTTGGGCAACCTCGATCAACCGGACACTAGATCCTCCGGAGCTTGAGGCAAGAAAAAAGTGTGATAACATGCACAAGCAAAGGGCATGTTGCCGAAAACCTTGCCAATGATGGTCACCGCGGCCACCGGCATCAGAAAAACGATGAGTCAAGCCGAGGATATCCAATTCTCCATTACAGATCAAAGACCGAGCGTCATGCATAGTGAGCCCACATATCCGTCCTAAAGCTTGGGCGTAGCCGAAGCGAAGCTGGGGCAAGATTTCTTCGCTGCGCTCGGATTCCATCAAAGCTTGGAAATCTTTGAAGGTAGGACATACCTCTTGCCCGCCGAAGCTAAAGACATGTGTTATCGGATTCCAAAACCTTGCTGCGGCATGGAGGAACGAAAGATGCAGCGGAGTGCGACTCAACGTGAATAGTGCATTCAAGCCGAGGCCCCGGAAGTTCAACTTCTTCGAGCCGTCTAATGTAGTAATCCAAGCTGCGAGATTTTCGATGAGGAATGCCTCCATTCTGTTGCAAAACTAAGATGAAATGAAAGAACCACGAAGTTGGAACCTTTATAGAGGATAAGGCACTGTTTGGGGACACGTGTCGAAAATCTGGTGGTCGCCAAACCAGGTGGTCGGCCGACCACCTTTTTTGGTAGGCCGACCACCCCTTTGGTCTCCAAGGAAAGCAGCTGGTCGGCCAGCCTCCTTGGGTGGTCGACCATGGAGAAAAGTAGGGCTTTGGTATTGTCCTAGCTTCTAGAAGAGAGTTCCTAGCTTTTCTATGTGTTGGAAGTGTCGAAGGCCCGCGTTTCCCTCTGTTTTGGACGCATTCCATCGTCTGTTTTCTCCAAAATGCATTTTCTTATCAAGTTGTTGTTAAGTCTTGCTTATCGAGTTGTTGTTTTGCTTATCGAGTTGTAGTTTTGCTTATCGAGTCATTAGGTTTTGTCGAGTTGACGAGTTTTTCCGTTGAATTGTTGTTTGTTTATCAAACATCTTCGTGTTTTGATTATTGAGTTGTAAACTTGCTAAGGTTTTGTTCCTTCTTAGTAAGTTAAGTTGTTTAATTTATTTCGTTGGTTCACTACCTGACTTGGCAATTTTCGATGCTCAATTTTCATTCAATCTCATTTTTGTGCAAAATGATGCGATGCGATGCTAAGAACATAAAATAAAACACTTTTTCAAAAAGCTGTTTCATTCCATCATGCTTCCTTTGTTACAACATTTTACAACAACGGTACAAGTTTTTATAGAAAATAAAACTGCCTAATAATGTACAATGTGCTACAACTACTAGTAAAAAAAGGCAAATAAAGCAGGAACATCTGCATCAGTGCTCTCAAGTGCAAGAATAAGAGGCCCTCTTCGTTCTTTTCGGCTGAAAAGTCCTTGCACCATCTCCACCAGCACCATCATCTGAATCGGAGCTGCTGTCCTCAGAACCCTCCTCAGCATCACCTCCGCCCTCAGAATCGGACTCAGAGTCATCCTCTCTGCCTGCAGATGTCTCTAACTGAGAATGCGTAGACTCCTTCTCCTCGTTGGACTCCTCGTCATCTATGATAGGTGCTCTGCGCCTACCTCGTCTGCGAGACGAGTCCCCTCTCCCAGCCCCTCGAAAAGGCCTAGATGGCCTGGCCTGTGGCCCAGTCTGTAGTGGTGGCATCTGAAAAAGACAATTTGAGTACATTAGCCAACATGTATATCAGATGCAGAGACAAGAATGCTACATAGAGTGGGTGTATGCAGATACAATGTATGAATGTGGTGTGTGTCAGATGTGCTCTACGCATACAGTCAAGCGATGCAGTGAAATGGGTAAATACAGCATGTCATCAAAAGTATGATAAATGCAAGGAAATTGAAAAGCACCGAGACGCTGGCAATGAATAGCTGTGTCTCCCTCTGCAGAACCACGCCCTCGAGCGAGGCCATCACTCCGAGCATCCTATCCATGTACTCCATGGGGGGCTGCAGATGCAAGTGCAAGTTATCAGTGAATGAATAAATGTCCAAATATCTAAGTGATAAATCAAAACTGTAAAGCATACCGGTGGCGAGTCAGGGTCTCTGACATATGGGTGACCAGGCACTGGGGGCTCCAATGGAATCGGGTAAGGTGACCCGTATTGCCATCCAGTCAACTCGATCGGAAGATCTGGCCACCCGGCATGAGGGAAAGTCGAGGGAATCAGGGGAATCAGTCCAGCCCCACCTCTCGATGTGCCGGCCCTACTGGTCGAAGGATCATCTGTAGCCCGGACTCGACTTGATGATGGCATGTTAGCAGACCTCCTCCTGGGAGTGTGGACACCTGTCAATGGGGGCATCAAGTATGTATGACGGTAGGTCGCGTACTCCCCCTCCTCCAAATGTAGAACTGCATCAGTGCCCAGCATAGCCAAATCAACCTCCTGGGAGTGAGTCCCTCAGTAGATCGCATATCGTCCGGAGGTGCTGCAGGGATACTCTGCTCAGGGTAGCCCATCGTCTAACGTATGAAGCGGTCCCCCAGAAACCAGGCCCTGCCAACCGGCCCCTCAAATAGGATCCTGTACCGAGAAGCGCCCCATGCCCCAGCAAACTGAAATCGGTTATCTCCACCCAAGGGCACCCAAGGCTGCCAGGTGATCTGCGGATAATCAAATGCATAAGCCGATTAGAAATCATAAATGTACAAGATGAATTAAAGGTGAAAACATGAAAAACTGAGAGTTTTAAATTACCTCGGTCGTCCGCACTGTATCAAAAAACTGTCGCAGGTAGGGCAGAGTCTCCCGAGCTCTCGGCTGATGCTGGCCCTCAAACACGAGCGAGTAAGGGATCACAAGAGGCGCCTTCACCTCGAGCTCTAGGGCTAGCGTCGGAAAGTACGCGAAAACCCATAGCTGTGGAAAACAGGGCAATAGCCATCAGAATACAGAATGCTGAGTGCAGAATGTGAATGCAGAATGCTGAGAGCGAAGTGTAAAGTACAGAACGTAAAGTGTGCCATGTGTGCAGCGTATAGATAATGAAAAGCAGAAATGTAAATCAAGAGGGCAGGAAGTACCTCCTAGGCTCTCCAATAGCCGCCGACTATGTTCCCCCGCTCGCGGGAGGTCGCACTCATGTAACAATAAAGGGTAGCAAGGCCGGCGCCACCCCAGTCGTACTGACTGACCTGTGATAGGTCTACTAGAGCACTGAGCAAATATAGCCCAACTGTGTTCCCCCTGTCGGAGAACAAAGTAGTCTCGAGGAGGAACATCAAAAACCCTCGAGCATACTGCTCTGTCTCCTCGAGAGTCACGAGCATAGTCCCCCTATAATGTGCGGAAAACCAAGTATACCTGACCCTGCTCGAAGATCTGTTAATCGGTGGGCGAGCTCCCAACAGATAGATCCAGGCGGCCTCCCAGTCGCCCATATCCTCGTCATAGAGGACCGGTCGGCCGGCCACGTCAAGACCAGTCAACAGGGCAAAGTCAAACGGGGTCATCGTCATATCCCCGGCAGCCGAAAAGTGAAAAGAGTTGGTGATGTCCCACCATCTCTCCACGAGTGCCCCCATCAGCGTCCTGCTCGCAAGGTAGCGAGATATCCCCACGCAGAAGGGTCCGAAACCTGCCTCATCAACCAGATCACGAACGGCCTCTAGGAGCTCTACGTACCACTCCCTGGCGATGATCGAGCCATAGCCTTGGGTAACACGGGAAGATACCTGCATTCAGAATGAACACATGTATTCAGTTTCAAAATGAAAATATGAACTGTGTGCAAACCAAATCAGATACAATGTTGTGGACTGCGTGTTCAGTATGAGCTGAGTGCAAATGCAATGAATGAGTTGTGTACTCATCAGTAAAGTATATGAGCTGTGTGTTCAGAATTGAAGTATGTGGGTTGTGTGTTCACCATCAAAAGTTTGAGCTGCGTGTTCAGATTTCAAAACAATGGGTTGTGTGTTCACCTCAAAAGTTTGGGCTGCGTGTTCAACTTTCAGAAAATGTGGGCTGTGTGTTCACCATCAAAAGTTTGAGCTGCGTGTTTAGATTTCAAAACAGTGGGCTGTGTGTTCACCTCAAAAGTTTGGGCTGCATGTTCAATTTTCAGAAAATGTGGGATGTGTGTTCGCCATCAAAAGTTTGAGTTGCGTGTTCAGATTTCAAAATAGTGGGCTGTGTGTTCACCGTCAAAAGTTTGGGCTGCGTGTTCAGATTTCAAAACTGTGGGCTGTGTGTTCACCATCAAAAGTTTGGGCTGCGTGTTCAACTTTCAAAAAATATGGGCTGTGTGTTCACCTCAAAAGTTTGGGCTGCGTGTTCAACTTTCAAAAACAGTGGGCTGTGTGTTCACCTCAAAAGTTTGGGTTGCGTGTTCAACTTTCAAAAACTGTGGGCTGCGTGTTCACGATAAAAAGTATGAGCTGCGTGTTCAGAAATTCGAGTGTTTGAGCTGTGTGTTCAAAATACAAACAGAATGCCATGTTATAGACTAAGTGTTCAGAACAAGCTGTGTGCCAACTCAACGGAACTCTGTGTTGTGAGATATGTGCTAAAATGAGCAGAAGTATGGTGCGCAAATGTGTTCAGAACGAGCGGACAAGCATACATAGCGAAAGCATGAAACGCGCAAGAAATGCAGAATACATTGCAGAAAATGTAAAAATAAAGTACGTACCTCCCGTGCTTGGTGAGAGAGGTGGGACTCTGGCTCCCATAACAGCAGGTCTGCGGGCGCCCGGCGATCAAAGTCGGTGAAATGGTAGAAAACACTCAGGGAAAGGATGTGCTCCGAAGGGTCGTACCTCTGGGGATCAAAGGGACGAACTCTCGGAGGCAAGGACATGATGTCCGGTCCACCCTCGGCACCTGGAGGAACTCCACCATGAGGAAGATGACCCGCCATTTCGAGAAATCTGCAAAAAGTAGCAAAAATGAGCCAAAATTGGAAGAAGTCAACAAAAGTCAACTCTCGAGAAATGAAAAAGACAACAAAAGTCAACTCCCAAGAAAATGTTCCAAATGTCGAGACAAACTTACCTCAAGTGGTGAAAATGGAGAAAGAAGCTCCGAAATCAAATTTTAATCGGTCCAAAGTGAACAAAATTGAAAGAGTTCGCGAAACAACTTTGCGTGGGGCATTGGAAACGCGTATAAAGAGCATATCTGAGAGAGAAAATGGTCTAGGAAGGGAGGGGAGCTGATTTCGGATCTAAAGGTGTGAGCAAAAGTGCTTTGGCCAAGTGTATTTAAAGAAACAAGTGCAAAAGGACAAAACTGCCCCTGTTTTTGGCAAGGTGGTCGGCCGACCACCTTTTCTAGTAGCCCGACCACCCCCTTGCACCAAACTTGGTCGATGGCTCTCTAGGGTGGTCGGTGGCCCTCCTGTGTGGTCTCCAATGCCTCTTTGTTCTCCCTGCAAATTTTGGTGGTGATCGGAGTCCCCGGCTCTCAAGAAAGTACAAGGAAAGTACACTTTTCGGCGCGAAATCCTTTCGCGGGAACTTCAAATCCAACCTTCGACGTATGGTTCGTCGTTACTTGCCAAGAGCGAGGTGTATCCTTTTTGAGTATGTTGTGCCCCCTCCGAGAGGTAAACCAGAGGTCACATTTGAGTTGCCCTCATCGAGGCTTACATTTCTTTGCTCGATGTTTTGTTTCAAATACACTTTTGAAGTTACATTCATCCTGCATTGTTATGCACGTCACTGGCATTATTATGCGCATCACTTGCATTGTCACGCACGTTTCATTGGTATTGTCATGCCCTCCATGCTTAACTTGCGTCGCCGCGCACGTTTCTCTCGCATTGCGATGCACTTTTTGTCGCTGACACCATGTTTGTCTGCGTTCGATATAGCATTGAACATATGTTGCTAACTATGTTGTGCTTGTTAAGCTTCTCTCTTTTGCAGGCACGATATTGTATGTACGGTTCATTTGAAGCTGGTGCGACCAGACGAATCGCACATGTATTGTATCTTCTCCGTGTGAGACGTAGCGAGAATGGTGATTCTCTTACACTCTTATTGCATGAAATGTAGTTTTGCTTTGCATTCTTGCTTAAAACTGTTGCATTTATTGTGAATATTTGCTTCATTACAGCTTGCTGCTTTGCATGGTCCTGAGTTACATTCGGCTTTGTGCATATCGTTTTGTATTTTGCCCCCTGCCTGTGGGCGCACCTGTGGGCACATCTCTTGTTTATCTTGCCTGTTTGTCTAAGTCTTCGGCCTTGTCAAAAATGGGTCGTCTCTGGGCTTTGACATTCACTCCCGTCACGTATGACTTCTGAGTTCTGTCAAAGAGGGGCAACTGTAGACAGCCCATTTTTGACCGACCTTAAGACTCAGACGTCATCGATTGAGCGCTCGGTGATTGCGCATATTGTGCTTTTTCTGAGGTTATGGAGTCTCGGCTGAGAGCCTTGCCTCCGAACTTCGGGACTCTTTTGTGTTTCGCCTCGGTTTACGAACCAGGTTCTGTTTTCTCTTCCCGATGGGAGGGAGAGGTCTCGTAGACTATCTCTCAGTGGCCGTAGGCTACTTTTTGTGGTCGTAGACCACTGTTCCCGTTTGGAGACTAGTTTTCGATTTTCGGAGCCGTCGGCCGTGCGCCTTGGTTCGGGACTGCTTAACATTCTCCGTTTACTCTGGTTTTTGGCACACACCTTGTTTCCTCTCTTTAGAGGGACACTGTGGCCCGGAAGACCACCTTCGTGGTCGCACGCCACTTTCGATGCTTAACAGTCAGTTTTCGGGATACCTGATTGCGCGTTTTTGCTCCCGAACCCTCGTTTTGCATCCGTCTTTGTTCATTTTTGGTGTGGACCCTATTTTCATTATTTGGAAGGTGGTACAAGGGTGGGAGACCACCTTTTCTCTTGGCGACCACCTCTTCTCCCGCCGGCCGATTTTCTTGTCAGGAAGCTGGTCTCCTTGGTTTTTGAGCCACTTTTGCAGGTCTCCCACTACACCACTTGATTGCTTTCAACTTGGAGACCACCCTAGGAGCAGGCCGACTACCTGAACCTTTTGACCCTGGTCGGCCGACCAGGGGAGTGGCCGGCCGACCACCTGAACTTGTCGGCCAACTTTCTGCTTTTTTGTCTCACTGAGTGTTAGCCAGCTGTGCCAGTTGGAAGCCTCAGAATTAATCCTCCATACACGTGTATGGAGGATCTTTAAGCTTGGTTTTAATCTTCTTGAGGAAGCTTTAGCCCTCTCCTCTATAAAGGAAGAGGTCCTCTTCCATTGCAAGGGTTGAGAAATTGGTTCTAAGGCATACAACATACATCCCTCTATATCTCTCTAATCCAAGCTCGAAAGTCCATTGTTCTTGCACATTTACACTACACCTCTTAGCCTAATACCTCCAACACCAACCTAAGCTTCTTGGAAGGTCTTGAGAGGTCCTAAGGTCTGAGTTTTTGGCCTCAAAGCTGCTGGAGTTGCTGAGCTTCAAGGGTAACACTTCTTTCCCTATTTTTGGCATCTTTTTGTTCCATCTTTTATCCTAGTTTGCAAGCATATTTGAGCTTCGTCATAAACTGAAAAAAGTCTTATTTTGAGCTTCTTAACAAGTTTGTTTAAGGTCGTTTTTCTGTTGGGGGTCATCTACCCCCTTGCATGCTTGTTTTCATCTTGTTTTGAGGCATGCATTAAGGCCTTTGTATTGTGCTTTGTTTGGCCTTTTAGCCATTGAAATCCAGTGGATTTTTAGTGGCTAGAATGCTGTTTTGAGCCCCAAAATCAGAGAGGGGTGACCCTCTCACCCCTTGTCTTGTTTACTAGCTTTCTTGGCCTTACAAAGGAGCCCCTATTTGCATGTTTTGAAGCCATGTTTCAGGCTATTATTTGTGAGTTTTATGACCTGAATGACCTCTTTATAGAGGTGGTTTTTCCATGTTAAGTGTCCATCTTGCATGTGTAGAGTAACCCTCTTCATGGCCTTTCAAAGGAGCCTTGACTTGCATGCTTCCTAGCCCCCTTTCAGGCCCTTTTTGATGAGTTTTAGGGCCCTCATAACCTCTTTCCAAAGGTGGTTTTGCCATTTTTGATGTCTATCTTGCACGTATAGAGTAACCCCTAGCATAGCCTTTCAAAGGAGCACCTCATTCTAGCATGTGTTGACTGAGTTCCAGTGGTTTTTTTGGTCATATTTTGGCATGCCATGTTTCTGTTTTTGGCTGGTTTGGTAGTCCCTCACATGCTTCATATAGTTGTAGTGTAAGTCATGGTTCACTAGCTTGTTTTGTATGATGTTTTGGCTGCCTTTCCTAGCATATTTTGGCCTTGCCTTAAACTGATTTTGTGCATGTTTTAGACTTCCTTAGCTTTGTTTTTGGGTCTCATGGTCGAATGATGCTTTCTTTGCATGCTTGTAGTACAATATCCATGCTTAACTTTGAGTTTTGAGGTCCATCACATGCATATACTGAGGTGTTTTCATGTTTTGGGGCCATTGCACATCATATTTCAGAGCTTACATGTATGCCATATTCCCATGATTTTCACTCTTTAAATGCGTTTGAGAGTTATGCTTGAATGCCTCATTTACCGGCCATTGCATGAGCTTCATTTGAATGCATTCCGAGCCACCATCCCAACACATTTAGCCACTAATTTTGGTCTGCATAGGGACTGTTTGGGGTTGGTTTCATCATTTGAGCATTGTTTTGCATACCTATAGTGTAATCCATTCCACTAGTTTCGGTATTCGGGTCATCTAGCATGCATCGGGTGAGGTGTTTGCATGTTTTGGGACCATCTTGTATGCTATTTCAGAGCTGGAATTTGTGTCATTGCATGCCATGTGTCATCCCTTGCCATGCTTTGGTAGAGTGGCATTCGATGCCTTAGGTTCGGTCCCTTGCATTGGACATGTTTGCATGAGTGTTCCTACCTTTCATTCCATCATGTTTGGCCAATGATCTGGGTGTGGCTGAGGCTCACCCATCTTGGTTTAAGTCCATCTTGCATTGTGTATGCCATTCTAGTCATAGCATTGCGCATGCCATGTAGTTCGTTGCATCGAGTATGCCACTTGATATTCGCATTGTGTATGCTAATCATATGTTGTCATATTGTTGCATTGTGTATGCTAGTAGCATGTTTGCATGTCATTCTCTGCATGTTTGCATCATTTAGTCGCATTGCATTTAGGTTGCATAGTCCGAGTCGCATCGTGCATGCCATGTATATTGCATCGTGTTTGGAATAGGGTTTAGTCCAAACACGGGAAACGAGGGACGTTTCGTACTCCAAGTGACGAAACGTACCTCGGTTCTCGGTCACCGACACTCCGGATTACCCATGATGGAGTTTAGGCCTTGTTGTGTTTATGTGTGCATTCATTTCACATTGAGTCGTGCAATTCGACTCCTCGGCCATCATGCATCGAGATGCGTGATTGATGGCACGAGGATCGAGGACTACACTCCCTAGAGCTTGTGCAATGACGGGGAGGGTGGTCGTGCACACATGTGTTGAAAATTCTTTGCCATGCCCCTTTCTTGCTCTCTGTTGCAGCAAACCAGAAACCAGCAGCCTTCTAGAGCTTTGTACAATATTCCGGGATCAATTGCAAATAGAAGCAAATCGGGGCATCGCAAGGAATTTCCCGACAAGGCGACTCGAGCATGCATGCATCTTTCATCATTCGGAACAGAGCTGAGGCGGTCCATAGATCTGCATACTAGTTTATTTCGTTTCTTAGTTAATTTGTTAATTAATTAGGGTTTTGTAATATTTGATTAGCTAGAGTAGTTAATTATTTATTTGGTCTGTATTATTTATTCGGACCCTCCGCGAGAGGGCGAACTTTGTAATAAGTGTGCGTGTGTGTGATGCATGTCTTCCAACCTCACGTCTTTTTCCCTTTTATTTACCAGCTTATGATGGTTAGTTTTAGGGCATGTTTCAATTAGCATCTATATTTTCGCATGTTTGCATTCATTCATCTGTATTGCATGCACCGGGCTCGACGCATCATGCTAACTGCATTGTATTTCAATTCCAAGTTGAATACATGTATCGATTGTTGCATTTCATATGCCATTTTAGAATACGAGCCTGTCTTAGTTGCATTTTTGCATGTGTTGCATTAGGCATTTCAGCATAGTTAGGATTCATGCATGATTTCTAATTAGCTTCTTTCTTTGGCTCGGAGTACTCGGTAAGTGCTTATGCTTTAGCATCCTTGCATGTGTGTGAGTGACTGCCATGATAGCATGCTTACCATGAGGCTATGTGTTTATATGATATAACTGTCTGAATGCCTGTGGGTGAAGGTTGGATTATCTGAATTGGAACAATTCATTGATTGTGAGTTTTAAGCCCACTAGATAGTGGCAAATCACCATGTTTTCTAAGCCCACTTGAGGGTGGCAAAATCCGCATTTTAGCCTACTTGCGAGTAGCAAACCGCTTTAAAAAAAAAACATGAAATATTTTGTTCCAACTCAGGCGACCCAGTCTATACTTGTATACTGCGTGCATCACATAGTAATTCTAGGCTAATAAGCCGGAATAAGGGCACATAATGTTTTCAAAACTTGATATCATGGTTAGTAGAGGTCGATCTTTGATCGAGCGAGCGGGGGTGCTCACGAAGTGACCTTCCCCAATCGTACCCAAGTTCCCGAGCCGAGGCAACTTTGGTGATGACGGATACGTGGCCTTAGGCATGAGTCAGGGTTTCCTAAATTCCCCCAAAATAAAATATTTAGGTGGCGACTCTGTATCTGGCAAAGCAGTCCATGTTTGGGACTTCTTTCTAAAATCAGTTTTTCAAAACGATTTGCCGGATTTGGACTCTTTGATGATTCATTAGTCTTGTATTGCACTCCACGAGATTAGATACAGGACCGTGACATTGAGTCCTGAACTGTAGTGAGCCCAATGAACAAAACGGGATTCCCTCCTAGGACGTTCGGGGACGTCTACAGATATTTAACTAACTTGATCGTCGGAGTGCCCCCGGGTGGACGAACCACCACCGGAATCTTTTCTTTCTGTTGCAGGTCATTCAGGCGCCATCTATTCTGCCAGTGCTCTTCAGTTGAATACTGAGTTAGCAGTGTGGTCAGAAATTCACTCACACAGATATATACCCAAATTAGTTGTGTGACCCATAATAAAAAAATAAGAAAATCAATCAATCTGGTCATGGCTTTAGAGTATTGTTCCACACTATATATCATTTGATGACACTTACTAAATTGTCTTTAAAAAAATCAACAAAAATTAGGTCTTGTTTGGGATGCAACTTTTTGACTAAAATAGTCAATAAAGACCAAAAAAAAAAAAAAAAGAAAAAACACTTAGGATTTGTTTTGGAAGAACTTTTTTAACCAGAGTTTTTGATTTTTTGACTATTTTAACCTGGTTAAAAACGTTTCATTTTGGGATGAACTTTTGACTTTTTTATAATTTTGTGAGAGAAAGAATGAAATAATTATGGTTTGGATATGACATTTTATTTATTGATTTTTTGACCTATTTTATCTTTTAGTAGACTAAAATTAGTCCCGACTATGTTTCCAAACAAGGCTAAAATAATTAATAAGATAAAATATCATATCTAAATTATTAGTATTTTATTTTTTCTCTTATAACTATCAAATCAAACACAAAAATAAAAAATAAAAAATTAAAATTATTCCAAATATAATTTTCTAATCAAATTAAAATAATTAAATAATTTTAAAAATCAGATTAAAAAAAATCATCTTTTTTTTTTTTTTTAGAGGGTAGAGGGAAGGCCCCCCTACAGACTAGGAATATCATTCAGCAAAATATTCACCAAATTGGCAGGGACCTTAGCAAGCCACACTCGCTTGGCTGTAACGTCCTTTGCCATTTGGGCCAAGTGATGAGCCATAAGGTTACCAGTTCGCCTCACATGCGAGATACGAAACTGTAAGAAGTGCTTGGTACATGAAATTGCATATTGTAAAAAATGACCAAAAGAAGCACAAAGATTGCTCTCATCTCGGATAGCCTTCACCACAGTCAAAGAATCACCTTCCAGATGAATATTAGGCAGCCCCAACTCTGTTGCGAATTCCAGCGCCTTGATAGCCGCAATGGCTTCAATACAATCGGCCTCCACCCATGCCGGGAATTGTTCCGAAAAGGCAGCTATCGGCTCACCATGCAGATCACGGATGATGATCCCCACACCACAGAACTACTGATTTTTGAAAGTGGCCCCATCAAAATTCACCTTAACTAAACCCCCTGCCGGCGGACTCCACCTCTCCAGATTACAACCAACTTGAAGACCCTGCATATTGGATTGTGCCTGCCTAAAATCTTGCAGCAAGACACACACCATCTGAAAAGTTGAAGTCGTCAAACGATCAATACTATTGAATATGGTTGCATTCCGATCTGACCACACACCCCAGCAAATGGCGAAAAACAGCCCCAATGTATCCACATCCGAACTCCGCCCAATTTCATATGCCCAACTCATAAAATCTAGACCAACTCCCTTATCTATCACAAACATTAGCGAGCTGTTGTACCACACTTCCTGCGCCCTCGAACAGCCCCAAAAACAATGCATTAATGTTTCGGTCCCATCCCCACAGCGAGTACAAGTAGCGTCCATAATCAAATGCCGGTGGCGAAGTACAGATTTAATCGGCAGAATATTGGAGCAGCACTTCCATGCAAAGACCTTGATTTTGTTGGGAATCCGGAGGTGCCATACCCGCTTCCAAAACCAGGTAGCATGTTGCACCTCAGACCCAGAACCCCTACCCTCATGGAAGCTAAGATTCATCTGCAAATGGTAAGTCGAACGAACTGAAAACACACCACTTCTTGTATAATGCCATACCAACATGTCGGGTATACCTTGACAGCAGAGAGGAATTTGCTTAATGGCATCCACATCCATGTCCAGAAAATTCTCCTGGAGCAGCTGTAAATTCCAAGATCTCGTAGCCTGATCAATCAAATCACAGACCATCGCATCCGCTAAGGCCTCGGTAGGAGGAGAACAGACCCGAAAAGTATGGGGCCTAGGCACCCATTTTGCACCCCAAATGGGAACCGAGCATCCATCCCCAATTCGCCACCTTAATCCTGCTTCCAATAGCGGCCTAGCATTAAAAATACTCCGCCACGTGAATGATGGATTCGACCCAACGCTAGCTTGAAAAAATTTGCATTAGGATAATACTTGGCCTTCAAAATTCTGGCCAACAGTGAGTCCGGCGACGACATCAACGTCCACCCTTGTTTAGCCAACATAGCTGAGTTAAAAGCCTTTAAACACCGAAACCCCATCCCGTCCATCCATTTTGGATCACAAAGAGCTTTTCAATTTTTCCAATGAACTTTCTGCTTATTTCCCGCTGTCCCCACCAATAATTACTCACCATAGAGTCTATCTCCCCACAAAGCCCATCTGGTAGTTGGAAGCAGGACATAATGTACGTGGGAATGGATTGGGCAACTGATTTTATCAAGACTTCGCGACCAGCTGCCGATAGATATTTTTCTTTCCACCCATTTAGCCGTTTCCAAACTCGGTCTTTAACATAGTTAAAAATCCCACGTTTGGATCGACCCACAATATATGGCATGCCAAGGTATTTCCTCGATTCCACCATAGTGCCAAGCCCCATTTCCGTCCGCAACACCTCTTGAGTATCCGCTGCAACATTCTTACTAAAACAAATTGCTGATTTCTCAAGATTTATTTTTTGGCCTGATGCTAACTCATATTTTCCCAAAATATCTTTCACCACTGTTAATGCTTGCAAGGTCGCAGCCCCAAAAATCAAACTATCGTCCGCAAAGAAAAGGTGTGAAACCCGCGGACTCCCTCGATAGACTGCCACACCAGTGAACTGTCGCTCCTCTTCGGCCCGAGTAATTAAGGAGGACAGACCCTCCGCACATAATACAAACAAATAAGGTGACAGTGGATCCCCTTGCCGGAGCCCTCAACTAGGAACAAAAGTCTTTGTCGGACGTCCGTTGACCAGAACAGAATATGACACGGAAGAAATACAGTGCAAAATGGTATCCACAAACTGTTGGGGGAAACCCATCCTTTCCAAAACACCACGCAAGAAACTCCATTCAACTCAATTGTAGGCTTTACTCATATCAAGCTTTAAAGCAAAATGCCCCTCATTTCCGTGTCGCTTATTCTTCAAATAATGAAATATCTCAAAGGAGGCTAGCACATTATCACTGATAAGACGCCCCGCCACAAATGCACTTTGATTTAGAGAAATGACCTCCGGCAATATTTTTTTCATGCGATTGGCTAACACTTTGCTCACAATCTTGTAGGCCACATTACAAAGGCTAATTGGCCGATATTGAGAGATGCATTTAGGATTTTGCACTTTCGGAATTAACACCAGAAAAGTATCATTTACTGCTGTCACCCCTTTCCGATCATTAAGGATCCCCAAGACTGCCCGTGTGACCTGTTCACCCATCTTAAATGAGAGCTTACTCAGATGAGCAAGGATCCTCTAGAGTTTTTTTTCCCTAAAGTTTCCTAGAGTGGTGCATTGTGTGGTTAAGATTTAATAACAAGTCACATCAATTTTTCAGCATTAAATCTCAACCACACAATACACCACTTTAGGAAACTTTAGGAAAAAAACACTCTAGAGGATCCTTGGTGACACGGCAATGATACACCTGCCCGTGAATATACAATTCGTGAGACAGAGAGCACTCAAATCTATAGGTGGCGGGTGACATGGTTTGGGTTGAACTGATTTAGAAATTAAATCAGAATTAATTTGTGAATTACGATTTGATAAAAATTAGAATCAATTTAAATCATTTAAATTATGGAATTAATGCGAACTAAACCATTTAAATACGGATTGATTCATTTTGAAATCACAGTTTAACACAGTAAAACTTATATAACAATGTTCTTAAAACATTCAACATTTAGCAAATAATTATAAGTGGATCATCTAGCAAATAAACATAAATTCAACATCTAGCAAATAAAACTCTCATTTAACAAACATTTTGTTGTGACAATACAATTACAACACTAAACTTATGCTAAATAATTTATAATAAAAAAAGCAACAAAAACAACAGCACAACATAGCAGTAACCCAAATCAACTTGTAATATTTAAAAATTGATTACTGATAGTTAGTGGTAGTTCTATTGATAGGAGCGCCTCTTTCTTTTTTGGGAAAGTTTCTTATTTGAGTTATATATATAAAAGATTGGGATTGTATGCAGTAAGGTGTATGGTATAATGTAGGGTGGGATAGCAAATGGTCCGGATCAGATTCAATCCAGAACCAATCCACAAACAACCGGAAAGTTCCTTATTTTGGTTTTATATATAAAAGGTTAGGATTATATGCAACATAGTGCATGGTGTAATGTAAGGTGGGATAGTAAACAGTCTAGATCGGATTCAATTTGGAATCAATCCATAAACAACGGATTGCTAATGTAAGTGAGACTCGTTCACTCCTCTTTCACTCTATTTTTGTGATGTCCCAGGTTTTGGGCTTGAATAGTATTGTGTAGTAGAATTGTATGCATTTCCTTCGGTGTTTTGTTTACCATATTAAGTCGTTGAGATTCCTTTTCTACTTCTACTTAACCTTTCTTAACTTTTCCAGGTTGAAAATTTTGAATTTTGGACATTGGAACTTACCTTGGGTTGCAAAATCATTTTCTGAGTTTTGGGCAAAACCGCTCGTGCGGAATTGGAATCTGCCCGAGCAGATCCTCACAGAGTTTTTCAAACTTTTCTGGGTTTTCTGGGCAAAAAACTGCTCGAGCGGATTTTGGTGAATTTTTTTGGGCAGCTCTCTAGAGCAATCCGCTCATGAGGTAGAAAATTTGGCTTGTGCGGCTTGGGAATTCCACTCGTGCATAATTGAAACTGCTCGAGCAGATTTCGGCGCTTATGTTTCGATTCTCGTACTCTTTTTCTCAAAACTGATGCCAAAAGTATTTTTGGCTCATATTTTCTTCTTCTTCTCTCTCTCTCTTTATATATATATATATATATATATGCAGGGATGGACCGAGAGGGGCTTGGCAGGGGCGACCGCCCCCCCCTCCCCAAAGTTTTGAAAAGACTCCCTAAATATAGTATTAAAATTATATAGGTTCGCCACCCCAAAGTTTTTGCAAAAAATTTAAGAACCGCCACCCCTTAAATTTTATACTTTAAAATTAAAAAATTTAATTATTATTTTTTTGATAAATACTAAAGATAATAATAATAATTTATTTTTTTAAGTATGATTACTTTTTATTTTAAATTTAATAATGTTAAAATAATTGAAAATTTATTTATTAATATGTTAAAGTCTTTTTTATCTGATTAGGGTCTAAATTTTTTAGTTGTTTGGTTATAACTAAATAAAATAAAATAAAAAAAATAAAACTCACATGCCCCACACTTGAGTTAAAAAGGTCCCCAAATTCTTATTAACCTAATTCTCTAAGCCCTTCTCCACCACTTTACTCTCTCTCTCTCTCTCTCTCTGGGTTTTGGGATTATCATTGAAGCAGTACTAGAGGTTTCTTTAATTACAAGCCTTCCTGGATTCTACCTATAGCGATCCCGGTTTTCCCCGTTATGTATTGTATTTCGGACTTGAGTCTAGTGGTTGTGGTTGTTGTCTTATTCTTGTTTCCATCCTTTTATTCTTTGCATTTGAGTTTTGGGATGTGTTAGGTAAGATTGGAACAGGTTGGTTGGGTGTTGGAACATGTGGTTGCTGTCCAGGTTTTTGTTCCTTCGCTCGAGCAAGACTTTTGTCGCTCGAGCGAGCCTTGGTTTTGTGTCTCTTCGCTCGAGCGAGATCTCTTGCGCTCGAGCGTGCGTCTGCGTCCAGTTTGGACCTGAAGGTTGTCATTCTTGGCTCGAGCGAGCTTTCCTTTGCTCGAGCGAGCGAGCCCTATATTTTGAGTTTCTTCGCTCGAGCGAGCGGTCCTTCGCTCGAGCGTGCTTCTGGATTGCAGACCTGAAGCTTCGTGTTGTTCGCTCGAGCGAGGCTTTGTGCGCTCGAGCGAGGTTTGTCTGTGTCTGGTCGCTCGAGCGACCACTCCTTCGTTCGAGCGAGCCTCGAGTATATCAGTTGCAGCAGCGTGTTTCTCCTTCACTTTTTCATCTCATTTCACTTCCAAACCCTAGATCCGGCTCTCTCTCTCTCTCTCTCTCTCTCTCTACATACACCTTCTCTCTACAAATACCCTTGATTCTTGGGTGTGTCTACCCTAATCTCTTTGTAAGAAAGGTGGAGCTTGGTGTGGGCTACACTTTGATCCGAAAAAAGTTGTACTTTGGAGCACTTTCGAGTTTTTTCATCTTCTCCTTTGGGATCTTAACTTCGAGGTAGAAATGATCTACTCCTTATGAGTTTTAACATAAATATTAGTCATTTAGTATACATGTTGAGATTTGGTGACTTGGAAAGTTAGGGTTTGAGGTTGTGGTATATAAGAGAGGGGTTTTGTGTTTCTTTAAGCTCTATATGTATAAGAGGTCTTGAAAATGAGGTTTATGGGTTTGATAGATGAGATTTTGGTCTTAGGATCAATGTTTGAGAAAATGGGGAAATGCCCTAATTTAATTTAAATAATTAATTCTTATAATTAATTGGATAATTGTGAGAAATATGAAATTGATTTGAATATCATGAAATTGGATGGTATTGGGACTAGTTGGTGTGGTCAGCTTGATAAATCACTCACCTATGGAGAATGTGATAACTTATCTGTCTGGTAAATTCATTTATCTGTCTAGAAATAACTACTTTGGGCTATCGGTGGAGGATAGACTTGATTGTTGTAGAACCACATGACGATTAGGTAAATTGAAACTAGTCAATTGAAATATGTCATTGAATATGATAGTGAGAAGAACACATTGAATATGTGCCTTAACTGATTATGGTATAAAATAAAGACTTTCATACATTGTATATGTATATTGTTTGGGAGGAGATAGGGGATGTACTCCATATGTGTTTATTTGTTTTAATACATTATATATGTACCTTTGTTTGGGAGGAGATAGGGGATGTACTCCATATGTGTGGTTATATGCTTAAATACATTGTATATGTATCCTTTGTTTGGGAGGAGATAGGGGATGTACTCCGTATTTGGTTATATGTTTAAATACATTGTATATGTATTCTTTGTTTGGGAGGAGATGGGGGATGTACTCCACATGTGCTTATATGTATTTTGTTTGGAGGAGATACGAGATGTACTCCATTGGTGATTACATGTTTAAATACATTGCATATGCATCTTTATTTGGGAGGAGATAGAGGATGTACTCCATAGGTGATTACATGTTTAAATACATTGTATATGCATCTTTATTTGGGAGGAGATAGGGGATGTACTCCATAGAAAACTAAGCTGGCCGGAGTGTCCGGGGTGAAAATCCCGAAACCTTATAAATTGAAGTTCATGAATGAAGTTGACTTCTGAAGTGTTAATTACATGAGTTGCAGTCTCATTTTGAGTTGTGGATAACGGAAGTGTTAATAAGTCGAGTTGCAGTCTCGTTTAAATTGTTTGGTTAGATAATGAACCATATTTAGTAATTGAATTGGATAAATAAGAAGTGTGGATTGAAACCTGGTTGTAATTGTTGTTGGGGTATAAGAAGGGTGTGGGTTAGTCCACACGTGTTAGTCTTTTATCAAATGATAATGTTTTAGTAATTTCTCATATTGGGTTTAGTTTATCTCTATTGGGCTTTGGCTCACCCTACTTGGGACACCATTTTCAGGTACAGGAGACATGCCAAGTTCAAGATCTTTGCTTGGGAGGTCTTAGGTGTGGAAGACTCTGCTTGTTATTTGTTTTGTTGATTTCATGTAAATGCAAGCCGATGGCTTTACTTGTAAAAGAGTTAGAACTCTTCCTTTGTGTAACCAAGTAACAACTTGGAAAGATGTATGCCCGCAGGGCATTCTATCATTTTTTGTAAACATCTGTACCTTATATGAAATACTCTTTAGCAATATTAACTCTGATGTATGTATGGAAATGTGATTTGTCTATCATGTATATAGAACGGTTGGATGTGGGGTTTATGTAATAAAATGAGGGCGTTACACTACCTTCCCTTCAAAACACTATTCTGGGTATGCAATTCAATCCTATATACATTTATAACTACTCTACAATTTCTACATATCTATACATAGATATTTGAATGTAGTAGAATTAATTGTAGATTGCTTATGCATATATAATTAATATCAATGGTACACATCTTTTTTGTAGATTGCTTATGCATATATAATTAGAATTTCAATGGTACACATCTTTTTTGTAGATTGCTTATGCATATATAATTAGAATTTCAATGGTACATATCTTTTTCATAGAAAATTCTACGTATGTAATATTACTGCATATATAATTAATCCATATTGAGTTCAAAACGCATCAATTTTGAATTATAATAGACTTGTTGTCTCTGAAAGAAATCTTCTCTTGTTTTGGTTGCAAAACCAAGCATTTACTGTAGGCTTAAATAATAATAATAATAATAATAATAATAATAATAATAATAATAATAATAATAATAATAATAATAATAATAATAATAATAATAATAAATATCTTTAATTTCTCAGAGATGAATAGGCTTAAATATCTTTAATTTCATTGCAATTCACTTCAATTTGGATGCTATTCACCTCGTTAGGGTTAGAAATTCTATTACTATGAAGATTCTTATTGTTTACCCATTGAAAATGACATGTCCTTTGTTTGTTAGATTAAATTATATTATTAGTGTGCTTTTTACCTAGTGAGTAACAAAAATTGTTTAATAAATTTCAGGTTCTTAAATAAAATTGAGTTGAATGTTAGGTGAATTATGGTGAACAAAAAAATTGATTTTTTCTTTAAGAAAAGCGGCTCTCAAGATATAGAAGTTAATGCAACTACAAAACCTTCCACTGATAATGTTGAAGCTTCAATTCCTGAACAACGTCCTTGTAAAGTGCCTAGAATAGAATCCAAAGAAGTTGATACACTTTCTTTGGTAAGGGATCCAGGACTACGACCACAAATTTGGGATTATTTGATATCTCAACGTGATGAGATTCGACGAGCTTACATCAAATTTGGACCATACCAACCTGACAACCATCCTTTTGAAAAGAAGAATGGGCATCGTTTTCTAGCTTCGTGGTACAAGTTATTTCCAGATTGGCTAGAATATTCTTCAACCAAACATTGTGCTTTTTGTCTTCCTTGCAATCTTTTTACAAAACCAAATGGATGCACTACTTCTAGTGCTTCCATTTTTGATGGATTTTCTTCATGGAAGAAAGTCAATAGTGGGAAGAATTGTGCTTTCTTGACTCACATGGGAAAAGGTCCTAATTCATCGCACAGAATTGCTATTAAATCTTGCCATGATTTAACAAATCAAGCGCAACACATTGAGAAGATAGTTAAGAAACCAACTTCTCAACAAGTTGCAAAAAATCGTTTGTGGTTGAAGACTACAATAGATGCTGTCAAATGGCTTACATTTCAAGCTTGTGCATTTAGAGGTTGTGATGAAGGTCATGATTCTAATAATCGTGGGAATGTTATTGAATTGATAAAGCTCTTGGCATCTTATAATGTGGATGTGGCAGATGTTGTGTTACACAAAGCTCCTCAAAATGCTTCATATTACTCGCATCGAATTCAAAAATAGATTCTTAGTATTTTTTTTGACAAAATACAAAGATTCATTTGTGAGGAGATTGATGAAGCAAAATTTTGCGTTATAGTGGATGAAGCTCGAGATGAATCAAAGAGGGAGCAAATGGCCATTGTTCTAAGATTTGTTGATAAAGATGGTTGTATAAAGGAGCGTTTTTTTGGTATAGTTTATGCATCGGGTACAACATCAGCAACTTTGAAAGAAGAAATATGTATTGTCCTATCTCGTCATAATCTCAGTGTACAAAATATTCGTGGTCAAGGGTATGATGGTGCTAGTAATATGCGTGGAGAGTGGATTGGGTTGTAGGCCTTATTTCTTCATGACTGTCATTTGGGTATTATGTTCATTGCTTTGCTCATCGACTCCAATTAGCATTGGTAGCGACAGCAAGAGAGGTTATACCCGTTGCCCAATTTTTTTCTTATCTAGCTCTCACAGTTAATCTATGTGGCTCTTCTTGTCAAAGGCATGATCAGTTGAAAGTTGCTCAAGCTGAAGAAATTGCAGCAAAACTTGCCATTGATGAAGATGAAACTAGTAAAGGCAAAAATCAAGTTGGGACATTGAAACGGGCTGGAGATACTCAATGGGGTTCTCACTTGGGATCTATTTCCAGTTTGATAAATATGTTTGGTGCAACTTGTTCAGTCTTAAGTAATGTCATCAATGATGGAGCCACCTCTACTCAACGTGCAGATGCAGATGGAGTTTATGATAAGATTACATCTTTTGAGTTTGTGTTTATCTTACATCTTATGAGAGATATTATGGGGACTACTAATGATCTTTGCCAAGCTTTGCAACGTAAATCTTAAGATATATTGAATGCAATGCATCTAGTGTTAACTACAAAAGCACTTGCTCAAAAATATAGAAAAGATGGATGGATTTCTTTGTTGGAGAATGTTCAACTATTTTGTGGAAAATATGACATAGATATTCCTGATATGAGTGCTCGTTACACATCTGGTGCTTGTCACCAAAGAGATCACATTACTATTGAGCATCATTTTTGGGTTGATATTTTTACAATTATATGTGATTCTCAATTGCAAGAATTGAACAACAGATTCAAAGAAGATGTGATGGAGTTGCTTATTCAAAAGCTCTGCTTTAGATCCTACGGATGATTACAGTTTGTTCAAAATTGAAGATGTATGCAAGCTTGCAAATCAATTTTATCCTAATGACTTTACAGAGTAAGAAAAAATTCATTTGAAATTCCAATTGCAAAATTACGAAATTGACATCCTTAAACATCCTAAGTTTCAGCAGTTGTTGACAATTTCTGAATTGTGCCAAATATTGGCAACAACAAGGAAGTCAACAATTTATCCTCTTGTCGATAGATTAATTCGTCTTGTTCTAACTTTATCAGTTTCTACGGCGACAACAGAACGTGCATTTTCAGCCATGAAAATTGTAAAGACTAGATTGCGCAACAGGATGGAGGATGATTTTCTTTCAAGCTACTTGTTAACATATGTTGAGAAAGACATTGCTCGAGATTTTGATGTAGATTCCATCATAGATGCTTTTTATGTCATGAAAGAACGTCGAGCACAACTTTAGATGCCTAAGTAGATATGTAAAGCAAATAGTTGCTTTTTTGAAAATTATTATGGATTTACTAGAACATATCCAATTGTATTTTGATAATATTTTGTAGCTATATACGATGAATGGAAACATATAATTATATATTTTTGTGATATTTGGGTAGAAAATGATATTGTATATCACATGCTCATGACAAATTTTTTCATTGCATATACACTCGCCCCCCCATATTAGAATCCTGCGTCTGTCCCTGTATATATGTATCTATCTATTCTCTCTCTTCTTTCTAAAAACACACAAAATATCCAACTTCTCTCTAAGATTTAGCTCAAATCTTCAAGAGTTTGAGGGGGTTTCTTACACTAAATCGAAGAGGGCGACGAGGGTTACGTTTATAATCGATTGGATCGTGTTTTTATGAGTTTGATTTCTAGGGTTTCCATCATCTTCATCTCCAAAGCTTGAGGTAGGGATAATCTATGAGAGATATATACATTTTTGCAAGTTGATACATGTTTTGGGTATTTCATCATGTTTTGAGTTATGATTTTGGGTTGTGAACCCTATATGATGTTAGAAGTTGATTTCATCTATATTTTTCTAAAACTTTTGAGAATATGAGTTATGTTCTAAAGTATAGGTGCTGTTTTGGAAAAATCTTCAAAAAAAATAAAAATAAATAAATAAATGGAACAAAACCTTGTTTTGATAGAATTTGGAAATTTTGGAAAAAAGTTGAGATATTGTGAAATTGATGCTTAATAAATTGCTATGTGAAGAAATGATGGAGAAATTTCTATTGTTGTATTACATGGGGAATTTCATGGAGGAAAAGAAAAAAAAATGTTGACTTTGATGCTTATGATTGAGTTGTCTTGGAAAATCAATGTTTACAAAATGATGTCAAATATGTAGAGAATACATGAATGATGAAGTTGTCATATCATCCTTTAGAATTATATTATGATGATTATTGAATACAAATGTTGAGGATTTGAGAATGATGTCAATATTGAGATTTGGTCTCCATTTACATTATGCTATGTAAGTTGATGAATCTACATTGGGTAAATTTTCGGGGCGTGACAATTTTTGGTGTAACGATTTCGACGCAAAACTAAGGTAGATTTCAAGTTCTAACTTTTGATTTTGAAAATCCTAATTTTGATTTTGATAGCCCTAATTTTTGGAACCCTTTTTAAAACCCCATTTGGTTTCAACATTCGATAATCATGATCAATATCTCTTTGCTATTTGATTTTTCATGGTATATACTCTCATATATATATATATATACTAGTGGTAACTCATACTATGAATGAGGCTTTATAAATTAAAAAAATAATAATTATAATTATTTTGAAATAATTCAATATTTTGTCTTGTGGTCTACATGAAATTTATAAGTTAACTTTTATGTTTTATAACTTTTTAAATTATTAGTTTAAAAAAATTAATATATATATATATATATATATATCTATTTAGTGTAATTTTGATAATTTGTATTAAAAAAAAGCAAAACCTGATTAAATGACATTAAATGAGTTATGGCATATCTCTTCTTGTTATGAAAATATACAAATTTAAAAGTTATAATTAAGACAAATATACAATTTTATTATTAAATGTGAAGTGAAGTGATATTTAACAATAATTGATATGATGTTCCTATTATTAATCTAATAATTTAAGTTACATTTTTTTTATTTTAATTTTATAACTAAAAATACAATATGAATATAATATGCACACGGATTTCTAGTGTTTAAGAATAAGAAGGTTTCACAATATTTTCAACCTTTCATTATTTTCTTTTAATTTTTTTTTATCTAATTTGATTTTAAACTTGAATAAAAAAATTGATTTGATATGAATTATTTTAACTTTTTCATTAAATTTTTGTCAATTTTTAAAAGAACTTTCATTCTTATTCCAATTTTTTTTTTCTTTTCATCAATTTTGATGAAAAAAACAATAATTTCCAATGCTTCATCTTTTTAAATTTTTATCAAATTATAATTTGATAAAAAAATTATTAAGGGTTGAAGATTCCCTTAATTAGAATTATAGTGAAATAACATCTTGAAATATTGAAAGTTTGAGTATGTGGTTGATTGAAATGTATAATTTGATTAATTCTCTTTACATATTTGTATAAAAATTAATGCTTATGACTACATTATTATAAGTCGGATTAGGAAAAGTTTTTTGAGATGTCAAATAATTTTCATTTGTAAATATCCTACCTACTAAAAAAAGAAAAAAAACAAAAGAAAAATATAAAAAAAATATGTAACTGTTGGATATGTGTTTATCAGTTTTGTTTTGTGGACATAAACAACTGATGTTTCAATTTAAAAAATTAAAAAGTAAAAAATAAAAAAAATTGATTGGATTTTTTGGGGATAAAAGAAGTCATTTAACTCCTCTATATACTATTTAAGATGGACTATTTTAATCACAAAAAAAAAAATTATATTTACAGATTATCCCTATATATTATGCTATTAGATACAACTATAGTGGTAACAAATTAACTATAATATTTATGAAAAGTTATACTAAAACTTTTATTTTCAATTAATTGAATTATAATTAACAAACTAACAAATAACAGTAATGTTATAATGGGATAGAAACAGAATAAAAATAAAGAACACAATGATATTTAAAAGTTTTTAATTTACCTAGTTATAAAAAAAATCTAATGTTATAGTAAAATCTTGAATTCTCAATAAATTTTTACATTTTCTATAAAATAAAATGACAATAAAAAATAAAAAATAAAAATTTGATACCCATTTTTTTTTACTTCAATTTTATGATTTTCATTGAAGAAAACAAAATCCGATCAAAATCTTTGGTACATAACAGATATAGATATTTTGATTGTAGCCATCATCTCCAATAATTCTTTTCTACCATGCAAACACGTAAACAAATACATAAACCTTTAAAACCGAAATCAAAACCAACAGTAGATAAAGAGAATCACACATGAAAATAAATAAATAAATTTTTGGAGTAGTTGGATGTTACCTCCAACAACTTAGATCTTGCCCAGCCCAATCCATCAGCTCCTTTGCCTGTGCTCATGAAATCTAGGAGTTGAGATGACTAATTAGATTATTCTTTAAATAAGACTAGACAATGGATTAATTTATCACATTAAGTAATTTAAAATTTTGATAGATATACATAAAAAAAAAAAGATAATTATGTTACTAAATCATAATTCAAATTTAGATATTAATTGTCATATCTTTTTGACATCTATATCTAAATTCTTATCTTCTTTATTTTTGTGTGGTTTCTATTTATTTATTTGTTTCAATTTATTTAAGATGGAGTTGTTGGTTTCTATTTTTTTAATTTTTTTTTTAATTTATTTGTGGTTTCTATTTGTTTTTAATTATTATTATTATTTAGGTAAGTTATGATGTAAGTTAGATATATGATAGACATGTGAGTTTTATTAATTTAAATTATGATAATGGGAGATATTTTTAAATTAGATTTGTTTAAATAGATTTTAAATATTTTTAAAATTTAAAATTTAAAATTGGATATTGAGATGCAAAAGAAAGATTTTAACTGAATAAGTAAAAATCAAATTTATTAATTTTATTTGTTTGTATATCTAATTTTTAGTTTTTTTTTTTTTTGTTATGTTATAATATAATATATAAGATATACATAGATACCCACAATTCTAATGAAAAATATAATCTAATTTTTTGGGAAAGAGAGAAGGAAAACAAGTTTTAATATTTTCTTTTCGAAATCGGTGAGAGATTAGGATAGAGAGATTATGAAATATTTTTGTTATGTTTTCATTTGAAATCCATAAATTAAGGAATAATTATTATTTCTAAAATAATTAAATAAATAAATCAGTCAATAGATTTTTTTAATTTTTTTTATATATTAAAAAATCAATAATTTTAGAATGAGAGTTTAGAATTGTTAGGAGATTTCTCATTAGAAACGCCATTTTCTTCATATAATATATATATCTGTGCTATTATATATGTGAGCACATGACTTGGTATCTAATAGTGTGGTAACTTTCTTTCTGTGACATGGCAAATTTTCCTATCCTAAAATAAAAAAATATTATTCACGGGCGTGAGCAAGATTGAACCCAAGATCTTAAGTTTCATTAAGAACCCTTTTACTATTTAGACGACATACATATTATGATGTTAATCTTTTTATTATTTGTTTTTATACTTACTTATTTGAATTGCACACACACATTGCGTATGCCACCCACTAATATAGATAGATGTTTGTGAATCACTTGACTGTATTATATATACCAGCGGCCGGATACAAGCGATGCATGTACAAATTCCAAAAAGGTATTGATTATTTTTTTATTAAAAAAATAACTATACATCACCAACTCATTAAAAAAAAAAAAAGATAGAGAACACTCACAATTTTGACATAAACAGAGTAAAATAATAATTCTTGAAAAAATAATACTCTTTTTAAAAACTACAAATCCAAGATTCTTAGAAAACTTACAGTCAAAGAAATTTGATATACACAAAGAAAAATAAATAATTATAAATTTTTGACATAAACGAAGTAGAATAATAATCAAATTTTGTCTCCAAGGAACTTGATAACATAATGATACTTTTTATCTTCTTTTATTTTTTAATGAAGGAAATAAAAGTATAATTAACATTAGTACACACAAAATACAAAAATACAAACCCAAAACTCTTAGAACACCTCAATCAAAGAGATTTATATAAAAAATAAAATAACCAAATCCAAAACCCAAAAAACAAACCAAAAAAAAGTGTTTCTTTTTTTTTTTTTTATTATTTTTTATTTTCAATAAGAGCACTGGGCACAGACACACACCAAAAAAAAAGTTAGTTATTGTACGAGCACGAAATATTCTTCTGGTATAATCCTGTTGATCAAGTCTGAGCTCCTCCGTACGTCGTCGCTTTACTCCCTGAAAACACAAACGTGAGCTAGCCGGCGGGTGTGTGCCGGATACCTCTCCGATGCCTAAGTCAGCAAAATAGACAAATAGGCAAAAAGCTCTGTGTATTCGAGAATCAAAGTTGTGTTACCTTTTCCAAAGGTTATGTTGTGAGCTTTTATAGGTTCCGTGTGGCACAATCCTAGTAGGACTCTTACTCCTCTATGTAGAGTCCTCCTAGGAATCACATTCTTGAAAGATAATGCCTATCCTTCAACACCCCCCTCAATGCTTAAACCAAGTGAGATGGTTTTACCTCGGTAGCACGGCAAAATGACTGAGATAACACGACCGTGCTAAACTGGCAAAATTATCCGAGCTACAAATAGCTCGGCTCTTCCTTTACTGCTTTTACCTCGGTTTCTTCCGTAGAGACCGTGTTATCCCATGGCAAGCTTGGACCGAGCTAATCAATGAGCAAGGTCCTCAGGAAAGCCAAAAATACCTCGGCTCAGCATGGTATGACCGAGCTAACTGTTGCCACTCTGACCGTGGTGACTGAGCTAACTGCAAAGCTCATTTGGACCGGGCTAACTACAAGGCTTTTCCTACTGTGGCCCATAGAACGGCCCATTACCCAGCTCGGCCCAATTTACATATAAATTACCCTCTCAATTGCCCCTTAATTCCATTTGCGCAGCATGATAGGGATTACCTGTTACAAGCCGAGCTAAAAAACTTTAACCTTCCAACCGAGCTAGATTCACACCGTGCTATCAATCTGTCTGGTCAAAATGTCTCTTCAGTCTCTGTAACTGAATCGATTTCCATTCCTTACACACGTGGCAGACTCTTATTGGCCCAATGCAGCTGTCACGCCGCTCTTGTACCTCGCAACTTTTGAATAGTCCCACCAAAAACCAAGGTTTATACAAAAAAACCCCATTTCTTCAGATCACAATACCCCTGTTCATCTTCTCTTTCTCTCTCTACCCTCTAAGTTTTTTATTTTGCTTCAATACTGCTTCTGCAAAAGCTCGTATTCTTTGCTAAGATTGCTTCCATCTTCAGTCCCCCCATTTTGAACTGGTAAGTAACTCAAATCTGTTTCCTGTTTGCTGATATCGTCCATGTTTAGTAATACATAGCATGCTTAGTTGTATGTTTTTCAAAACATATGTTCCATTTTTGCTTAGCCTTCTGTTTTATGGAAAAAAAAAAAAAAAAAAAAAAACCTTGTAATGTGACCACTGTATATATGAACAATCTGAACTATTTTCCTTTTGATCCAAAATCTCACTTCAACCGAACTAGGATACTGTTTGTGTTAGGTGTAAGCTTAGCGAAACTAAACAACCGAACTAGAACCCATAGTAACAATAATCTTGAGTACCTTTCGCTATACTTTAGCTGGGCTAACGAACTGCCTTAGGTTCGCGCAATACCGCGCTAGAAAGCCTCACCCACTGACCGAGCTACGACTTGGGGCTAAACTAGCTTCCTTAGTCTAAACCGAACTAAGAATGCTGCCCTAAAAGGCTCAACTGGGCTAAAGCCCCTTTGCTCAAACCGAGCTAAGACTGGATAGCATCCCACGTAGCTGAGCTAGGACTTCATTTATCTTGCCTCTGTGCTTTTAGCACGGTCCAACGATCATCGCTTAACACCTTTCTCTTTTACTTTGCAGACTTAGGTTAGCCAGGCACTCATTTGAGCGCTCAACCGAGCTGCTCAACGTCATTTCTCAACCGAGCTAATACTTAAGCTAATTTATTCATAATTTAATAGCAAATGGGTAAATATAGGTTTTTAGTAAACTCACCAGGGGCCATGGCCGAGTTCCGAAGGGACTACCATATCCCTGATCACGTCCATCTTACCTTAGCCGACCTGGATATCACACCCTGGGGAAACCAAGGCTTCGTTCCCTTCACCCTTCTTTCCATTGTAGAAACCGGATTGCGATTCCCTGTATAGCCCCTTCTCTGTGAATTCCTCAGACAAACAAACCTTTGCCCTACCCAGCTTTCCACCAATTCTTACCACATAATAAATGGCATCGCCGAGCTAAACCGCTGTACTGGCCTTAATCTCGGTTTAGCCGAGCTCTTCCACCAATATTCCATAGGATCAAATGAAGATGGCTAGGTTTACTATCTAAGAATAAGGCGCCGGCGTGAAAAGATAATAAAGAATACCCCGGATAAGGATGTAAACAATGATGATTTCTTCTGGGTTTCTGGGAACTTCGAAGACCACGAAGCCCAGATCCCGAGCGACCGAATTAATTGGAATAAAGGAGTCGCCGGTATAACTACCTCGGCCCAATTTCATGTTCTTTCTCTTACTTCGGTACTTACTTTTAACCGTACTAACTGTTGTCTCCTTCCTTCATGCAGATTTGAACTTTCTCAAGTCCCAGTACAACTACCCCAACTTAAACACACTTCGCGCCACACTTCGATATCCAAACAGGAGCTGGGCCGAGCTACTGAATTTTGAACCGACCTATTGATATAGTAGCCGTAGGAAGACCAGGGTGATTTCCTCTTAGAGCCATCCCCAGAACCTGATCCTTCCCCTCAACAAGTCAACTTGATCCCATTGACTGCGGAGCAAGAGATGGCCAAGAAAAGAGCAGTAAAGGCCCTTCTAACCGAAACAAACCAGGTCGAGGTACCACCAGCCAGCCAAACTCAAGAGACCGTGGTAGCCCTGCCAACCCATCAACCTTCAACATCTCGGGCAAGCAAGCGTGCTCGGATTTCCACAACCGAGCCACGCCTTGTTGATGAAGAAGACACCATTCTCCCACAATCCACTCCACCAAGCCCACAACCGGAGCACTCAGACCGAGCTAGCTCCTCCAAGTGGGTACCAAAGGTCACCTTTAAGAACCGCGCTATCACTGACTCCGATTCAGTGGTCACGGAAAAAGATCATTTGTTGGCCTTCAATCTGGCCAAGAGCGTCTGCCTTCCAGCTGACATGAATCATCATGATCACCTTACCGAGCTGAAGGCCATTCGCTCGGCTTCAAAGTCAATGGTGTTGGTAAGTTCTCTTTTTCATTCTCCAAATTTCAACATCTTTTAGCTCGGTTCCTACTCAATACTCCCTCCTCCTCTCGCAGGCCTTACAGAAAAACCACATTGCTCACAAACGCGTGCTGGAACTTCGAAAAACTACAAGGCAGGCCATGGCAGAGGCCAATGAAAAAATGGCCGAACTAAAAGAATCTCAGCAAAAGATGGCCGAGCTACAGGCCGAAGTAGCCCGACTCACTGGCCTAGTCAATTCAGCCGAAGCCGATAAGAAGAAGGCTGCAGCCGTGGTGAAAGATAAATACTTGTGCGAGCTGGCCAAGCTCGAGGGAAAAAAGAACGCTGAGATAACCGAGCTAGAGAAGAAGGTTGAGGACGCCGAAGACCGCGGTTACAAGGAGGGAGAGGCCACTTACATCAAGCAATGTGAAGCTACAAAAGATCTTTTCTTCAAGTGTGGATGAACGGCGGCTGTGGCGCAGCTCGGTCATAGCCCAGAGACCGAGGTCTTCCTCAACCCTCGTCCATAGTTCATACCGAGCTCTATGGCGGAGTACGCTGCCGCCATTCAGCAAAAATTTCTGCAAGAGGAGGATGAGGATGTTGCTCCAGAAGACAACACCCAGCCCCGTCGCCAGTTTATCTCCCCAACTCCAGTGGTCTCCATCCCACCTTTGCCTGCTGTGTCTGATGCGGTGCCTCTAACCGAGCTGAACCAAGAGGTGCTTGCAACAACTGAGCTACCTCTGGGTGAAGGCCGGGTTGTTTTGGACGCCGACCTAGACGACCTTTTCTCCTGATTTTTATTTTTTGTCTAGCAAAAGAATTTGTAACCGGGCTAAGGCCTTACCTTTTGTACTTCTGATTTGCGCTTATCAATGAAATCTTCTTTTGCTCCAACTGTTTGTTCGGTTTCTTTCCATGCTTGTATTTACCTTCCAAATGTAATCTGAATGTAGTGTAACATTGTCTGGTCGAGATACTTTATCTCGGTCTTAACTTTGCAATCTAACTGGCCATACCTGCCAACCTCTTCAGCCTAGATTCTTATCTCGGCTGAAGAACAATAAGTGTTGGTTTTTCCAGCCAACCACTCTTCAGTCTGGGTCTTTACCTCGGCTGAAGAGTACTAAGTGTTGGTTTTTCCAGCCAACCACTCTTCAGTCTGGGTCTTTACCTCGGCTGAAGAGTACTAAGTGTTGATTTTTCCAGCCAACCTCTTCAGCCTATATCCTAATCCTAGCTGAAGAGAGCTTGAGGTTGGTTATTCTTGCCAACCTAGAGTAAAGTGTTTGTTATTCCGACCAAACGTCCTGCAGCCTAGATCCTTATCCTGGGCTTAGGAGAAGTGTTGGTTTTTCCAGCCAACCTCTAAGTTGGTTATTCCTGCCAACCTAGAGTAAAGTGTTTGGTTATTCCTGCCAAACGTCCTGCAGCCTGGATCCTTATCTTGGGCTTAGGAAGGGTGTTGGTTATTCCAGCTAACCTTTAAGTTGGTTATTCCTGCCAACCTAATGTAAAGTGTTTGGTTATTCCAGCCAAACGTCCTGCAGCCTAGATCTTGATCTTCGGCTTAGGAGAAGTAAGTGTTGATTTTTCCAGCCAACCTCTTCAGCCCAGATCCTAATCTTAGCTGAAGAGAGCACAAAGTTGGTTATTTCGGCCAACTCTGCTTTTGTTGCCCCTAGCTCACTAAAACAACTTTTACAGAATAAAACAATTATGTTAAAAAGAAAACTACTTGTTTTATTGAGAAAAAGAAAAATTGCAAGTACTTTAAAGAAAAGCTAAAAATAAAATAGTTTGAGATTGACAGTGTTCCATGGCCTGGGAATGGCTTTGCTGTCCTTGTCTTCCAAGTGGTATGCCCCTTTTCCTGCTAACCCAACCACTTTGTAAGGTCCTTCCCAATTGGATCCTAACTTGCCGTCTCCAGGCACCAGGGTGTTTCCCGTTACTTTGCGCAGTACCCAATCTCCAACCTTGAATTGCCTTGGATGTACGGTCTTGTTGTATTTTCTGGATAACTCCTGTTGGTATGAGGCGATGTGAACCAGTGCTCTTTCTTTTCTTTCTTCTACAAGGTCGAGCTCCAATGCGATGGTTTCTCTATTTAAGTCTAGATCAAAATTTTCGCTTCTAATGGTGGGGAGGCCAACTTCCAGTGAGATTATTGCTTCCATGCCATAGGCCAAGGAAAAAGGTGTTTCTCTAGTTGATCGCCGAGGCGTGGTACGGTAAGCCCATAAAACATGAGGAAGCTCATCCGCCCACTTTCCTTTTGCTTTCTCTAGCCTTTTCTTCAATCCATCCAAGACGACTTTCTTGGATGCTTCTGCCTGGCCATTTGCTTGGGGGCATGCCGGTGTAGAATTGTAGAATTCTATCTTGTATTCCTTACAAAAACCTCTTAAAATTTTGTCGTCGAACTGAGTGCCGTTGTCTGATATTAGAGCCTTGGGTATGCCAAACCGAGTAATGATATTCTGCCAGACGAAATTCTTCACATCTTTCTCTTTTATTGAAACGAGTGCTTTCGCCTCCACCCACTTCGTGAAGTAGTTTGTTGCTGCAAGAAAGAACTTCCTGTTGCCGGGTGCTGTTGGAAGTGGTCCTACTATGTCCAAGTCCCACATTGCGAAGGGCCATGGGCTAGTTAATGGTAGTAGTTCTCTAGCTGGTTGATGTATTTGGTGTGCGAACTTCTGACATTTCTCGCACTTCTTGACATACTTCTCTGAATCTGCTTGCATGTAAGGCCACCAATATCCTTGTGAAATTGCTCTTTTGGCTAAAGATCTTCCTCCTTGGTGGCTGTCGTATACGCCTTCGTGAATTTCGAACAGGAATGCTCCGACCTTGCTGGGATGGACACACTTCAGGTAAGGTCCTATGAAGGATTTCTTGTAGAAGGCCATTAATGGAGAGAGCCAAAATCGCTGTGACTTTGCTCTTATTTTGTTGGCCTCCTTCTTTTCTTCGGCAAAATGCCGTCTTTTAGGAACACTATAATGGGATCCATCCATGAAGGGCCTAGTTCGGCACAACATACCTCTGCTGCTTTAGCTTCTTCAATGCTTGGTCTTGGTAGGAAGTCAATTAGTAATGGATGCGGGATGGATGTGTCTGCCATCGAGGCAAAGCCCGCTAGTTCATCCGCTCTGCTGTTTTCTTCATGACTGATCTGCTCTATCCGTACTACTTCAAACTTCATGATCTCCTTTCTGACTAACTCTTGGTACTTAGCCATCCTTTCATCCTTTGCCTCGTAGTCGCCTGAAATTTGGTTTACAACTAGTTGGGAGTCACTGTAAACCATTAGTTCGGTTGCCTTCATGTAGAATGCTGATTTCAGTCCTGCTAAAAGTGCTTCATACTCCGCCTCATTGTTTGATGCTGGGAAGCCAAGGTTGACTGCTTGTTCCACTACTAGGCCATCTGCTGAGATGAGGACTATGCCAAGTCCTGCACCGTGCCTGTTGGATACTCCATCCACAAAGAGCTTCCACATCTCTCCAATGAATAACTTCCAGCAGGTAGAGGGATCAGATGATGCCTTGGGATTCTGAGTGTTGCTGGTGTTTTCTTCAAAGTCCACCCTTACTATTTGTCCCTCACTATCTGATTGTACCAAGTTTTTATTTGTTGATGAGTTTTTGCTTGGTGCAGCATGGTTTGCTTCTTCCACCCTTTGCCACTACTACAAAAATAGTTAAAGATCACACTTTGACAAAAAAAAAAAGATCTCACTTTTATTGGAAGTGTGATAAAAAAAATTATATTGATATTTTAATCACACTTAATTTGATTGAGTGTGATAATATTTATTTTTTATGTCACTTTTCAATTAAGTGTGATTATATATATATTTTTTAATCACACCTTCTAATTAAAAGTGTGATTATATATACACTACTACTTTTTAATCACACTTTTTAAACAAAGTGTGATTATATATATATATATATATATATATATATATATATATTTTAATCACACATTCTAATTAAAGTGTGATTGTTTATATATTTTTTAATCACACCTTTTAATTAAAGTGTGATTATATATACACAATTACTTTTTAATCACACCTTTTAAACAAGTGTGATTATATATATATTTTTTTTAATCACACATTCTAATTAAAGTGTGATTATTTATATATTTTTTAATCACACCTTTTTAATTAAAGTGTGATTGTATATACACTACTACTTTTTAATCATACTTTTTAAGTAAGTGTGATTATATATATATTTTTTAATCACACATTCTAATTAAAGTGTGATTATTTATATATTTTTTAATCACACCTTTTAATTAAATATATACTACTACTTTTTAATCACACTTTTTAAACAAGTGTGATTATTTATATATTTTTTAATCACACCTTTTTAATTAAAGTGTGATTGTATATACACTACTACTTTTTAATCACACTTTTTAAGTAAGTGTGATTATATATATATTTTTTAATCACACATTCTAATTAAAGTGTGATTATTTATATATTTTTTAATCACATTTTTTTTAATTAAAGTGTGATTATATATACACTACTACTTTTTAATCACACTTTTTAAGTAACACTACAAGAAAAGTGGGCTTATGAGACGAAACTTTTTGCAACGGCACATTTGCCGTCGCAAAAAATGTGACCTTTTGAGACGGCACAATTTGCCGTCGCAAAAAATATGACTTTTTGAGACGGCACAATTTGCCGTTGTAAAAAATATGACTTTTTGAGACGGCACGACTTGCCGTCTCGCAAAAAAAAAAAATGTGACTTTTTGAGACGGCACAACTTGTCGTTGCAAAAAAATGTGACTTTTTGAGACTTCATATATATAGTTACAAAATGGTTTAAATAAATGCAATGGTATTTTTCTATCATAAAAAAAAAAATTGAAAAAAACGACGTCGTCTTACTCTTTTGATATAACATTTCTCTTTTCATCAATTTTTTTTATCTTGCTGTCTCTCTGTCTCTATCTCTGTCTCTCTTCTCTTTCTCTCTCTCACTCATCACTCTTCTCTGTCTGTCTGTCTGTCTCTCTCTTTCTCTCTGTGTCTCTGTCTCTCTTCTCTTTCTCTCTCTCACGCATCACTCTTCTCTGTCTGTCTCTCTTTCTTTATGTCTCTGTCTCTATCTCTCTTCTCTTTCTCTCTCTCATTCATCACTCTTCTCTGTCTGTCTGTCTCTCTTTCTCTCTGTGTCTCTCGTTCATCTCTCTTCTTTCTCTGTCTCTCTCTCGTTTATCTCTTTTTGCTATTCTCTCTCTCTCTCTCTCTCTCTCTCTCTTTGTCTATCTCTCGAGCATCTTTTGTTTCTCTTTTTTTTTTGTCTCTTCTCTCTCTATCTCTTTGTCTCTCTCGTTTTTGTCTCTTCTCTCTCTTTTTTTTTCTATGTCTCTCTCTCGTTAATCTCTTTTCGCTTTCTTTCTCTCTCTTTTTGTTTATCTCTTGCCCATCTCTTGTTTCTCTCTCTTTTTCTGTCTCACTCTCTCTCTATCTTTTTCTCTCTTTGTCTATCTTTATCTCTTTCTCTCTCCGTCTCTCACTCATCACTCTTCTCTTTCTCTGTCTACCTGTTTGTTTGTCTGTCTGTCTGTCTCTCTCTCCCTCACTGTGTTCGCCTTGCTCACTCTCTCCCTCATCTCTTCTCTATTTATTGAGCTCCCTCTCGATTCATCGATCCAACCATGTTGGGGACCCTAGTGGGCGGTGACCCCCAGCACCCCCACCTCCACGTGGGGGGCTGTGAGAGCAAGAGTGAAAATAAATAAATAAATAATTTTTTTTGAACCAATCAGAAAACAGTGGGGGTGGTGGGGGTCACTCCCACTGGGGGTCTAGGGCATTTTTCTTATCGATCCACTACAAGAAAATGCACTTTTAGCGACCACTTCGTCACTTTCTCGCTCATCACTTTGTCTCTGTCTCTCTATCTCTCTTCTCTATCTATCTCTCACTCATGTCTCCCTCTCACCACCCATCTCCTCTACCACATTTACCACTATTGCAAATGTCATTCCACTACCACCACTACTATCACTGTTGCCACTCCACCTCTACGATTACCATTACTACCATCATCGCCACCACTCCCCTACCACCACTACCACTACTACTACCATTACCTCTCCTCCACCACTGCCACTCCATCTCCTCTGTCTGTCTCTCCCTTTCTCTATGTGTCTCTGTCTCTCTTCTCTCTCTCTCACTCATCACTCTTCTCTGTCTGTCCGTCTCTCTCCTTCTCTCTGTGTCTCTGTCTCTCTTCTCTTTCTCTTTCTTACTCATTACTTTTCTTTGTCTGTCTGTCTCTCTGTTTTTCTCTGTGTCTCTCGTCCATCTCTCTTCTCTCTATCTCTTTCATCTATCTTCTCTCTCTGTCTCTTTTCTCTCTCGCTCTCTCGCTCATCTCTTTCTGTCTCTCTCTCGTTTATCTCTTTTCGCTCTTTCTCTCTCTATATATATATCTTTTCACCTATTTTTCATCTTCCTTTCTTTCTTTTCTTTCTCTCTCTCACTCATCACTCTTCTCTCCCTGTCTGTCTATTTGTCTCTCTCTCTCTCTCTCTCCCATTGTGTTCGCATTGCTCACTATTTCCCTTCCGTCTTCTCTATTTACTGAGCTCCCTCTCAATTTATCGATCCACTACAAGAAAATACACTTGTAGCACCACTTTGTCTCTCTCTCGCTCACCACTCTATCTCTCTCTCCTCTATCTATCTCCCACTTATCTCTCTCTCTCACCACACATCTCCTCTACCACCTTCACTACTACTGCAAACGCCATTTCACTACCACCACTACTACCACGGTCGCCACTTCACCACTACGACTACCATTACAATATTTTTCATTAAAATATTACCCCTACTTCTACCAAATAAAAAATAATAATAAATTTTTTTTCATTAAAAAAAAATGAAACAAATAAATTTTCAAGCTTAGTAACCAAAATAAAATAATTTTTTTTAAAAAATTTTATTTTAACAAAAAATAAAGTTTTTTTGCGACGACAACCCCTATCGCAAAAAATAAATAAATTAAACAACGTTATTTTATTGTTTAAATTTTTTTTTTTAAAAAAAAGATTTTGATTTTTTCTCCCCCCCCCCCTCTTTTTTTTCCATTCCCGCTCTGTTCCCCGCCACCCGCCCAAACCAAAAAACCCTAGTCTTTTCTTACCCCTCCCTCTCTATCGATCGATCGACTGTTGAAGGGTTTATATGTGGAGATGAAGTTTGAGAGGCCGAGTAAGATCCAGACGATCAATTTGCCTATGATTCTGACCCCTCCTTACAAGCACTTGATCGCTTAGGCACACAATGGTTCTGGCAAGACTACTTGTTTCGTGCTTGGCATGTTGAGCCGTGTTGATCCCAAACTCACTGCTCCTCAGGCGCTCTGTATCTGCCCTACCTGAGAATTGGCGATCCAGGTTCGTTAACATATGCAAATCTGTACATAATTTCTATTTGATCAAAGATTGAAATAGCTAACCTTTCTATGTCGCGACATGTAACTGGACCAAAGCATTACTGGTTGATTGATTTTGTTGCTTCTGGTGTTCTAAAATGTTAATATTGAAATAATTTCAAATGTGATCCTCTGAGTATATCGACGTGTTCTTGTGAATTTGTTCATTCATTTGCCTTACTTAATCACTTGTAAATGAATGAATTGAATTTTCATGTGTTTGTAAGATTTCCATTGCTAGTGATGACAAATTTTTGGCATTGGTAGTGCATGCATTGTTGGGCTTGATTGATCTGTATCTTTTGGTGTTGTATCTTCTAAGATGGTTTTATGTTTGGTATTTCATTTGTGTTGCTTTTTTAGTATAAGGATAGTCAAATCAACTCAGTAGATAAACGTGCAAGGATGGGGAGTATTGAGATATATGTTTATATGTGCTAGACAGTTTGGATTGATTTTTGTTTGACCTAGAGTTAGGAGGGAGGATCAAAAGTCGAAAGTTGAGATGATTATTGGGCCTTGGAACTACATTGAATTCTTTTCTGCAGTGATGTAGAGGCTTGTCTTTTTAAAATACCGGTTACTTCTAAATTCGGTGCACTATCAAGTACTCTAACCTTTGAGCTATCAAGTGCACTATCAAGTACTCTTTTTAAAATACCGGTTACTTCTTGTGATTTGATAATGTTTCTTTTAAACTTGTAGTCCTTTAAAGGGTTTGATAATGTTTCTTTTAAATTTGTAGCCCTTTTAAGGATTCTTTGAATGTCTTTGCTGTGCCAAAGATGCTTTAAGTTCTTTATTGTTCATACTTTATCCTTCAATGAATCCTTTGTTGTTCAGGCATTCATGGGTACTCTTTGACATATTGGCCAGTTATCCAACTGAGAGACTGTGTACTGGTTACCCACGCATTTCTCCTCTTTGGAATCTCTTTCCATTTGAGTTCTGTTATGATGAGGGGGTGCAAGGCTTTTGAAATGATTTTGGAAAAAGCTTACAATGTCACTGCATTTCTTGAGCAGGGGATTATGTGTGTCTACAAAATATATATTTTTATAATCCTTGTTATGTCAGACTCTAGTTTTGTTCTTTCATATTATATAAGTATTCTGGATGGTTGCTTCCATTAGAATAGGCTGGCTATACCTGTTTCATTCTTTTTATATTGTGCAATACATCAATAGGTGCATATTAACTGGAAGCTATGTGTTAGTAAATGAACTTGTAGCATGAATGGTTTTGGAACTAAGAGTATTTAGTGCTAGGCTATCAGTCATATTCTATCAGGCCTTACAAATTTATACTCAAGGCTGGCCTTCTATGGATTTGCTCATACTCATATTTTATGTTTCCCCCTTATATAATAGCTTCTGTTCATGATATACACTTAGAAACCTAATTACATATAACATTATTGCTGCATGGTTGAAACAACTTATCATTTGTGTAGTTATCAACTTATAATTTGTCATAGGGAGGAAATATCCCAAGGCATGTTTTTGCTCTAATGATTTTAGTTAGTGCTCTTCTTTTGTTTTGTTTATTTTTATCTTTGTTAACAGACCATGCAATCCTCTCTATCTCTACGTTCCAGATCATCTTTAGTGTTGCTGGTTTCATGGCTCGTATTCCTTTACTCTTCTATACCTAGTATCATTATACCGTTTTATCTTGGTATTTCGTTAAATCTTGTATGATTTTCTATGCAGTTATGGATCTTAAATATTTGTACGATTTTCCTTGTATTAAGTATTTAGTGATGTACAAAAAGAAAACTTATGCAAAAATTCTATACAGAATGATGTGGCACATTTGGATCTATCATTTTAAATCAGAAAACTCCTCAGAGTGATCTTTATTTCAAGAATGCCATCGCCACATCATTTTGGTTAAGTGTCATGTATGAATGTTCTGGTAGAATAGCATTTTCCTCAAGCATTTTGAGCTTCGCTTGTGTTCAACCTTGTTTAAGATGGTTGCCATTTTGTGTGGTGTCTACTCATGTAGAAATCATGGTTATGCATAGGCATTCACCATATTGGCCTATGAATGTGAGGTCGACTTGTTTCGGTGTCTTTTTTGTTTTTTTCCTTTCCTTGTTCTATGGAAAGGTGCATGGATCTTTACCTTTACCTTTCAGTCTTATTCAGCCTAGGAATGATGAAATCACAGGTTGGTAATGCCTATCTTTTGTGAGGAAATGATTTTTTTCCCCCACCCTTTCTATACAAACAATCATTAGTCAGACATATCCACTAGAACAATGGAATAGTATGATTGCGTCAGTCTTGTCCTGTGGTCCAACAAATCCTTGTGATCAAAATATGGAAGATGAATGGAAATTATACTAGAGGACTACAGAAGCCAGCAAATTATGTGGTTCAGGACATGTTGTTTGTAACATGACTTGCTGCGGTAAAATGATGAGAACATGTACATGGTTGAGTGTACCTTGAAATGTGGTCTGGGAGGGATGAGTTTATACAACTTTTATGGATTTCTCAATTGTAAGTTGAAATGGGTAAGGTAGTTTTAGTTGAAATCGATTTCATCATGTTCTTTTCTCTATTTATATCATGGTTATGTCTCTGTGCTATTTATCATTTTCAAGTAAGTGATTAATGCCTTAGCAATTAATGCCTTATGATGTTCTAAGTAATTTATTTATAGCAAGGTACAATGCTAAGGTATTACTTCTGTAAATACTATTGAGATGTCATATACATGTGTGGATTTATTTGCCTAAACTTGGAATTATGATCTCCATTTCCAAGAGAACTGATTTCTAGACTGCATCTACAGCCTTCAATTATATTTGAGATTTCCTAAATTATGGAATAGTTGTCTACATCATGAAGTTCATTTTCATTTCTTTATTTGTTTATTTATAATTGCATTTTGCATTTGGTTATATTATATTGGTGTATCTTTTCATTTCAAAAGAAAAAGGCTACGCTATATGAATGATGACAATTCTAGGACACCTTGGGCATTGTCTTTGAGCCCACTGTATTTTAGAATATTTCATGCATTATGGAGGAGAATAGTTCAGTTAGAGCAGGATTCTGTATTATTTGTGTTGCACTTGTTTTTCAGAAGGATTACCAATCTAAATCATATAGATTCACTTATGCTGACCTTTTTTTCCCCCTTCCTCTGAATTTTCTTGTACTGAACAGGGTATGAATGACAGAGTTGTCCCACCCTCAATGACAGATTTTGTGCAGTGGCTTCTACTAGGGGCGATGGTGCATAAGCTCCTTTACGATGGCCATTTCACCTATTATTATTTCTGTGACGAATGCCATAGACAGATTTTCACTACCATTTTTGGAAACCCACAAGGGCCACTTGCCGCTGAAGTAGATAGTGAAGCGATAATGGAAGAGGAAAACCTTGGTGATTCTTGCATTAATTTCTAGAAACAGGGCATTACTCTAAATTGGGTGAAAAAGCTCATCACCCTCTTTCCAAAATTTCTTGATTCTAAGTAATTATTTTATATGTGCCAAACAGTCTTCTAACCCAACAACATCAACTTCCTACTTTTCACGTATGAGAGGTTAAGGGTTCGACTTTCGTTAGAGACAAGGCTGGGTGGCACCATTCTTTTATTATCACTATGTTGCACACTCTTCCCAGGGAATTTCAGACAAAATAGTATTTGAGTTCTATGTGCAAAATTTACTCTTTCTATTAGATTGAAGGCATTGTATGACAAATTTAATTCTAGAATTGAATATATATAAGACTCACCTTGTTTTTGTCTCATTGTTAAATTGTGAACAAATAATATTTCTATGTACTCTCAGCCTCAATTCATCATATTTACAAGTAGAAAGAGAACTTGTAATTTAAGTTGCCAATGATTGAGGAAAACATTGTTGGTAGAGCTAGCTATCTTCTGCTCTTCATGTTTATGCAATCTATAATTATTCTGTTTGTCAGGTATTTGTGCTAAATTTAATTGAATTACTTGATGCAGGTTTTGGTTGTAGGTGGTGGTGATGGTGGAGTTCTTAGGGAAATCTCTCGCCACAATACTGTTATATAATTCCGAACGCCATAATTAAGTGATCCCATAGTTAAGCTTGAAGTTGCTCTTAAGGTAATTCAAACTCTTGTTGCAAATCACTGATCTGCCATAGAGATAGGTCACTGACATAGTTTTATTTTGATTATTTTAAGCTAAACTAACACATTTAAGTGTATTAAATTTTCAAGTCAAATTTGATATATGTTTTTGCAGATTTTGTTGAGGGAATAGTTGATATGATCGAGCGGTTGATGTTAGGAGCCAAAGATTATGTTGCTCTTCTTCTTCTTCTTTTTTTTTTTTTTTTTTGAAGACTTGAATTTTTTAGTACAGTGTATTTAAAGATGGTTAATGGATAATGTCTATTATAAATTTAATTAATTTGTTAATTTTGTTATTTTTCATTTACAAAAAATTGTTTGGTGCTTGTAATTGATTTTTTTGTTGTAGCAAACCCATATATGATTTTTTTTAATAAATAATTATTTGCGACAGTAAAACAATGGTCGCTAAAAGTGTTTTTTTTATTTTTTTTTTTTTTTTTTTGCGACGGCAAAATAGCTGTCACAAAAAGTCTTTTGCGACCCCATGTGCAGTCGCATAAGCCGTCGCAAAAAGGCTTTTGCGACTGTATTTTTATTATTTGCGACGGCATGTGACGGTCGCAAAAAGTATTTTTTTAGTAGTGAATGTTATTAATCACACTTAAAAGATGTGATGTAAATATTTTTAATCACACTTAAAAGGTGTGATCGAAATGTTATTAATCACACTTAAAAAGTGTGATTAAAAATGACCCTTTTTAATCACACTTCCAAATGTGATCTAAATACTTTTAATCACACTTAAAAGGTGTGATCTAAATATTTTTAATCACACTTAAAAGATGTGATCTAAATATTTTTAATCACACTTAAAAAGTGTGATTAAAAATGACCACTTTTAATCACACTCCCAAAGATCACACTTTAATAAAACTTAAAAGGTGTGATTAAATAACATACATCACACAAAAAAAGTGTGATCTTTATCTATTTTTGTAGTAGTGTGCTTACTCTGGTCTGTCCTGGGGTATGGCTGGGTATCCTGTATTAGGGGTTGCGCTATTCTGGCGCCACTTTCCATCCCTATATCGGTTGTACCAGTTAAGTCGACTGGGCATATGTGATGACTTCCTGGTGAAAATTCTGCCACAAAGTCTGCCAAAGCTTGGGCTTTTATTGCGGTTCAGGGTTGAAATTTGATGTCAAACTGTCCCAACTCTACTGTCCACTTCAAGATTCGCCTAGAAAAGTTCGCCCTCTCAAACAAAGCTTTTAATGGAAAAGCTGTGAGGGACGATTATGGTGTGGGCGTGAAAGTAATGTGACAACTTCCTTGAGGCCATCATCAGGGCTAAGGCCAGTTTTTCCAATGGTAAGTACCTGGTTTCTGCGCCTAGGAATGTCTTGCTGACATAAAAGATGGGCAGATGTTGGATTCCTTCCGCTCGGACCAACACTGCGCTAATTGCGTGCTGTGAAACTGCCAGGTACAAAAATAGTTCTTCTCTAGGTATTGGGGTCACTAGCAATGGTGGAGAAGACATGTACTCTTTCAAACTTTCTAGGGCGCGGTCGCATTCTTCATCCCACTCAAACTTGGCCTTTAATGCTTGAAAAAATGGTTGACATCTGTCTGACGACCGACTTATGAACCGGTTGAGCGCGGCTGCCATACCGGTGAGATGCTGTACTTCTTTTGCTGAGTTGGGCCTTTCTAAATCCTGAATTGCTTTGATCTGAGAGGGGTCTGCCTCTATACCTCGGTTGGTCACCAAGAAGCCTAGGAATTTGCCTGATCCTACGCCGAACGCACACTTAGATACATTAAGGCGCAACTTGTGCTTCTTCAGGATCTGAAACATCTCACCTAGGTCCTTGAGATGGTCATTCTCATCCTTGCTTTTGACTACCATATCATCGATGTAAGCCTCCATTGTTCTGCCTAACAATGGTTCAAACATCTTGGTGACCATCCGCTGGAATATCGCCCCTGCGTTTTTTAGGCCAAAGGGCATGACCTTGTAGCAATGTAGTCCTCTTGGCGTTGTAAAGGATGTGACCTCCTGGTCTGGTTCATACATAGCGATCTGATGGTAACCTCTGTACGCTCCATTTTCCATTCTTCTTTGGCACCACTACTGTGTTAGATATCCACTTGGGATAATGCACTTCTCTAATAGCTCCTACCTCTAGAAGATTTCCCACTTCTTCCGCCACTATCTCGACGTGGTGGAGTGCTGATCTGCGAGTGCGCTGTATAATTGGTCTGGCAATTGGGTGGACGTTTAATTGGTAACAGATGAAGTTTGGGTCAATGCCAAGCATGTCATACGGCGTCCAGGCAAACACTTCGATGTTAGAGGTCAAGAATTCCCTGACCTCTATCCTTTCAGTGCTGGACATAGATGAGCCAAGCAAAAAGAACTTTTCCGGGTTCTTTTTATCTATTCTTACCTGTACCAAGTCTTCCATTGCCTTCTGTTCAGTGGCTTTGCCAACATCCGCTAACAATTCATTGCTCTCAGGTTCTTCCAGCTCGGCTGCCATTTACTGTGACGAAGCATTGTTTGGACATGATCTGGTCTCCAAAGACCTCTTCAATTACTTCGGCTTCGTTGGGGAACCGCATTACTTGATGGTAAGTTGACGCTACCGATTGCATGGCATGCAGCCATGTCCTTTCCAAGATTATGTTGTAAGTGGAAGGGACTTTCAATACCCAGAATTCCACTTGTTTCGTCATGCTTCCTGCTCTGACTGGGAGGATTATCTTGCCAACTGGCCACTCTGGCATTGAGTTGAATCCGATCAGGGGAGATACGGCGGGTGCCAAGTTTTTATCCTCCAGTTTCAATTGTTTGAAGGTTTCGTAATACATTATCTCACATGAGCTCCCTTGGTCAATCAAAATTCGCTTGATGTCGTAATCCTTGATGCGGAGAGTGACGACCAGTGCATCATTGTGAGGGCAATATATCCTTGCCAAGTCTCTGTCTGAAAAAGACATGGCGTTCGTGGCCTCTGTTCTCCCATTTTTAATGGTAGATTGTGCACTTAATACCTCCCTCAAGTGCTCAGCCTTCTTGATCATTCCCCTGAGCTCACATACCCGTTCAGGTTCGAATACCCCATGAATTACATTAATCACACCTTGAGGTGCGGCGTCGATCGGCATTCCGTTTGGGTGATCGTGGTTCTGGGGGGCTGGTTGCGTCCCTCCCTCAATGTACTGGTCCAGATGCCCAGCTGCCACTAACTCTTCCAGATGCTGTCTCAATGGCGTGCAATTCTCTGTGCGGTGCCCTTTTTCCTTATGGAAGGTGCACCGGGATCTTTCATCATAGTCCTTTTGTGCCTCTCCCAATTTAGCTGGCCATCTGACGAAAGGTTCATCGCGTATCTCACTGAGAATCCGATAGATCGGTTTTTTGAACACCGTGGTAATGGCAGTGCGGACTCTCAACCACCTTTTATCTTGGTCGTCTCCGTTGTCCTGCCTGCCTCGCCCGTTTCTGCTTGGACGTTCTACCGCATTGACTTTTGCCGAAGTCTTTTTATCTGGTATTGCGGTTGTACCAGACTTTGTTTTAGCATGGGCGCCATCCTCTTCCACCCGAATGTGCTGGTGTACCCTCTCCATTAAGGCTTCCATTGTGAGGGGGGGCGTCATGGTAATTGAGTCCCTCAGCCTGTTTCTGACTGGAAGACCTCTTTTATACTGTGCGATGGCGAGATTTGTGGGGCAATCTCCTATCTGGTTGAAGGTCTCCCAATAACGACTGTTGTATGACCTCAACGTCTCCTTGTTGCCCATGTCAATGGAGAGTAGCTGACCGATCTCTACTGGCGTCTTGGTGTTCGTTCTAAACCATGTCACGAACGCCTCTGCCAATTGCGCCCAGGAGGCTATGCTGCCTTCTGGTAGCCTTTCAAACCAGGTTAAACCTAGGTCGCCAAGGTTAGATGGGAATAGGATGCATATCAAAGCCTCGTTTCGCCGGTATACTGCCATAACCTGGTGAAAGTGGCTAAGGTGCATGTAGGGGTCTGTCTTCCCCTCATACGTGGTGAATTTGGGTTGAAGGAAGCCTGATGGTAGGGGCGCGTTCTCAATTGCCGGAACGAACGACGAGGTTTGCAATCTGGCTAATACCTTGTCTGCTGGTTCGTAAGCAAGGTGCGGTATCGGCATTCCAACCTCGACGCTTCCATGCGTCCGAGGAGCCAACCGCTGAAGGGCTGAAACTCTGCGTGGGTCGCGTGCTCTGGTATCCTGCTTCCATCGTGCCTTTTCTTCAAGCACAGTTCGTAGGTTGGACGATCTAGGCAACTCTGTTTGCCTGGATGCAGTCTGGTGTGTGTGTGAGGGCCGATAGGTGCTTCCCTCAATACATGACCTCTCAGTCCTCGTTCTCTCAGACCTGGAGTAATGAGTCCTGGTATTCCTTGATTGAGTGTCGCCTGTTCTCAGGCTTCTGCTCTCTGCTTGTGATGGAGTGGTATGCCTACCACGATCTTCTGAGTGGCGAGGGGGCGTGTTACTTTTGTGCCCCACTCCTGTCGCCACCTCTTTTCCTTTGATCTGGCGTTTCATAGCCTCCATGTCCGCCGCCATTTTCCTTATTAACTCATCTTTTTCCTTTACGCGATCTTCCAGAACTTGAGGATCGATCCTCCGCCTTTGTCTTTCTGGACTTTGAGAGCGATGGGGGCTGTTAGTCCGCCTCCCCCTTGCGTCCCTCCGAGGCTCTAAATCCGCCATAGGAGGGATAGACGGCAAACCTTCGTGTCTCCCACCCCTCTCTGGGGTTTGTCCGTCGATGGCGGACTGCGGCAAATCTTCATTGTGCGCCATTACCTCTAATTAGAGAGGAAAAGCTTGATCAAGAGGTTTTGTTCTTTCTGGTTTTCCCACAGACGGTGCTAATTGTACGAGCACGAAATATTCTTCTCATATAATCCTGTTGATCAAGTCTGCGCTCCTCCGTATGTCGTCGCTTTACTCTCTGAAAACACAAACGTGAGCTACCCGGCGGGTGTGTGCCGGATACCTCTCCGATGCCTAAGTCAGCAAAATAGACAAATAGGCAAAAAGCTCTGGGTATTCGAGAATCAAAGTTGTGTTACCTCTTCCAAATGTTATATTGTGAGCTTTTATAGGTTCCGTGTGGCACAATCCTAGTAGGACTCTTACTCCTCTATGTAGAGTCCTCCTCGGAATCACATTCTTGAAAGATAATGCTATCCTTCAACACCCCCCTCACTGCTTAAACCAAGTGAGATGGTTTTACCTCAGTAGCACGACAAAATGACTGAGATAACACGACCATGCTAAACTGGCAGAATTATCCGAGCTACAAATAGCTCGGCTCTTCCTTTACTGCTTTTACCTCGATTTTTTCCGTAGAGACCGTGCTATCCCATGGCAAGCTTGGACCGAGCTAATCAATGAGCAAGGTCCTCAGGAAAGCCAAAAATATCTTGGCTCAGCATGGTATGACCGAGCTAACTGTTGCCACTCTGACCGTGGTGACCGAGCTAACTGCAAAGCTCCTTTGGACCGGGCTAACTGCAAGGCTTTTCCTACTGTGGCCCATAGAACGACCCATTACCCAGCTCGGCCCAATTTACATATAAATTATCCTCTCAGTTATGTAAACAAACAAATCAATTTTAAAAAAATAGAATTTATATAAAAAAAAAACAAAACAAAATCTTAAAAAGGTGAAATAGGAAGAAAAAAAAAACTAAATATAATTTTTTTTTAAAAAAAATTGAATATAAAAGTATAAAAATACACAAAATAGAAAAATACAAACTTGACTCTTAGAACACTTATAGTCAAAGAGATTTAATATACATACACAAAAAAAAATATATATATATATATATATATAGTGAAACCTATTAATATAAAAATAAAATTTAAAAAAAAAAACCCAAAAAAATCGTTCCTTTAAAAGCAAAAAAAAATAAGAACATTGAATTCTTTCATTAAAAAAAGACACATCCAAAAAATTAAGAAAATAAATAAAAAAATTTTAAAAAAAATAATAAACCCAAGACTCTTATAACACTACCGTTAGAAAGATTTGATATACACAAAGAAAAATAATAATGAATCTTAATATTAAAAAAATGTCAAAAAAAAAAAAGAACTTATTTTAAAAATAAAAAAAAAACAAATTTTAAGAACACTAAATTATTTCTTATACTCTACTTTTTGTTTTTCCCAAAAACCTGATAACATAATAGAACTTTTTAAGCAGTAGATCTGTACTTTGGATAGACACTCCAACGTAACCATAAGAACAACGTTCTTGAATGCTTTTTCTCAATCAAAAAAAAAAAAAAAAGAAAAAAAAAGAGTAGTGTTTGAATAGAGAGAAGTGATACAATCCAAGACCTTAGAACACTTACAATCAAAGAGATTCATATAAAAAAAAAACAAAAAAAAGACACAAAAAAAGTTAAGTAAAACAAACAAATCAATTTTTTAAAAATAGAATTTATACACAAAAAACAAACAACAGCTTAAAAAAGTGAAACCTGAACAAAAAAAACTGAAGATAAATTTTTTCAAAAAAAGTGAATATAATTCCCTTCTCAGTTGTTGATGTTGTTCTCAATTGGAGGCAAATCATATGCTGCTATTGAGTTTATATCTTGGCTGGTTGCATAAGTTGGTCTGTTAGTTTTGCTGCAGTTTGCTGCTCTGCTTTGGTGCTGTTGGGTGATGATCTGTTGATTTGTTGGGTTCAAGCTATCTGCTAGTCTGATCTGTTGGTGCGTCCAGTTGCTTTGCTGCCTTTTGATCTGTTGCTTTGCTGTCTTCGTTGGGTATAACCATTGCTGCTCTCTGCTGCTTTGGTTGGGTTATCTGGGTGCCTGCTAGTCTGTTATGCTTCTACTGGTTTTCTTCTGGTTTAGCTTCAGTGTGTCTGCTTCAGATGCTACTGGTTGAGTTCAAATTGAGTTCATTGGCTGCTTCAATGGTCTGGCTTGTGATGGTTTTTGCTGAATTTTGTTGGTTGGTTTGTTTATCATTGGCATGGAAGCAGAGTTCTGTTTGGTTTTATATTCTTTTTGTCTCTGTTTTTTGCTATGGTTTTGTTGCCTTAGCTTTGTTTTGTTGGTCTCTCACCAACTAGGAGGTTGGAGCTTAATTTAGCTCCAAGCTCCTCTTTATTGATGTTTCTTCTCATACCTTGTATATGCTCCATCAATAAAGTTTTCTTTTGCTGATAAAAAAAAATAAAAAAAAAAACCAAAAACATAATAATCCAACTTAAATAACCAAAGCATAGAAAAAACATAAAGTATACATACCCAGAGGCAATTTTCTGTTTTGTGATCTTGATTGTCCTCTTCAACTATCCATCATCAAAATACAGCATAAAATAAACAAACCTAACAAAAATTCCCAATAACCCAAAAAAATTAGGGAAAAAAAAAACAAAATCAAATATGGGTATTCGAGAAATTGATGTTTTACGGTGAATAAAGGGAAATGAATATGGTAAAATTGTATTGAAACTACGCAGCAGTTTAGGAAACATGGAAAGTGAAAAAGTCGAAGTGGTTTGCATTTGAAATTGCTATATTTGTGGACATAGTTGGTATTTCAAATTGCTATATTTATGTTTAGATGGGAAAACGTGGATAAATTATTATTTTTATTTATTTATTATTATGTAAATGCCACATGACAAAAGTTTTAAGAGTTCAAATAGGTGTTCCTTTTTAATAATAATATAGATATATATAATTTTTTTCTAGATCATTATATGTATATTTGTCAAATCCTTTCTAAATCTTAAAATTTAACAACTGCACCGAAACGCACCAAACCGCATAGACTAGTTTGGTGCAGTTTATATGTGTACCTCCGTCTGTTTGGTTCACATAGTTACAAAATTGAATAAATCGGTTTGGCCCAAAAACTAGAAAGAAACTGGCTGAACCACACCAATTTTACCCCGTGAATGACTTGGAGAATATATAATATATGATGACTAAGATTTTTGAATAGGAAAAAGAATTGGTTGAGAAAAAGTACACAAGAAGAATCTTCTTCATATTTCCTGTCCTAAACCATAAAATCATGGAATCATTATAGAAAACGATAAATTATTAAAATATATATATTCAAATTTTAAATTATTTTTTAAACTTAAAAGTTCACAAATAGTATGGGATGTTGGAGCTCCAAATCAACCAAACAAAATAATTTAAATAGATTTGAATTTATTTTAAGAAATGAAGGATTTTAGGTAGAGATTTTAGAAAATAGACAAATAAATTGCAAGGTTAACAAACTGTTTCTCTATATTTGATTTTAGAAAAGGATCATCTTTTAGGCAATGATCTTAGGAGATGGGCTTGGAGTTTTTCTTTTTCTTCTTTTTCTTCTTCTTTTTATTTTTTATTTTTTATTTATTTATTTTTTTTTTTTAATTCAAAAATTATGTGGACACATGAATTTTCTATATTTTATTTAAATTGAAAAAATAAGAAATTGAGGTTGAACATATGAAGCTCTCACATCCCTTCGCATCATGAATCCCCTTTTTCTTAATATATAGTGTATATTAGAATGAAATTAATACAACAAAAGGACAATTTTACCCCCATTTTCTCCAAACCTAAAATTAGATTAATATGTTAATTAAAATATAATTAGGAATTGATCTAAAATATAAAATATAATTAAGAATTGATCTAAAATGTGATTAAAAATTAAAATTAGATTAACATGTTAGAAATTATAATAAATAATTAAGAATTTAGGATTAATTGTGATCTAAAATATAATTAATTAAAATTAAGTTAAAAAGTTAATAATTACAATAAATAATTAAGAAATTATAATTAATTATGGTTTAATTGAATTAATACTGGATATTATAATTTATGTGCATGAGAGATGAGAGTGAAAGAAAATAACAAAAAATATTATAGTCATTTTATATCTATAGCTCGCGGTGTTAATCGTTACATTTTAATCCAAAATTACATAAAGGGCATATGTTTATTTTTAAAAGATAAGGAATAAGGTGCTATCAATACAGGGAGGTAAAATAAATTTTGCCCTTCTTCTTTAATGGAGAGTTTTGCACAACTAGACTTTCCAACTGGAATTTGATGCCGTCTGGCTCAGCTAGAAAGCAAAGATTCCAAATCCAAATTCATAGGCATTAGATTCCTTGTTGCCAAACATACCAGAAGGCAATCAAGATACACCCTATGTACAACATTTTTCACCATCTCTGTGGCAACACTAGCACTGATGAGCCGGGGAAAATTGAGATAAGAGATTTTGAGAAATCTGACAAGTGAGGTAAGAAAACGAAGAAATTAAATAAGTAAATAAATAATGGGAATTCAGGGTGTCATTTGAGCAAAATGGTTCAAGATCAACCATAGAACTAGGTTTATGGTATCTCAATGTTAGCACAGTAAACCAACCAACGTAACAGATGTGCCGGATCTAAATATGCAAGTTCCCATTTATAACTTCTTCTTGACATGCAACTAATTACGAAGTACAAAATGAAACTATATAAAGAAACTCACCTTGCAACACTCAACAAAAAACCGTCCACGCAATACATTATTAAAGCCAAGAGATAGGAAATTCCGGTCACAAGTTCAATCCAGAGGAAGTAATATACATTAAGCTTTTATTTAGGTGATTAAATCTTGTCCATCTCATAAATAAAACATATTGTTCCAATATAAAACAAGAAGCAAAGCCAATGCAGACAACATAGCAAAAAAAAAAACTAACCTTCAAATCAGAAAATGATGTTCTCATCTTTCTACCTAGTGGCAGGCAACCTAGAAAACACGGATACGGATATGAGGTACGGATACCATACAATACGGATACGGCGATACAACAAAACCTAAAAAAGTAGGATACGGGTGCGGCTAGGTGATCAAATTTGAAATGAATTCTCAATGAATTGATTTACTTGAGTTTACATAGCTTTATACAAGATGGTTAGAGTTTGTTATAACAAACTCTAACTTCCTCACTCTTACTTATAACTACCTTTCAGTTATATATATCTATCTCTCTTATATCTATTGAAATCTTTCTCATTTCCTTGCTGACATAAGCACTACGACTGTAGCTGCACTTCTTGATTAACTGTCTTTGGTTTTGGCTTGAGCTGCTCCAAAGTTGATGGCTTCAGCTGAGCAATGGAACACATGTTCTTCAATAGCTTAGTGAGCTTATCATCCCCCTGCAAACTGATAGGACTGGGGAGGACCATAAGTTTGTCATTAAGATAATGAAACCTGGAAGAAGTTAAGGGCTTGGTAAAATTGTCAGCTATTTGGTCAGTAGTTGGAATATAAGAGAGAGCTATTTGTTTAGAGGCAACACATTCCCGAATAAAGTGACAATCGACTTCGATGTGTTTAGAGCAAGAATGGAACACAGGGTTGGAAGCCAGAGCCATTGCTGAAAGGTTGTCACACCAGAGAACTGGAGAAAAGGTACAGGAAATAGACAAGTCTTTGAGAAGCTGTTGTAACCAAACTAGTTCAGTAGTAGTATTAGCCATGGACCTGTACTTAGCTTCAGTGGATGATCTGGAGACTGTGGGTTGCTTCTTGGCAGACCAGGATATTAAATTGGGACCCAAGAATACACAGAAACCAGAGGTAGATCTTCTATCAGAAGAATCACCAGCCCAATTTGAATAAGAAAATGCATGAAGTGTGAAGGGACCAGGGCTGAAAATGAGACCATGATGAATGGTACCTTTAACATATCTGAGGAGCCTTTTAACCATGGCAAAGTGAGCAAAAGTAGGAGCTTGCATATGTTGACAAGCTTGGTTAACTGCCAAAGCTAAATCAGGCCGAGTAATGGTCAAATATTGGAGAGCCCCCACCAAACTTCTATAAAAAGAAGGGTTAGAATAAGGCAGATCATCTGAAGGAGAGACAGATGGGTGAATAGCCAAAGGCGTAGAACAAGGCTTACATTCGGTCATACTAGCTTTGTTAAGTAAATCAGTAGCATACTTCTGCTGAGAGAGAAAGTAGCCTTGGGAATGAGAATGAACTGAAATGCCCAGAAAGTAAGAAATATCACCAAGTTCTTTCATGGAAAAAACATTGTGCATTTGGTGAAGTAAAGATTGGATCAACACAGAATCACTTCCAATTAACAAAATGTCATCCACATAGATAAGTAAAATAGTGATGTGATGAGGAGTTTTGCGGACAAACAAAGAAGAATATGAGGCACTAAGGTGAAAACCTTGACCAAGCAAGAAAAAGGAAAAAGTGGAATACCAAGCTCTAGGAGCTTGTTTAAGACCATTGTGACAACCCTCACTACTGTTTACTGATAACATCACTGATTAGTGCTAATCTATGATTAAGCATGATAATTGATTGATTGACTGAAATCCTGAACTGATTGATTGAGTGTATAACTTAAGTGCATTTCTATCTGTTGACTGTTGAATTTTCTGTTCATGTATTATGTTTAAACTGCAAATTGAAGGCCTTATCGGCGGCCGAATCCGAAATTGATTAATGTTTTATGCTATTAGAATTAATGTGATTTTATGGTAAATTTAGTTGAAATTTGATTTGGCATGATTAAATTGGATTAATTATTGATAAATTACATTTGTTGGCTTGTTTACCTTTTTGCCATTAAGTGGCCATTTCCTACAACTTTGACTTGGACTCAACTGTTGCATTGCAAACACCATTGTAGATGTCCCCGAATGCCCCGGGAGGATGAGTCCCGTTCTGTTCATTTTGGGCTCACTACAGTTCGGACTCAAATTGTCACGGTTTTCAATCTGAACCAAAGAGTCCAAATTCGGCAAATCGTTTTAAGAAAACAGATTTTTGAAAGAAGTGCCAAACATGGACTGCTTTGCCAGATACAGAGTCGCCACCTAAATATTTTATTTTGAGAAATTTAGGAAACCCTGACTCGTGCCTAAGGCCACATGTCTGTCATCACCAAAGTTGTCTTGGCTCGGGAACTTGGGTATGATTGGGGAAGGTCACTTCGTGAGCACCCCCGCTCGCCCGATTAAAGATCGGCATCTACTAACCATGATATCTAGTTTTGAAAACATTATGCGTTCTTATTCCGGTTATTAGCCTAGATTTACTATGTGATGCACACAGCATACAAGTATATACTGGGTCGCCTGAATTGGAACAAAACATTTCCTGTTTATTTTTGAAAGTGGTTTGCTACTCGCAAGTAGGCTTAAAATGCAGATTTTGCCACCCTCAGGTGGGCTTTAGAAAAGATGGCTTTGCCACTATCTAGTGGGCTTAAAACTGACAATCAATGCATTACTCCAATTTAGATAATCCAACCTTCACTCACAGGCATTCAGGCAGGTATATCACATAAGCATATAGCCTCATGGTAAGCATGCTATCATGGCAGTCACTCACACGCATGCAAGGATGCTAAAGCATAACCACTTATCGAGTACTCCAAGCCAAAGAAAGAAGCTAATTAGAAATCAATGCATGATCCTAACTATACAGAAATGCCTAATGCAACACATGCAAAAATGCAACTAAGATAGGCTCGGCTATTCTAAACATGGCATATGAAATGCTATAGCTAACATGTATTCAACTCGGAATTGAAATACAATGCAGCGAGTATGATGCGCCGAGCCCCATGCATGCAAAACAGATGAATGAATGCAAACATGCTATCATACTGTATACTAATTGAAATATGCCCTAATCTAACCATCATAAGCTGGTAAATAAAAGGGAGAAAGACGTGGGGTTGGAAGACATACATCACACACACGCACACTTATTACAACATTGGCCTCGCGCGGAGGGTCCGAATAAATAATACAGTCCCAAATAAATAGTACAGTCCGAATAAATACAAAACCCTAATTAATTAACAAATTAATCTAGGAAAGCAGTAAATTAGCATGCAAGCCTATGGACTGCCTCAGCTCTGCTCCGGATGATGAATGATGCATGCTTGAGTTGCCTTGCGCAGAAATCCATTGCGATGCCCCAATTAGCCTCTGTTTACAATTAAGCCCGGAATATTTGCACGAAGCTCCAAAAGACTGCCGGTTTCGGATTTGCTGCAACAGAGAGCAAGAAAGGGACATGGCAATGTATTTTCACATATGTATGCTTGACTACTCTTCAGGGAGTGTAGTCTTCGATCCTCGTGCCACCAATCACGCATCTCGATGCATGATGGCCGAGGAGTCGAATTGCATGACTCAATGTGAAATGAATGCACATATAAACAAAACAAGGCCTAGACTCCATCATGGGTAATCCGGAGTGTCGGCGATCGGGAATTGAGACACGTTCCGTCACTCGGAGTACGAAACGTCCCTCGTTTCCCGTGCTTGGGCTAACTCCTATCCCAAACACAATGCAAATGAGATGGCATACACAATGTGACAAACATACAACCTAGCATATGCAATGCTATGAAATGGCATACACAATGCTCGATGTAACATGGCATACATGATGCTCTAACATGCAACCTAGCATACACAATGCTATGAATTAAAATGGCATACACAATGCATGATGGACTTACACCAACATGAGTGGACCTCAGCCACACTCACATCAGTAGTCATAAGATGAAAATGAGACTATCGAAATGCGTGCACATATGCACGCAAACCGAGGACCGAACCTAAGGAACCAAATGCCACTCTAACAAGGCATGGCAAGGCATGAAATATGGCATACAGACATGCAAATTCCAGCACTGAAACATGATGCAAAATGATCCCGAATCATGGAAACATGGCACCCGATGCATGAGATGAATCCCGAAACTCAAAACTAGGCACACATATTGACTTATAGCTATACAAAGCATGCATTATTTGACTATGAAGCACAAAGACAGAGCCAAGGCAGTCCCAAAACATGAACATTTCTAGTTCAGAGCATGACTAAAAGATGCTAGCATGATGGACTAAAATAGCATGCAACTTTGACTAGCAAACATGATTTACATGGCATGTATATGAAGCGTATGAGAACTCATCAAATCAGCAAAAATTAGTGAACAAAACATATGAAAATATGCCCAAATAATCACTGAAATGCAGCCAACATGTGCCAAAATGATGAGCTCCTTTAGAGGGTCATGCAAGGAGTTATTAAGCACATACAAGATAGACATGTAACATGACAAGACCACCTCTGGAAATGGAATATGACAGCCCTAAAACTCACAAAATGGGCCCTGAAATCAGTCTCGGAAACATGCAAAGAGAGGCCTCTTTGAAAGGCCTTGAATGGGATTCCTCTACACATGCAACATAGACATAAAATATGGCCAAAAGGGCCTTGGATAGAGCCAAGGCAGACCTCAAAACCCTCAGAATAAAGCCCGAAAAGTGACTTCAATGCATGCAAAATAGGGTCCCTTTGGAAGGCCAAACATGCTAGTAAAGAGAATGAGGGGTGAGAGGGTCACCCCTCTATGATTTCAAAGCTCAAAACCTCATCAAAGCCACTGAAAATCCACTGGATTTCAGTGGCTAAGAGGCCAAAACAAGACTTATGCAAATGCTCAAATGCATGGCTCAAAGCATGTGGAAATGAAGCATGCAAGGAAGGAGATGACTCCAAACAGAAAAGTGACCTCAAGCAAACTTAAAGAGGAGGTCAAAACAAGATTTTTTTTTCAGTTTATACCAAATCTCGAAAATGTTCACAAGTAAGGCTAAAATATGATGCAAAAATAGCCCTAAAAGAGAGATAAAGGACAAGGGGCAGCAAATGGTCTCAAACAGTAAGGAGCCCTTCAACAAAGTTGAAGAGGGGCTCAAAATACGATACTTTACAGTTTAGGTCAAAGCCCAGAAATGTAAGCAAAAGGGGCTAAGAGATGAACCAAAATAAGGCTAGAAAAGGGAAAAAGAGGACTTACCCTTGTAGCACAGCAATGCAGCAGCTTTTGGTCCAAGAAAATGAGCTCCTAACCTCTGAAAATCAGCCTCAAGGTGTTGGAATGGAGGATGGAGGTGGTAGGCTATGAGTTGGTGTGTAAATGGTGCAAGAACAAGGGTGTTTTGAGGCTTGGATGAGAGAGATATGGAGGATTGTTTGCAAATGCTCCAGCTGGTTTTTCTAACCCTTAGAAATGAAGCTCAAGTGTTGGCTTTATAGAGGAGAGGAGCCAAAGAAAAAGGGGGAAAAAACCAATTCAAATGGCCCTCCAAAAGGACAGACCCTCGGGCAGAGGGTTTGGTGCAAAACAGCTGGCATAGCTGGAATGCACCAGGAGGGACAAAAATGGCCGGCCAGGTGCAAAAGGGCCAGGTGGCCGGCCGGCCACCTCCCCTGGTCGGCCGACCAGGGGTCAAAGGGGTCAACAAGAATTGCTGGTCGGCCACCCCAAAAAGGTGGCCTCCTAGATGAGTACAACACACTGTATGGTCAAAACCCAGAAAATGTGAACTAGGAGAGAGAAAAACCAGCTTTTTAGAGGGGTTCAAAAGGGTCAAGAATAATTGCTGGTCGGCCTACCCATATTGGTGGCCTCCCAGGTGTGTACAACACAATGATGTGGTGGAAAATCAGAAAAAGTGGCCCGGAAATGGGAAAAACCAGCTTCCTAGTGAAAAAAACGGGCGATGAAGAGCGATGAAGAAATAAAACTGGTTTTCCAGAAAAATTGCTCGTCTCCCACCCTCCTACAACCTTTCTAACAATGAAAATAAGGTCCCTACCAAAAATGGACCAAGACGGATGCAAAACGAAGGTTCGGGGGCCGAAACACGCAGTTCGGGGCCCCAAAAATAGACTGTTAGGCACCGGAAGTGGCGTTCGACCACAGAGTTGGTCTCTCGGGCCACAGTGTCCCTCAAAAGGAGGAAACAAGGTGTGTGCCAAAAACCGGAGCAAACGGAGGTAGTTAAGCGGTCCCGAACCGAGGCATATGGCCGACGGCTCCGAAAATCGGAAACCGTGCTCCAAACGGGAAAAATGGCCTACAACCATGAAACGTAGCCTACGGCCACTGAGAGATGATCTATGAGACCTCTCCCTCCCTTCGAGAAGAGAAAACAAAGAAAACAGGGCCTGGTTCGCGAACCGAGGCAAAGCACAAAAGAGTCCGGAAGTCCGGAGGCAAGGCTCGCAGCTATGACTCCGCAACCTCAGAACGAGCACAATATGCAACATCACCAAGCGCTCAATCGGTGACGTCTGAGTCTTAAGGTCGGTCAAAAATGGGGTGTCTACAGTTGCCCCTCTTTGACAAAACTCAGAAGTCAAGGAGTGACGGGAGTGAATGTCAAAGCCCAGAGACGACCCATTTTTGACAAGGCCGAAGACTTAGACAAACAGGCGAGACGAACAGAAAGATGTGCCCGTAGGCTGGGGGCAAAATGCAAAGCGATGTGCACAAAGCCGAATGTAACTCAATGATCATGCGAAGCAACAAGCTGTAATGAAGCAAATATTCACAATAGATGCAACAGTTTTAAGCAAGAATGCAAAGTAAAACTACATTTCATGCAGTTAAAACGCAGAGAATCATTGAATTCTCGCCACGTCTCACACGGAGGGGATACAATACCTGTGCGGCTCGCCTGGTCGCACCAGCCCCAAATGAACCATACATACAATATCGTGCCTGCAAAAGGAAGAAACTCAACAAGCGCAACATAGTTAGCAACATATGTTCAGCGTGATATCGAATGCAGACAAACGCAGTGTTGATGGGTGAGTGCATCGCAATGCGAGAAGCAACGCGCGTGACAACGCAAGTTTAAGCATGGGGGTATGACAAAACCCGTGAAACGTGCACAACAGTGCAAGTGGTGTGCATGAGAATGCAGGTGATGTGCACAACAATGTAGAACAAGTGTAAACTTGAATGCACATTTTGGAACGAAACAACGAGCAAAGCAATGCAAGTTTCGACGAAGGTGGCTCAATCGCGACCTCCGGTTTACCTCCCGGAGGGGTCGCAACATATTAAAAAAGGATACACCTCGCTTTTGACGAGTAACGATGAGACACGCATCGAAAGTTGGAGTTGAAGTTCCCGCGGAGGGATTTTGCGACGAAAAGTGCACTTTCCTTGTACTTTCTCGGGTGCCGGGGACTCCAATCATCACCAAAATTTGCAGAGACCTTGGAGACCACCTTGGGAATGCTGCCGACCATGTTTGGTCCAAAGGGGAGGCCACCGGCCAGGTTTTTGAAATGGGGGTGGCTGGCCTACCAGAAAAGGTGGCCGGCCGGCCACCTAGCCCAAATCCGGGGCAGTTTGGTCCTTTTGCTCTCATTACTTTAAATCCACTCGGCCAAACACCTTTTCCTCACAACTCTAACTCCGAAATCAGCCCCTCTACCTTCCTAGAGCATTTTCCCTCTCAGATCTGCGCTCCATACGCGTTTTCCAACGCCCCACGCCAAGTTGTTTCGCGAAATCTTTCGGTTTTCAACACTTTGAATCGATTAAATTTTGATTTCGGTGCTTCTTTTCTCATTTTCACCACTTGAGATAAGTTTGTCTCAATATTTGGAAGATTTTCTCGGGAGTTGACTTTTGTTGACTTTTCCATTTCCCGAGAGTTGACTTTTGTTGACTTTTTCCAATTTTGGCTCATTTTGCTCGTTTTTGCTCCTTTTTGCAGATTTCTCGAAATTGCGGGTCATTTTCCCCATGGCGGAGGTTCTCCAGGTGCCGGAGGTGATCCAGACATCATGTCTTTACCCCCGAGGGTTCGGCCATTCATCCCCGAGAGGTACGACCCTCTGACACATGTCCTCCCCCAGACAGTTTTTTATTATTTTACTGATTTCGATGATCAAGCGCCTGGGGATCTGCTTTTGCGAGAGCCGGAGTCCCACCTCTCTCATCAGGCACGAGAGGTATTTACTTCACTTTTACATTTTCTGCAATGTATTCTGCATTTTTCGTGCATTTCGTGCTTTCGCTATGTTTATCTGCTCACTCAAGTACACAGCTTGTTTTGAATGTTTAGTCTATAACACCGTATTCCGTTTGCATCTTGAACACACAGTTCAAACACTCTGACTTTCTGAACACGCAGCCCGTATATTGATTGTGAACACACAGCACACACTTGTTGAGAATTGAACACACAGCCCACTGATTTTGAAATCTGAACACACAGCTCAAATACTTGACGTTGACGTTGAACACATAGCTCGAACTTTGATGATGAACACACAGCCCATTTTTCTGATTGTGAGCACACAGCACACATTCGTTGAGAGTTGAACATACAGCCCAAACTTCGAGATGAACACACAGCCCATACTTTGAAATCTGAACACACAGCTCAAATACTTGATGTTGAACACACAGCTCGAACTTTGAGATGAACACACAGCCCACACTGATTTTGAGTTGAACAAGCAGCCCAAACACTTGATGTCGAACACACAGCTCGTTGTTGAGGTGAACACACAGCACACACTGATTGAGAGTTGAACACGCAGCCCAAACTTTGAGATGAACACACAGCCCATACTTTGAAATCTGAACACACAGCTCGAACTTTGAGATGAACACACAGCCCACACTGATTTTGAGTTGAACACGCAGCCCAAACACTTGATGTCGAACACACAGCTCGTTGTTGAGGTGAACACACAACACACACTGATTGAGACTTGAACACGCAGCCCAAACACTTGATGTCGAACACACAGCTCGTACTTTGAATTTTCTGAACACTCAGCCCAGATTCTGTATTTGATTTGATTTTGCACACACCTCATACATTTCATTTGCACGCAGCTTATTCATTTCATTTGCACGCAGCTTATACATTTCATTCTAAAACTGAATACATGTGTTCATCCTGAATGCAGGTGACTTCTCGTACTGCGTGAGGATATGGCTCCATCGTGGCGAGAGAGTGGTACGCAGAGCTCCCGGAGGCTGTCCGGGATTTGGTTGACTTGGCAGGGTTTGGGCCCTTCTGCGCTGGGATATCTCGCTGTCCTGCTAGTAGGACGCTGATGGGTGCCTTGGTAGAGAGATGGTGGGACACCACCAACTCCTTCCATTTCTCCGCTACCGGGGACATGACTATGACCCCGTTTGACTTCGCGGTATTGACTGGCCTTGATGTGGGAGGTTGGGCAATCCCATATGACGAGGACATGGGCCAGTGGGAGGCTGCCTGGATATACTTATTGGGAGCTCGCCCGCCAGTTGACAGATCTTCGGGTAGAGTCCGATATACCTGGTTTTCTTCCCATTTCAGGAGGGTAGAGATGGAGCCTGAGACTCCTGAAGAGGTAGCACAGTACACCCGCGGATTTCTGATGTTCCTCTTCGGGACCACTCTGTTCGCCGATAGGGGGAACACTGTCGGGCTTTATCTGCTGAGTGCTCTAGTGGACCTATCACAGGTCAGCCGATATGATTGGGGTGGTGCCAGCCTGGCTACTCCCTATTGCTATATGAGCGCGACCTCCCGCGGATGGGGGAACATAGTCGGCGGCTATTGGAGGGCCTGGGAGGTACTTTCTGCCCTCTTGATTTACATTTCTACTTCTCATTATTTGTACATTGCACACACGGCGCACTTTACACTCTGTACCTTGCACTTTGTTCTCAGCATTTTGTATTTACATTCTGTACTCAGCATTCTGTATTCTGACGGCTACTACTCTGTTTTCCACAGCTATGGATCTACGCGTACTTCCCGACGCTAGCCCCAGAGCTTGAGGTGGAGGTGCCCCTCATGACCCCATATTCACTTGTATTCGAGGGCCAGTACTGGCCGAGACCTCGGGAGTCTTTCCTCTACCTACGGCAGTACTTTGATACACTGCGGCGGTCAGAGGTATTTCAGAACTCTCAGTTCTTCATGTTTCCAATCTTTGATTTATCTTGCACATTCACAATTTCTGATCAGCTTATGCATCGGTTATCCGCAGATCACATGGCAGCCTGGGCGCCTTTAGGTAAAGACCTCCGATTTCAGTTTGCCGGAGCATGGGGTGCCTCTCGGTATAGGGTCCTGTTCGAGGGGCCAGTTAGTAGGGCCTGGTTTTTGGGGGATCGCTTCTTGTGTCAGATATGGGGCTACCCTACTCAGGACATTCCTTCAGCACCTCCAGACGATATGCGGACCGCTGATAGACTCCCTCCCCAGGGTGTTGTTAGCACCCGGTTAGGTACTGACGCGCTTCTTCATCTTGAGGAGGGTGATTACGCGACCTACCGTCACACATACTTGATGCCTCCATTGACGGGAGTCCGTACTCCGATGAGGAGGTCTACTGGTATGCCCTCATCGAGCCGGGCTCGGACTGCAGATGTCCCTTTCACCAGCAGGGCTGGCACATCTAGAGGTGGGGGTGGATTGGTTCCCCCGATTCCTCCGACTCATTTTCATGCTGGATGGCCAGAGATCCCGACCGAGTTGACGGGATGGAGGTATGGGACTTCCTACCCGATCCCGATAGAGCCTCCGAGGCTTGATCATCGATTTGTCAAAGACCCTGACTCGCCACCGGTATGCTTTACAGCTTTGATTTGTCACTCCGATACTCAGACATTCATTCATTTACTGATGATCTTGCATTTGCATTTGCAGCCTCCCGTCGAGTATATGGATGAGATGCTCGGATTAGTAGCCTCACTCGAGGGCATGGTCCTGCGGAGAGAGGCACAGCTCTCCATCCTCGGTGTCCAAGTACTCTTTAGCTTTCTTGCCTTATCATACTTCTGATGACATGTTGATCTTGAATACCTCACTGCATTAGTTGACTGTATATGTTAGAGCATATCTGACTCACACCACATTTATGTACTGTACCTACATGCACCTATTTCATGTAGTTTTCTTGCATCTGCATCTGATATACATATTTTGGCTGATGTATTCAAATTGCATTCTTCATTTTCAGATGCCTCCGGTATATACTCAGCCACAAGCCGGGCCATCCAGGCCTTCCCGAGGAGCCGGGCCATCTAGACCTTCTCGAGGAGCTGGACCATCTAGCCTTCTCGAGGAGTCAGGGGAGGGGAGTCGTCTCGCAGACGCAGAGCACACATTATTGAGGAGGAGGCCAGCGAGGAGGAGGAAGTTGTAGATTGTCAGTTAGAGACATCTGCTGACAGAGAGGAGGGTTCTGGCCCCGGTTCCGGTAGTGGAGATGAGGCTGAGGAGGGTTCCGAGGATGGCAGCCCTGACTCAGACGATGATGATGGTGATGATGGTGCAGAGGCTGTTCCGCAGAAGAGGACGAAGAGGGCCTCCTATTCCTGCTCTTGAGAGCATTGATGCAGCTGTTCCCTGCTTTATTTTCCTTTTTTACTAGTAGTTGTAGCACATTGTACATTATTAGGCAGTTTTATTTTCTATAAAACTTGTACCCTTATTGTAAAAAAAAAATGTTGTAACAAAGGAAACATGATGGAATGAAACAGCTTTTGAAAAAGTGTTGTATTTTATGTTCTTAGCATCGCATCGCATCATTTTGCACGAAAATGAGATTGAATGGAAATAAGCATTGAAAATTGCCAAGTCAGGTAGTGAATCGGCGCAACAAACTAAATAACTTAACTCACCAAGAAATAACAGAATCTTAGCAAGTTTACAACTCGATAAGCAAGACACAACAATGTTGATTTAAATAAAGAGCAACGACTCAAAATACAAAGCCTGACAAGATTTGATAAACAAAACAGCTCGACAAACAAAGCAACAACTCGATAAGCAAAACAACAACTCGATAAGCAAGACTTAACAACAACTCTATAAACAAAGCGTATTTCGGACGATCTGGGTGACGGAACGCATCCGAAACAGAGGGAAATGGAGGCCTTCGACACTCCCGATGCATGGAAATGCTAGGAACTTTCTTCTAGAGGGTAGAACAAGATCAAAGACACACTTTGCAGCATGGCCGACCACCTTTGGGAGCTGGCCGACCAGCTTTTTGCGTTGGAGGGGAGAGGGGTGGTCGGCCTACCAGAAAAGGTGGCCGGCCGACCACCTAGCCCAGCAACCACCAACTTTTTGACACGTGTCCCCCGAACAGTGTCTTATCCTCTTTAAAAGTCCTAGCCTCGTGGTTGATTCATTTCCTCTCAGTTTTACACCAAAATGGAGGCGTTTCTCGTCGAAAATCTCACAGCTTGGATCGCTTCTCTAGATGGCTCGGAAAAGTTGAACTTCCGGGGCTTCGGCTTGAATGCACTATTCACGCTGAGCTGTACTCCGCTACACCTTCCCTTCCTTTATGCCGCGGCGAGGTTTTGGAACCCGGTAACACATGTTTTTAGCTTCGGCGGGCAAGAGGTATGTCTAACTTTCGAAGATTTTCAAGTTTTGATGGAATCTGAACGCCATGAAGAAATTTTGCCTCAGTTTCGCTTCGGCCACGCCCAAGCTTTAGGGCGGATGTGTGGGCTCACCATGCATGACGCTCGGTCTCTGATCTGCAACAGGGAACTGGATATCCTCGGCTTGATTCATCGCTTTTCTGATGCCAGTGACCGCGGCAACCATTATTGGGAAGGTTTTCGGCAACACGCCCTTTGCTTGTGCATGCTATCTCACTTTTTGCTGGCCCCAGGCTTTAGTGGATCTAGCATTCGTCTGATTGAAGTTGCTCAAGGCTTGAAAGAAGGAAAGAGCTGTATCGCCATGACATTGGCCGAGACACTGATGGGCTTAGATGCTTTCTATCGCCGGGAGACGACCAGGTTTGCAGGGAGTCCACTACTGCTACAGGTAATATTTCCCACCCAATCTCACATATATATTACTCACATCACTCGGCCCTCGGCTCGGTTTTTTTCTCACAAAACCCTTTCCTTACTTTTCTCTCCTCATACATCTCTCTATTCTTTATTCTCTCATTTTTCATCCCTTCCCAGGTATGGTTGATGGATAAATTGCAGGTTGTGGACTCTTGCCCAGCCTACTCAGCTCGCGGCTATTTCTTTCGACAACGCCTAGTCGATGCCCTTGATGAGGGATGGTGGTTCGACTGGATGTGCAATTTGTCTGCAGATCGCATTGCTTGGCGCTGTCCTTGGCTCAATCAACCGGCGATGAGCTATAGCATGTCCCGTTGATTGGTCTGACCCACTGTGTGTTCTACTTTCCGTTCCGGTTCCAGCGCCAGTTCGGTCATAATCAGACTTGCCCGCCAGAGGGGATAGAGTATCCTGCCGCATTCCCGGTTCGAGGCGCACAGCTTGCCCGTTATGCCACAGCATGGAGGACTAGAGAGCTTCTGGCCCCCGCTCCCACTTTCAGTTGCACTTTGTCTGATGAGTGCTTAGATTGGCTCAATGAAGAGGCACAGATTGGGCCCAGCTTGGCATCAGAGGCTTCGACCAGCTCTGGGAGAGGGCGCAGGGATACCTGACTTATCTATGCCCCGGACTTATTGCTTTACTAGTACTTTCAAGTTTTCTTTGTGAATGTAATAAAAAGCAACTTCAATTTGTATGCAAGAGCAGGAGAACTCTGTTTTGAAATCAATGAAATTGAAGGTTGTGGGTACTGAAAATTTTCCGCTTTGGTCCAAAAATGGTCTTAGTTGTAAAAAGATTAATTTGAACAAAGTCAACTTTTATTAAAACTTTTCAAAATCATTTTCGATATGGATCAGAACTGGACACGCCTGAGATCTGTCACTAAGATGCACAACCCCGGACCCCTGCAACTAGAAAGTTGCCCCTAGTCTGCATAGTACCACTGCACAGTAACGGAAAGTTGCGCCTAGTCTGAAAAGCACTGCACCGGAGATCTTAATCGAATTCTTTGAATGCTGAATAGACAAAGATGGCCGAGATGATCAAATGGACAAAGTTGATCGGGGAAAATGTTTATGGCTGAACTTCAAGATGAAGTTGCCTATGTATCCCAAAGATGGGAATCAAGCCTTACGTAGTTCAGGCTTGGGTTCACTCGGGTATTTTCACTCTCCTTTTACGCTCTAACTTTTGCTAAGGCCGCCCTTTGCGGGTTTTCAACCTTGCGAGCTCAGTTTTTATAATTTCAAATTTTTTGTGCTCTGAGTTTTGCCTAGGTCGCCCTTTCGGGTTTTCGGCCTAGCGAGCCTCTCAAGGGTAATATTTCTTCAACTTGTCCATATTGATCGGTTGTGAGAACTCTAGGCCATCTAGATCCATTAGAACCACAGCTCCACCTGACCAGATAGACTTAATGATGTAGGGACCAATCCAATTGGGTCTGAACTTGTCCCTTGGGTCGTGGATGGGAGCTCGGTTGTCCTTGAGCACCAAATCTCCTTCTTTTAGATTCCTGGACTTAACTTTCTTGTTAAAAGCCCGGGCAATTCTGCGTTGATAACCTTGAACATGGTACAGTGCTTTCAGTCTTCTCTCATCAAAGAGCATGAGTTCCTCAAACCTGCTCTGCTGCCAATCTGCTTCGGCTATTTGACACTCAGCCAATACTCGTAATGACGGAACCTCAATCTCGATAGGTAGAACGGCCTCCATCCCATAAACCAATGAATACGGAGTCGCCCCAGTGGAAGTTCTGATTGAAGTCTGGTAGCCCCACAGAGCAAACGGCAGCTTATCTGGCCAATCCCGGTAGGTTTCCACCATCTTCTGCAGTATGTGTTTGATATTCTTGTTGGCGGCCTCAACCGTTCCATTGGTTTGCGGCCGATAGGTAGATGACTTATGAAAAGCCACGTTGTATTTTTCTAACAAGTCAATCACTTCCTTCTTGAAGTGGGAACCGTTATCTGAAATTATCTCGTTTGGGACTTCGCAGCGACAGATGATGTTGTTTCTGATAAACTTCGCAACATGTGAAGTCTTTAACACCGCATAAGATTGGGCCTCAACCCACTTTGTAAAATAATCTATCGCGACCAGGATGAACTCATGCCCATTCGACCCCTTCGGAGTGACAGCCCCGATCACATCAATTCCCCAGACTGAAAATGGCCATGGCGAAGTCATATTGTACAGCTTCGACGGCGGAATGTTCATGCGATTTGCATGAATTTGACACTTGTGGCATCGCCGGACAAAACCAATACAATCCTCCTCCATAGTGGACCAGTAGTAACCCTGTCTGAGGATCTTCCGTGCTAGCATTACTCCATTCACGTGCGCACCCATTCCCCTCCATGGATGGCTTCCATTAGACGCTTTGATTCTTCGGCATCGACACACAGCTTATGCATTCCCAGATGACCTCTCTTATACAGCTTACCCCCACAGATGATGAACTGAATTGCCATTCTTCTGATTGCCCTTTTATCCTTGGCATTTACCCCTGCCGGATATGCTTCCTTCTCCAAGAAATTCCAAATATCCTGGTACCAGGGGTTTTCATCCTGAACCTCATCTATAGCAGCAATCGACTCGTAGACTGGCGCAAATTTCTGGTCAATGATGACTGGATGCATCCGGACTCCGAACGGGATGTCTATCATGGAAGATAGAGTTGTTAAAGAATCTGCGAACCTGTTGTTCTCTCTTAGTAGATGAGCAAAGTTTAGCTTCTCAAACCGAGGAATTAACAAGTCCAAGGTCTGGTGATACATCATCATCTTTTCTTCTTTAACTTTCCAGTCCCCTTTTGCTTGAGACACAACAAGGTTCGAGTCCCCTGATGACGTCCAATCGTCTTGCCCCTAGTTCTAGGGTTGCTTCTAGACCGGCAATGCATGCCTCATATTCTGCTTCATTGTTCGAGACTTTGAATCGGAGTTTGAAGGCTAGAGGGATACGGGAATTGTCGGGTGCTATCAGCAACACCCCTATCCCATACCCGTACTGATTTGACGCTCCGTCAAAGTACATCGTCCAAGTTTCATCGTCGATGTGCAAAATGGCCTCATCTGGGAATAAGTACTCGACTGCTTCACCCCCTTCTACTGGATGATCGGCTAAGAATTCTGCTACTACTCTTCCCTTGACTGACTTGCGTGTCACATATTTCAAATCAAATTCGAAGAGCAACAGCAACCAACGAGCTAGCCTACCCGTAAGTGCTGGTTTCTCAAAAAGATATTTGATGGGATCGAGTCGTGAAACCAATATTACGGAGTGAGCTAACAGGCAGTGTCGCAGCTTCCTGGTAGCCCATACCAAAGCTAAGCAAGCCTTCTCCAACGGTGTGTAGCGAGTCTCATACTCTAGCATCTTCTTGCTCAGATAGTAGATGGCTCTCTCCACTTTGTCTTCAGATTCTTGTGCGAGCATGCAGCCCATTGTAGTCTCAGTTACTGAAAGGTACAATATCAACGGTTTCCCCGGCTCTGGTGGTGACAACACGGGCGGGTTCTGTAAGTATTCCTTGATCTGTTCAAAAGCAGCTTGGCATCGGCCGTCCCATTGGAATTTCTTGCCTTTCTTCAGGAGACCAAAAAGTGGTTCACAAGTCAAGGTTAATTTTGAGATAAACCGTCTTATGAATTGCACTTTACCCAGAAAGCCTCGCACCTCCTTTTCAGTCCTTGGTGGTGGCATTTCTAAGATGGCCTTGATTTTGGAAGGGTCGACTTCAATACCTCTTTGTGTAATCAGAAACCCTAGCATTTTTCCCGCTGTAACACCGAACGTACATTTCTGAGGATTCAGCCGCAACCGGAATTCCCTGATCCTTTGAAAGAACTTTTGCAAGGCGGCGTAGTGGCCCTCTCTATCTTTGGATTTGACAATCATGTCGTCCACGTACACCTCAACCTCTTTGTGGATCATGTCATGCAATATTGTGGTCGCGGCCCGTTGATAAGTAGCTCCAGCATTCTTCAGCCCAAACGGCATGACTCTATAGCAGTATGTCCCCCACGGGGTGGTGAATGCAGTCTTTTCCCGGTCTTCAGGTGCCATTACTATCTGATTGTAGCCGGAGAAGCCATCCATGAATGAAAGCAAAGCATGCCCTGCTGTGAAGTCCACTAACTCATCAATATGCGGCAAGGGAAAGTCGTCCTTCGGACTGGCTCTATTCAAATCCCTGAAATCCACGCATACTCGGATCCTGCCATCCTTCTTTGGCACCGGAACGATGTTGGCCAACCAAGTCGGGTATTCGGATACCAGCAGGAAACCTGCGTCGATTTGCTTGGTGACCTCTTCCTTAATCTTGAGAGCCCAATCCGGGCGGATCCTCCTGAGTTTCTGTTCAACGGGTCGGGCCTTGGGGTCAAGAGGGATCCGATGCTGTACAATCTCAAGATCGATTCCAGGCATGTCTTCGTAGGACCATGCGAAAACATCTTTGAAATCTTTTAATAAAGCGACTAAGCGCTCGCGTTCCTCCGAAGACATCATGGACCCGATCTGGACCAGCCGCGGGTCCTCCTCAGTACCAACATTCACAGTAGTGATTTCATCAACTAACGGTTTAACAAATCTTTCCTGCTCTTGTTCAATTAAGCGTTGCAAAACCGGAGGAATTTCGTCATCGTCGTTTTCATCAAAATTTTGAAAGTCTGAGTTAATGCAATAAATCAAGGGCACATAAAAGTACTCAGAAACCACAGCTACTTGATTCTCATTCAGCACATCCAAATCGTCCGATTCTTCGGTTACAACAGACTCAAAAGAGAAAGAAAAAGACGACCTGGACAAGACTGTGGCATCCGGGTTATCATCCCCAGGATTACCAGACTCAGACTCAGTCGAGCTGGAACCTGATTCCGACTCACAAGACTCGGTGGAATCAGATTCCGGCTCACTACCTGACCCGGTGCTGCTGGACAAAAATCCCTCTTCATATTGCCAAATGAGAGAGGGTGCGATAGATGCATCCAAAATAGTTGCTGGTAGGCCCGCAGCCGTTTCATTCTCGATCACGCATACCGAGAAGTTATCCCCCAAGCACTTCTGGTCGATCGGAGGATCTGAAAGTAGACATGCCAGCACTACCCCCATCTCAAGTTCGGTGTCCTCAGACTGCACTTTCTTGCTCTGCTCAGCCTCAGCCAATGGGTTCGTCTGCTCTTCGGCAACATCCTCCCCGGATAACTGCAGATCAAAGAAGATCTCAAAACCTGGTATGCGCTTCCTCTCCGCGTTCAGCCACGGCTCTGGAAAGCCACAAAACGGAAAGTCCTCCCCCTCCCGGACGAAGCGTCCGTTTAGGGTACCCTGAATGGGCCTATGCATCAGCTCAAAAGGCTTTCCAGCCTGCTTTACTGTGGCTCTCCCAGCCATTTCCTTCCCCTTCCTTATCCAATCTTCTTTGGTGGGCTGATAACCCAAACCAAAGGTATGGGGGTTGTATGGCACTTCGACCAATGCTACGATGCCCTTCCGGCAGCTCTTTCCTAATCCCATCCCGGGGATGTGTTGAAGCTTGTTCATGAAGTATACAGATTGAGCACTGACGTACACTCCCTCATTAACAGCCACGATGTTTTGCACAACCCGAGCCTCAGCTAAGGTAAAACCTGACATAAACACGTCCTCCATGCCGTGCTCAATTTCTAGGACTGGTGTAGATACCTCCAGAGGTGGATGGATCGATGAATTCTCGAAAACAATGGCTACTCCCTTTCCATAGGGATATTTCAGCATCCGATGCAGAGTGGACGAGACGGCCTTCACCTGGTGCAACCACGGCCGCCCTAAAAGCAGATTGAAGGTTGCCGGAACTTCTAAGACGTGGAAGTCTATCTCATGTTGTCCTGGCCCAACCTTGGTCTGGATTTTTATCGTCCCCATTACTTCCCGGCTCGTGTTGTCATACGCTCGAATCACCTGGGCTGTTGGTACAAAGTCGGCGTTCTTTAAACCGATGGCATAGGCTGTCCTTGCCGGGCAAACGTTGATTGCGGACCCTGTGTCAACAAGTACCACGGGTATCCATTTATTTCTACACTCCACAGAGATGTAGAGTGGCCTATTATGGTTCGCACCCTCAGGTGGTAGTTCCTTATCAGAGAAAGTCATCATCGGGGTAGCTCCTCCCGGAAAGACTAGTCCAACTAGCTGCTCTGGTGTGGTATCTATGGAGAGTTTGGCCTTGTCCATAGCAGATAGAACAGCCTGTCTGGGCACTCGTGATGCCATAAGAAGTCCCTAGATGGAGATGTCTGCTTGTAGCTTCTTCAGCTGCTTCAGTACAGCTTCTTCTTCGATCTGTTTCTCTTTCTGCTTTTCAGTTTCCTTATCCTTCCCAGATGCCTCTGGTTGGTCCAGGTGCGGGGGCTTGAAATACCGCCCACTTCTCGTCATATGATCGACCTCACCAATATACCAGGTGTCGTCTGGCTGATGGTTTCCCCAATCTTCATCTATGTGGGCAAGACATAAATCATCGTCCTCCCACCACATTCCATCGGCAGCTGACAGACACCTGTCCGGCTCCGGTATGATTATACTCGCAGTACCTTCAGCCAACATGCTCGCAGCATATTCTGTTCCCGTGCACACAACACTTCCAGTCTCCTCGGGGGCCTTGGCTTTCCTGATTCTCTCGGAATCCCAAAACCTTTCTTGTTCCACCTGTGTTGGTGCAAGTTGTTGTTCAGCTCCCCCTGCATTCACAATACCCAAATCCCGAGCGAAATTCTTAGTACCGGCGCTCTCCGGCAATGCAATCTGACTTTCGGCCCTTCCGGCCACCACTGATATTCTCGCCCCTGCCAGGCCATGTTCTGGTTGGAACTCTTCCACAACATCCGGTTGATCATCCAGCCATCCATTAGCCTCTGCCGATTCCTCATAATCAAACCAGTTGACTGCCGCGTCCCCTGGATCCTGGCCATTGAAAAACTGGAGGTTGGCAAAGTCCTCTTCCACAGCCGTCAAATCATCTGTCCCCTGCTCAAATCCATCCCCCTGGATCACACACAGCTCTTCCTTCTCTGGCAATTCTATACCTGGCCCAACCTGGCCTGCTGATAGAATGTACTCACTCGGATCATAGGCTTCTCCAGCAAAACTCCAAGACTGCTCAATTCCATCCTCCTCTGAAATCTGCCATGTCCCATCTTCGATGGTCACCACCGTTGGCTCTGGTTGGGTTGTGGAGATGTCCAACATGCACAAAGAGTCAGTGCAGTCAGGAAGGTGCACCTCCGGCTTAGGTAGGTGTGATGGGGTGATACAGATACTAGGATCGTAAGACACGACCCCAATCTGGATAAAGTTGATTCTGTTAGGAGGGGGTGCTTGGTTATGCGGCGGGAGAGGATTTGTTGTGACATTGGGTTTTTCGGGAGGCGCAATCACCTGCTTGTCGATGAGATCTTGAATCTCGTGACGCAATCTAAAACAACGGTCGGTGTCGTGACCATGTTGTTGGTGATATGCGCAGTATTTTGCTGGGTCATGAGAGGGAGGGAGTGGATTTGGTAGTGGCCTCGGCTCCAGGGGCTTCAAATGCCTTTTCCTGATTAATACCCCCAGAGCCTTGGACAGGGGCATATATAAGGGCGTGAAGATTCTTTGGCCTCTGGGTTGGTATTTGGTGGTCTGCGTATTGCTTCCGGATGCACCGGAGAAAGGTGTGGCTGCCATGGGTCTTGGAAGGGGAGGGGGAATGGTGGTGACCATGCTCACCTCCGAAGCTCTTGCAGTTGCAGCGCCACTTGGGCCTGCATTGTTGTTACGGTTAAAGGTTCTTCTGGGCTGCTCTCTATCTTGGTCAATCAAACCCTGTTTCATTGCATCTTCGATTTGCATCCCGATCTCGTGCAGATCTGAAAAAGTGGGAAAGGGGAGCACAATCATTTTTTGCATCAGTTTTGGCTGGAGATTGCGCACAATCATCCGAATCTGGTCCTTATCAGTGGGCCTTAGAGTCATCATCGAGGCCTTCGCCCTCCATCGGGTTACAAAATCTGAGAAGCTCTCTTTAGGCTCCTGCCTTGTTGTTTCAAGATCACGGGTTGTAATCTCGATTTGAGTATTATAAGAGTATTGCGCAACAAAGGCCTCGGCCATCTCATCCCAACTCCGCTTGACATCATCCTCTAACTTCGCGTACCAGATAGCGGCCACACCCGACAGGGTCCGGCCGAACAGCGAAAGCTTCTGCGGTCTAGTGAGGCCCATTGGCCGTAGTATATTTGAGAAGAGTCGGAGGTGGACCATGGGATCCCCAGATCCGTCGAAGCGATCGATTTGTGGCATCTTGAACCTATCCGGCAGCGTCACAGCCACATCGGTATATCCATCCTCAATATCCGGAATAGCCTTTACCCCTTGGGACTTTTTGAACAGCTTCTCGAGCTTGCTTAATTTCAATGCTATTGGGTCTATTTCGAACTCGAAGGGAGAGTCCGGGTGGTTGATAGGCGTATGTGCCTTGGACAGTTGAGGTGGAAGTAGGGGCGGAGCCGGCCCCGTTGGAATATCTGTGTCCTCCGGAATAGTCTGGACATTTGGCAAGATGTTCTGGGTATTTGGCAAGACATTCTGGACAGTTGGTGTCTGCTCGGGTAACGGGACCCCTGGTGGGGAGGAACTGGATGTGAGGCTGATGCTCCGGCTTGCTGCTGGAGCCGGGTAATTAGCTCCGCCTGCTGGGCCATGATTGTGGCCTGCTATTTAGAAAACTCTGCTTGGCGGACAGCGTCCTCCTGTATTTGCTTCATACTCTCTTGGAGCTATCGCATCATTTCTTCCATCCCGGCCATATTCTGCTGATCTTGCTGACTGACTGGGTATGTGTATCTCTATGGCAGAAACTGAGACCTCAGTCCGACTGTTCGCTGCTAGGGTACACCACTGCTCTGGTAACCTCTGTTCAGACACACTGCGCCTTCTCGGCCTTTGTCTGACAACCGGGGGTAGAGAGTGAAACACTGGCTGTCCGTCAACCAGATCCTCAGATCGATTGAGTCGACGACCTCTTGTCCAGAGTGCTTGGGGAATATCTGCTTGGTCTGAAGCAATTGTGCTAAAACTGCCCTAGCAAAAAGATAAATAAAGCAATAAGGAAATAAATAACCAGACAAACGGACAGCATAACAGCTTTAAAATAAACACACAACACACAGTTGGGCGTAACAAGACACAGTTGGTAAGCTGAATACACACTATCCTCCAACACTGATCATTATCCCTGAATCACTGTCCCCGAAAACTGAATCTGATACCCGCAGATAACTGATTCCCAAAATAACTGAACTGATGCCCGCAGGCCTTATGCTCAAACTCGCAAACTGATACATGCATTCCTGTAGAGACGCACTCTAAAAGCACATAACAGATAAGTGAGAGTCAAAACACCCCTATGTTGGGGTAGGGTTTCCCTGTCCTATTTTGTCAGGAGCTAGGGTTTCACTACGCACGCAGCGGTTTCAAACAACCTAAAATCGGGTAAGCAACCTGCCCTAGCTTGGAATGGTCACCATGGATTTCGATATGCACTAGGTCGAATGGTCAAAAGGGTGCCCCGGTAAAACCGGGGTTTGTGTTTCCATACTGGCAGAGCCCGTAACCGGTAAGCCTTATGGCACGCAGCCTCTGGCAAACCGCTCAGGAATAGCAGATGGCAAACACGGTGTCCTAGGCGCACCAATGCACATGTAATGCAAAGAAACACACAAGTGTAGTCAAAACAAGATATCATGAGTTCGAGTCAAGTTCTCTAAATCCCTAGCAGAGTCGCCAGAAACTGTAGACGTCCCCAAACACCCCGGGAGGATGAGTCCCGTTCTGTTCATTTTGGGCTCACTACAGTTCGGACTCAAATTGTCACGGTTCTCAATCTGAACCAAAGAGTCCAAATCCGGCAAATCGTTTTAAGAAAACAGATTTTTGAAAGAAGTGCCAAACATGGACTGCTTTGCCAGATACAGAGTCGCCACCTAAATATTTTATTTTGGGAAATTTAGGAAACCCTGACTCGTGCCTAAGGCCACGTGTCTGTCATCACCAAAGTTGCCTTGGCTTGGGAACTTGGGTACGATTGGGGAAGGTCACTTCGTGAGCACCCCCGCTCGCCCAATCAAAGATCGGCCTCTACTAACCATGATATCTAGTTTTGAAAACATTATGCGTTCTTATTCCGGTTATTAGCCTAGATTTACTATGTGATGCGCACAGCATACAAGTATAGATTGGGTCGCCTGAATTGGAACAAAACATTTCCTGTTTATTTTTTAAAGTGGTTTGCTACTCGCAAGTAGGCTTAAAATGCAGATTTTGCCACCCTCAGGTGGGCTTTAGAAAAGATGGCTTTGCCACTATCTAGTGGGCTTAAAACTCACAGTCAATGCATTACTCCAATTCAGATAATCCAACCTTCACCCACAGGCATTCAGGCAGGTATATCACATAAGCATATAGCCTCATGGTAAGCATGCTATCATGGCAGTCACTCACACGCATGCAAGGATGCTAAAGCATAACCACTTACCGAGTACTCCAAGCCAAAGAAAGAAGCTAATTAGAAATCAATGCATGATCCTAACTATACAGAAATACCTAATGCAACACATGCAAAAATGCAACTAAGATAGGCTCGGCTATTCTAAACATGGCATATGAAATGCTACAGCTAACATGTATTCAACTCGGAATTGAAATACAATGCAGCGAGTATGATGCGCCGAGCCCGATGCATGCAAAACAGATGAATGAATGCAAACATGCTATCATACTGTATGCTAATTGAAACATGCCCTAATCTAACCATCATAAGCTGGTAAATAAAAGGGAGAAAGACGTGGGGTTGGAAGACATACATTACACACACGCACACTTATTACAACATTGGCCTCGCGCGGAGGGTCCGAATAAATAATACAGTCCCAAATAAATAGTACAGTCCGAATAAATACAAAACCCTAATTAATTAACAAATTAATCTAGGAAAGCAGTAAATTAGCATGCAAGCCTATGGACTGCCTCAGCTCTGCTCCGGATGATGAATGATGCATGCTTGAGTTGCCTTGCGCAGAAATCCATTGCGATGCCCCAATTAGCCTCTGTTTACAATTAAGCCCGGAATATTTGCACGAAGCTCCAAAAGACTGCCGGTTTCGGATTTGCTGCAACAGAGAGCAAGAAAGGGGCATGGCAATGTATTTTCACATATGTATGCTTGACTACTCTTCAGGGAGTGTAGTCTTCGATCCTCGTGCCACCAATCACGCATCTCGATGCATGATGGCCAAGGAGTCGAATTGCATGACTCAATGTGAAATGAATGCACATATAAACAAAACAAGGCCTAGACTCCATCATGGGTAATCTGGAGTGTCGGCGACCGGGAATTGAGACACGTTCCGTCACTCGGAGTACGAAACGTCCCTCGTTTCCCGTGCTTGGGCTAACTCCTATCCCAAACACAATGCAAATGAGATGGCATACACAATGTGACTAACATACAACCTAGCATGCGCAATGCTATGAAATGGCATACACAATACTCGATGTAACATGGCATACATGATGCTCTAACATGCAACCTAGCATACACAATGCTATGAATTAAAATGGCATACACAATGCATGATGGACTTACACCAACATGAGTGGACCTCAGCCACACTCACATCAGTAGCCATAAGATGAAAATGAGACTATCGAAATGCGTGCACACATGCACGCAAACCGAGGACCGAACCTAAGGAACCAAATGCCACTCTAACAAGGCATGGCAAGGCATGAAATATGGCATACAGACATGCAAATTCCAGCACTGAAACATGATGCAAAATGATCCCGAATCATGGAAACATGGCACCCGATCCATGAGATGAACCCCGAAACTCAAAACTAGGCACACGTATTGACTTATAGCTATACAAAGCATGCATTATTTGACTATGAAGCACAAAGACAGAGCCAAGCCAGTCCCAAAACATGAACATTTCTAGTTCAAAGCATGACTAAAAGATGCTAACATGATTGACTAAAATAGCATGCAACTTTGACTAGCAAACATGGTTTACATGGCATATATATGAAGCGTATGAGAACTCATCAAATCAGCAAAAATCAGTGAACAAAACATGTGAAAATATGCCTAAATAATCACTAAAATGCAGCCAACATGTGCAAAAATGATGAGCTCCTTTAGAGGGCCATGCAAGGAGTTATTAAGCACATACAAGATAGACATGTAACATGACAAGACCACCTCTGGAAATGGAATATGACAGCCCTAAAACTCACAAAATGGGCCCTGAAATCAGTCTCGGAAACATGCAAAGAGAGGCCTCTTTGAAAGGCCTTGAATGGGATTCCTCTACACATGCAACATAGACATAAAATATGGCCAAAAGGGCCTTGGACAGAGCCAAGGCAGACCTCAAAACCCTCGGAATAAAGCTCGAAAAGTGACTTCAATGCATGCAAAATAAGGTCCCTTTGGAAGGCCAAACATGCTAGTAAAGAGAATGAGGGGTGAGAGGGTCACCCCTCTATGATTTCAAAGCTCAAAACCTCATCAAAGCCACTAAAAATCCACTGGATTTCAGTGGCTAAGAGGCCAAAACAAGACTTATGCAAATGCTCAAATGCATGGCTCAAAACATGTGGCATCAAAGTGGCATCAAGCAAAGTGGCATCAAGCAAACTTAAAGAGGAGGTCAAAACAAGATTTTTTTTCAGTTTATACCAAATCTCGAAAATGTTCACAAGTAAGGCTAAAATATGATGCAAAAATAGCCCTGAAAGAAAGATAAAGGACAAGGGGCAGCAGATGGTCTCAAACAGCAAGGAGCCCTTCAACAAAGTTGAAGAGGGGCTTAAAATAAGATACTTTACAGTTTAGGTCGAAGCCCAGAAATGTAAGCAAAAGGGGCTAAGAGATGAAGCAAAATAAGGCTAGAAAAGGGAAAAAGAGGACTTACCCTTGTATCACAGCAATACAGCAGCTTTTGGTCCAAGAAAATGAGCTCCTAACCTCTGAAAATCAGCCTCAAGGTGTTGGAATGGAGGATGGAGGTGGTAGGCTATGAGTTGGTGTGTAAATGGTGCAAGAACAAGGGTGTTTTGAGGCTTGGATGAGAGAGATATGGAGGATTGTTTGCAAATGCTCCAGCTGGTTTTTCTAACCCTTAGAAATGAAGCTCAAGTGTTGGCTTTATAGAGTAGAGGAGCCAAAGAAAAAGGGGGGGAAAACCAATTCAAATGGCCCTCCAAAAGGACAGACCCTCGGGCAGAGGGTCTGGTGCAAAACAGCTGGCACAGCTGGAATGCACCAGGAGGGACAAAAATGGCCGGCCAGATGCAAAAAGGCCAGGTGGCCGGCCGGCCACCTCCCCTGGTCGGCCGACCAGGGGTCAAAAGGGTCAACAAGAATTGCTGGTCGGCCACCCCAAAAAGGTAGCCTCCCAGATGAGTGCAACACAGCTGTATGGTCAAAACCCAGAAAATGTGAACCAGGAGAGAGAAAAATTAGCTTTTTAGAGGGGTTCAAAAGGGTCAAGAACAATTGCTGGTCGGCCTACCCATATTTGTGGCCTCCCAGGTGTGTACAACACAATGATGTGGTGGAAAATCAGAAAAAGTGGCCCGGGAGTGGGAAAAACCAGCTTCCTAGAGAAGAAAACGGGCGATGAAGAGCGATGAAGAAATAAAACTAGTTTTTCAGAAAAATTGCTGGTCTCCCACCCTCCTACAACCTTTCTAACAATGAAAATAAGGTCCCTGCCAAAAATGGACCAAGACGGATGCAAAACGAAGGTTTGGGGGCCGAAACACGCAGTTCAGGGCCCCGAAAATAGGCTGTTAGGCACCGAAAGTGGCGTTCGACCACGAAGTTGGTCTCTCAGGCCACAGTGTCCCTCAAAAGGGAGGAAACAAGGTGTGTGCCAAAAACCGGAGCAAACGGAGGTAGTTAAGCGGTCCCGAACCGAGGCGCACGGCCGACGGCTCCGAAAACCGGAAACTGGGCTCCAAACGGGAAAAATGGCCTACGACCATGAAACGTAGCCTACGGCCACTGAGAGATGATCTACGAGACCTCTCCCTCTCTTCCGGAAGAGAAAACAAAGAAAACAGGGCCTGGTTCGTGAACCGAGGCAAAGCACAAAAGAGTCCGGAAGTCTGGAGGCAAGGCTCGCAACCATGACTCCGCAACCTCAGAACGAGCACAATATGCAACATCACCAAGCGCTCAATCGGTGACGTCTGAGTCTTAAGGTCGGTCAAAAATGGGGTGTCTACAACCATCTCTCCTTTTTTCCATCTAGAGCAAACCGATTAGAGAGAGAGAGATAGGAGTTAGTGTGATTCAACAAGATTTTGGCTTAGAATTTGCAAGAAATTGTAGAAGATTTGCAACATTAGACTCCCATACTTTGAATTCAAGGCATAAGGTAGGAGAATCATCTTCTTGATTGTCAAATTAAGTCATTTGTTGCATGGTTCATGGTAATTTAGTGGGTTGAGTCAAGAATTGGTTTAAAAGTGTTGAATTAAAGCTTGTATCTTGCATGCATGTACATGTTGTAGAGTTTTGAAGTTGTTTTCATGAAAACTCCCACATGCATGTTCATATTATGGTTCTAGTTCATGAATTCCTCATGTTTTTGAAAGAATTGACCCTTTGGATCATGTATTTGAAGCTTTGAATTTGGTTGAACACATGCATGTTGCATACACTTTGTGTTCTTGAAATTTATTTGAAAATTGTATTTAATTGAACTACCTTTAGGCTTTGATTTCTCGAATTGATCTTTGAGACATGTAATATTATGGGTTTTGAAGTGTTTTCCAGAAAATTAGCCCAAGAGGATCAAAATTCATGCTTTAAAGTTGAGTTTTGAGCTTGAGGTTCAAATCTGGAAATTCCAGATTTTGGACTCACGCTCGAGCGGGGAACTCCATGCTCGAGCGTACACACTGAGTTCATGCAGTTCACTCGAGCGGGGTAAGGTGACGCTCGAGCGGGAAATGCATGTATCCAGTACTTTGCATGTGTTTACAGTTCGCTTGAGCGGGGGAAAGTACGCTCAAGCGAGGACTTGTGTCTCACGCTTGAACGGGTATCGAGCGCCCATCGAGCGTGAATTTCGTGCATCCAGTACTTTTGCCATGTTTTATAGTCTGCTCGAGCGTAGGAAGTGACGCTCGAGCAGGGATCCTTTGTCTGCACATCCGCTCGAGCGTAGAAAGCCACGCTCGAGCGTGAACCCTATTTTCTGAAAATTCTGAAAAATGTTTAAAAGTGCATCTTTGCATCCTCTTTCCATCCTAGGCATTCCTAGGGCATGTTTAAGGCATCTTAAGGAAGATATTGATGTAGAACCACACCGAGGCAAATTAGGGATTAAGTTATTATTTCCCAACTGTGTAGCTTAGCGTGTGTTCGTTCTGTAACTGTGTAGGGTTGGCATCCGAGGACGCTCTGGCTGCTTATAGCCCAGTGCTCTATGAGTAACAATGTTGTAAAGATATATTCAACCATGATGTTTTCTGAATGATCAACTGTTCAACTGTACTGCTTTCTGAAATGATATTTCTTACTGAATGAATGCTTGTCCTATTTGCGAACTGTATTCGTGGCATCCATAGCAATTTACTGTTACTGTACTATACTGCTACTGTCACAGAGATCTCTGTCTGTTCCCATGTCTGGAACCACTACTGTTTACTGATATGATGACCATCAATTGACTGTTTGGTCTGTTAAGACCTACTGTACTGCTTCGCTATTGGATGTACCACATATGACTGCTATGACTGAATAACTGTTATACTGATATAAATGACTGTTTTAAATACTGAAAGGGCATTCATTCTTAACCTCTTTACGCATATGTTATTCACTAGGCTTTAGCTCACTGTTTATATATATATGTAGGTGTCCAGGCACCGGACCGGAGCTAGGAGCGTTGGGTTAAACTCCCTTTTTGTCAAGCCAACCACTGTGCCTCACTGCGAGGTTCCATGTACTGCCAAGCTTAGGCTGCTGTGGGGTGTTTTAGATCCCCTCTTTCTGTTTCTGTTTAGTATAGACTGTGTAGACTTGTACTGTACTGTTATGGTAGGGATTTGGTCCCTAACCCGAATACCTGTGTATGACGTATGTACATACTGTTTTGCTTCTGACTGTGAATATGTTTGAAAAGTCTTTTTGCATACAGACTGTCACAGCTCATTGGACATCTTTTATTACTGTTTTGACTTCCGCCAGCCCCTGTACTCTGTATTACTGGTTTACTGTTAAGCAGGCCTTCAGTAACCATCGGATTACTGGCCGGTTACGGTGCTAAACCCATAGGGGCGGGTTTGGGTCGTGACAACCATAGAGGGCCTTCTGAGGTTTACAAACATGGTGAGGAAAGGTAGAGTCAGTGAAGCCTTGAGGTTGAACCATGTAGACTTCCTCTTCTAAATAACCATGTAAAAAGGCATTACAAATGTCCAGCTATTTGAGGGGCCAATTGTGTTGAAGGGCCAAACATAACAAAATACGAATAGTTGGTTGTTTGGCAACAGACCTGAAAGTGTCCTGGAAATCCACACCCTCATGTTGAAGATATCCCTTTGCAACTAGCCGAGCTTTATAGCAGGCTATGGTGCCATCAGAATTCTTTTTAATACGAAAGAACCACTTACAACCAATAGCAGTTTTGTGAGAAGGAAGAGAGACCAAACTCCATGTGCCTTGCTTTTGTAGGGCTTGAAATTCTTCAGTCATGGCAGCAATCCAAAGAGGAGACTGCAGGGCTTGAGAGGCAGTAGATGGTTCAGTAAGAGTAAGATCAGGAGGAGGAGCATGGGTGAGATGACAGACCTTGGATCTGGTGATCATTGGATGAGTGTTAAGTGGAGGAACTGCGGCAGAAGAAACTGGTAAATGAATTTGAATAGAAGAAATAGGAATAGAAGATGAAGTGGGAGGAAGAGGGTGAATATAATGAGGAGAAGCAGCAGAAGTGGAAGGAGGAGAAGGAGATTTTGAAGCAACTAATGGACAAGAAGATGGTTCAGCAGTAACAGGTTGAGGTATAGAGGGTGGTGATGCAACATCAACAAGTGATGCAGCAGCAACAGCGTGAGGTATAGAACCAGGCCTAGAATCAGATGAGGTAGAGAAGTCAGAAGCAAAAACAGATGAGACAGGCAGAGAAACAGAGAAGGGGACTGAAATAGGCCAGAAAAAGAATTGCACAGCAGATAAAGAAGAGGAAGCAGACTGCCCAAGAGAGAAAGGAAAACAAGTCTCATTGAAAAGAACGTGTCTAGAAAGGAACACCTTGCCTGAAAGAGGATCTAAACATCTGTACCCCTTAGTGGTAGGATGATACCCTATAAAAACACAAGGAACAGACCTAGGTTCTAACTTGTTAGAAGCATAAGGCTTAAGCCAGGGAAAGCATTGGCAGCCAAATACTTTAAGAAAGTCATAGTCCCGAATGGTGTGAAAAAGAAGTTGAAAATGAAATTTGTGATTAAGAGACAGACTAGGCATTCGATTTATAAGAAAGACAGCAGTAGCTAAAGCTTCAAACCAATACTTAAGAGGAAGAGAAGACTGGTAAATCAAAGCAATTGCAGTCTCAGTGATGTGCTGGTGTTTCCTTTCAGCAATCCCATTTTGTTCTGGTGTATAGGGACAAGTGAGATGGTGAACAATGCCATGATCAACCAAATATTGAGTCATTTTGTGATTCACAAACTCTGTCCCATTATCAATTCTTAAAACTTTTAGAGATGTGGAGAATTGGTTTTCAGCATAAGCGCTAAACACTAAAAAAGTATAAAACACCTCACTTTTGGCATGAAGGGGATAAATCTAAGAAAACCTTGTAAAACCATCAACAAACAACAAATAGTACCTATAACCAGAAATAGAAGCAGTAAATGGACCCCAAATATCACTATGAACAAGAGAAAATGGTTGGTTAACAGTAGAACTAGATAGTTTGAAAGGGACTCTGTGAATTTTGGTGTACAAGCAAACTCAGTACAATCCTTATTCTTAAACCTAGTAGACAAATTATGAGTGATATGATGAAACTTCAAAGGTGAAGGATGACCAAGCCTTTGATGCCAAATAGGCAAGGAAGTCTGTGATAAAGTGTGAGCAAGATGAGCCTGAAACAACTGGGAAGGAGATGATGCAAATTGATAAAGCCCATTCACATCAAGGCCTTTGTGCAGGACCTGATTCGTATGCTTGTCCTGAACAATAAAGGAGTTAGCATCAAAAGTAACTTTGCAATTATTATCCTTAGCTAACTGATGAACAGATAAGAGATTGGAAGAAATGGTAGGAACATGTAGAAGATTATTGAGTTGGAAAGAATATTTTGGAGTAGGTAATAAACCCTTACCAACATGCTGAATAGGAACACTCTGACCATTTCCTACAGTCACTTGATCTGGTCCTTGATATGGATGATAGAGATGAAGATTGCCAAGATCATTGGTGATATGACTTGTTGTTGCAGAATCAATGTACCAAGGTGCAGAAGATGACTCAGTAGGAAAAGAAGTCTGGTTAGATGAGTTCAGATTGGTTGTAGTAGAATAGGTCTTCAACTGTGAACCTGAAGAAGTTGATGAAGAATGAGATGGCTGATAGGTTGGATCCATGCGGAACCAACAATCAAATGCAGTATGAGTGAAACCTCCACAGATTTGACATCCAGAACCAAAGTTAAAATTAGAGTAATTATTGGTGTGTCCTCCAAATTTGCCTCTGTTAAAGCGATTGGATCTACCTCCTCTATATCGTCCACCTCTTGAACCTCTAAAAGAATTGCAGCCTCGGTAACTTGAATTGCCAGATGAATGAGCCCTAGAATACTAAGAATAGGATGGTGAATCTTCAGAACTCTTAGTTGTGGAATAAGCAACTGGAGATTCATTTTGCAGAACAAGTTTAGCTTTGTTCTCAACATGTATTGCCTTTGAACAGAGAAGAGAGCACAAATCTTCCATGGAAATTGATTCTACACGAGCTTGTATAGTAGTTTTGAGAGCATCACACTCTTCAAGTAGTCTATTCAAAGTGAGGAGCACCAGATCCTCATCATCAACCATTGAAGAAGCAAGACGAAGTTGATTGGAGATCTCTTTGATCTGAGTCAGATATTCCTCCATTGAAGAACCTCTTTTTGTAACTGATTGTAATTGATATTTCAACTGATGAATATGAGAACGAGAAAGTGAAGTATATCTCTTCTCTAAAGCACTCCATACCTGAAAACAATGTTGATGATGAAGCACTAAAGAAAACACAGTAGGAGAGAGTGTTGCGGTAATGCAACTCAGAAGATGTGCATCTGTAGTTTTCCATTGAAGAAATTCTGGATTTGACATTGTGTTTCCAGATGAATCAAGAATCTCATAAACTGGACAAGGTACCAAACTAGTGACAAAATCAAGGAAATATGTGGCTCGAAGGACATTTTGAAGTTGACTTTTCCAAATCAAGAAATTTGTAGAATCAAGTTTGACAGTAATCAATGAATTGAAATTTGAAACAAGAAGACTAAGATTTGATGGTATAGATTGAGAATTTGATGATGAAGGATAAAAAATCACCATTGTTGGACCTTGCTCGTAAGAGCTTCTAAAGCTCTAATACCATGATAAAATTTGGAATGAATTTTCAATGAATTGATTTACTTGAGTTTACATAGCTTTATACAAGATGGTTAGACTCTAACTTCCTCACTCTTACTTATAACTACCTTTCAGTTATGTATATGTATCTCTCTTATATCTATTGAAATCTTTCTCATTTCCTTGCTGACATAAGCACTATGACTGTAGCTGCACTTCTTGATTAACTGTCTTCAGTTCCTGATTAACTGTCTTCGGTTTTGGCGTGAGCTGCTCCAAAGTTGATGGCTTCAGCTGAGCAATGGAACACATGTTCTTCAATGGCTTAGTGAGCTTATCACTAGGATACATTTGTAAAAAATAAAAAATAAAAAAATTATTAGCAATGAGTTATACATAAACTCAAGAATGTTGAGAAACCACAGTATTTTTATCATGCAAAATACTAATATTTAAGAATTAGATATTAATTTAAGCCGGTAGCTTGTTTAATTTTTAAATTTTCAATAGGTCTTGCAAATATTTCATTTCAATATTAAGTCTAATATGTTGATATTATAATATCAAAACAATGCACAACTTGACCCTATACTTTTTCCTTTTTGCACTAGTCAAAAATATTCTATGCAAGTTTATTTGCTTATTTATTTATTGATATTTAATTTTACTATTGTTATATTATCTTATTAATCCTTATTTCTATGTCGTTATAGGAGACATGCATAATGCAATGAAGATATGTCAATTTGATGAATTCTATTACTTTAGCTTACTATGTTATTTTTATAAAAAAAAACTAAGCAAAGTATTGTAAAAATATTCTATTCATCCTTGCAATTACATTATATTATGATGTTATGTAAGAAATGATACAATTCTAATTTCGTAAAAGGAGTAATACGTGACTTGGAGCATTTGATACTTCAAAATTAATTAAGAAGTATCCGATAATATGTGACTTGGAGCATTCGATACTTCAAAACTAAGTATCCGATACTTCAAAGTTAATGAAAAATTAATTAAGAAGTATCCGATACTTTTAATAAGTATTTGATACGTATCCGTAAGTATCCAAGGAGTATCGGTATCTGATACAGATACAATACAGATACATCTCCTATTTGAAGTATCCGTGTTTCATAGTAGACAACAAGTTATGGGCTGAATTAATCAAAATCCTTTTCTGCAAAGAAACTTTCTCGACAATATGCTCCTCTGCATACTGCTTGGAAGCTGCAAGCTGTCTCTCAATTTTCCTCTTCTTATAACCTTGAATCTTTTTCAGCCTGAAGAAATCTTCCCTTTCCAATTCATCTAGTTCCCCCTTGATGTAAGTTATTGTGTTCTCTAACCTTGGCTTCACAACATTCTCCAAGGCATTGACCCTACAATTTGTGGTTTTGATAGCGTCATCAAGTGTCAGGAACGATGTTTGGAGAGAAGCAAGCTTGACAAGAACCTCAATGGATTTCACATATGCAGCACGACAAGCCTACACTTGTTGGCCACCTCTTGCCAGTCTAATTAGGTTATTCTTGGTCTCACCTTCGGTGAAATACTCAAACTTGGGAAGTTTCAAGCCTGCAATGTTTTCTTGCTTAGATCGAACTTTAAGGGAAGCGGTTTGGACATTTTCAAGGACAGTGTGTTTGATGTTTTTGCAAGCAACGCACTTGGCTTCGGTTAGGGCAAATGAGGATGTTTTCATGACCTCTCTCATAGATTCCTTTGTCGAAATGATCTTCTTGAGAATCTGGCAAAACTGTACAGTTAAAGCATCACTCTTCTTTTTCAAGAGAGCATGACCTTTGTAGTACCAACAAGGCGAGCCTTCATTATCCCAAGCATTGTAACAGTGGGAACAACAGTCAAGCACTGGCTCTGGCTAGACATCTTGTAAAAGACCTAAGCTGAAAAGAAATGAGCAGTGGAGTGATTGTTAAAGAAATTCATAATTAACAAAAATGTGAAACTTCTGGAAATTATCAAAACCTAGTGATCTGCAACAAAAGACTCCAAAATCTATGAAAATAATGAATCCCCATACGATCCCAATAATTGTTCTATCAAAAAGGTGTTGAACAAAACATCCAAAAACACTTCGTATGAAAGGGTCTAGGGATGTTGCCGGAAAATTCGAAGGTCGCCAGAAAAGTCACCAGAATCTTTGAATGTTTACCGGAAAATTCGAATGTTGCCAGAAACTTTGAATCTTCTAGAAATGATGAGAGGCTTAGATTCTTCAACAGTTATAACTAGAAACACAATAACAAAGAGATGATAAAGATAAGAGATTAGGTGAAGAAAAAGGCAAAGTAGTTAAAGAGAGAATAATGACAAGGCTCTTCCATGGATCTTTCATTTTCACTCTCAAGTTAGATAATAAGAAGGGAAATTACTTCTCTCTCAAAAATTGCCTCTCCAAAATCAACTTTTTTTTAAAGCTATGAGTGGGTGCTATTTATAGGCACCTCATGATGTATGATGGAACCCATGTGCAAGGCACATGGGGAATATTCTCTTTAACCACTTCGTTCGAGGAGGCAACCTCTCTAAGGATAAGAAAAATCCCAAAAAAGAGATCAACCTCTCGGCAAACCCTTCTTCTTAGTCACGCCTAACCAATGATCCCCAATCATCCCAAAGGGTCAGGGGTAGTCCTAAAGGACGCCCTGCTGCAGAAGGGTCAAGGGTAGTTCAAAAGAACACCTTGCAGCAAAAATTGCCGAGTCTCAAGGACCCTCTAGATCGTGTCACCTCGACTTGGGTATAGACTAATTTAACCGAAGAGCGAATTTATCTCCGCTCACCGTCCTCGGGATTGGGTTCTTTGTTTAGACTCTGTCAAGTCCATGGTTCTGGTGCGTTGACGCCGAAAAGCTTCGAGCCTGCGAGTGTTTTGGGACTCATTAACAGAGCGACTTTTAGATTGCGTTCGAATCTGTTCGAAGCCAAGCTCTTCGGATCTTTAGGTTCGTGAATCTGAATCCTTTCGAGTCCAAACTCAAATAGGTCTCTAGATTCGTAGTTCTGAGCTCTTTTGAGATTAAGCAAATATGTCAAAGAATAGATCTCCTCCGAGGGTTTTATCTTTTCTGAAAGCAACGGTTAACCTTTTTAGACACCCATATAATCTGGGCCTCCTCGAATCTTATTGGACTTCTCTTAGAGATATAATCTTGTTGGTCCTCTCCGGCCCAGTTGGTTGGCTTTTCTCGCGGGTCCATTTAATAGAATTCATTTAAGACCAGTTGGTGATAATTTCTCTGGATCCATTAATTTTTGGGCTTTCCGATTGGGCTCTGATTAGACCCAATTAATTTAATGGGCTCAAGTTAACCCCTCTTACACACTTGATAGCAGTATTTGAAAACCTTAACTCCATAATTTCTTTAATCCAGCAGTGCTATAGAATTTTTACGGACTTTTCATAAATCTATTGTTTAAAACAAAAGCTATTAGATCTAAACCCTAGGACATTGCCACATACTAAACTGTCAATAGGGCTTTTCATAGATAATAATAGAAACAAAGAGAGGATATTTGTACGGTACTACTCGACCATTAATGACTTGAGATCATGCACTGCATATAATTGGTGATGGTTTTACATTTACTTAACATTAAGGAAAGGTGTAGAAGTGATGCATGGGTATCAAAAGTATAATAGACCAATCACTCTAGTGAGGAGTTACAGGTTATGGAAACATAGCTATTTGGTCCCCATAAATTATATTATTACATAACACCAAAAAATCCAACAACCATACTGTTTTCCAAGATACCCATTCCCGTCCTGAATCCTCAAATAGCCACCTGTCTGTTTCGCCTACAAGGAACAAAAAATACCACTATATGTCTCTGATATGATGTAGAATTTTAAGTATGTACACATGATTTCCACATTAATGCATTACGAAACCCTTGTACTTCCATGCTTTAAACATCTATCCTTATGCTAGCTCATAAAACCAATGAGAAAGCCAAGATAGCCTAATTCTACTCAACAATTGGCACAAATGGATGAAGAGGGTTGGATTACAGAGTTAAGATTACAGATTGCGCTTCCTTATAGTGGTAACTATACATGTATGACATATTTGGACTTGTGACAATCCTGATTTGCAGACACTGAGCTCAACAACAAGAAAGTTTTCTTATATGCCTAAAAGCTCACAATTGAAACCCTAGTCTTGCCGATAAACTAAAAGATCATTTGAAAAACAAATGTATTCATTATGTAGTGAACTTTTATAATACCAGTACCAACTTTCTTTGGTTCGTCTCCAAAATGTGGTTGTTTGAGGAAACCATATGTGAAGCAAATCATCACAACAAAAACATCAATTGGGCAAGGTAATCATCTCTCAAATATTTAGTAACCTAAAATTAGCCCTAATTTAAGTATCTTTGAGGAAAATTCCAATCTAATTAAGTGTCTTTTACGACAATTCCACAAATCTCAGAACCCACTAAACCACATTTCAAGAACAAGCAGCAAGTTCAAACCCAAAGAACAGCATTAGCAAAAGAACTTCAAAGAAAAAATCAATCAAAGAGAAGTTTGATAGTCAAACTCCCCTTTTGTAGTTAACACTCTTAAAAGTTTGATAGGCAAACTGATAAGATTACTAAGCCATTGCAGGCAAAATGCTCAATTACGTAGTTGAAGTCTTAAGCACAGTCCAAGCCACAACCCAAGATATGCACTGAGAAACTTAAAATGTAGCCAAACAAATGCAGTTAGCTTGAGCATTGCTCATGTCATTACATAGGTGAAGAAGACTTGTATAGATATAAGATAGAGAGATATAACTGTAAAGTAGTTAGAGTTTGTTATAACAAACTCTAATAAACATCTTGTATAAATAAAATGTAAAAACAAATCATTTTGATCATTGAGAATAGAATTTGATTTCTTCTTATGGTATTAGAGCAATAGAAGCTCTCACAAGCAAGGTTCAATCATGGCGATCTGATCTTCTTCCTTATCAATTTCTAAAGATATTTCACCAAATCTAGGTCTTCTTGTTTTGAATTTCAATTCACTAGTTACTGTCAAACTTGATTCTTCAAACTTCTTGATTTGGGAGAATCAACTTCAAAATGTTCTTCGTGCTATAGATTTTCTTGATTTCATTACTGCATTGGTGCCTTGTCCTCCCTCAGAAAAGCTTGATTCCTCTGGATAACAGTGCCAAATCTAAATTTTGCAAAATGGAAAACAATCGATGCACATCTTCTCAATTGCATCACTGCAACTCTTTTTTCTCCTGTATTTTTCTCGATTATTCGTCATCAACATTACTTCCAAGTTTGGTGTGCTTTAGAAAAACACTATACTTCACTATCTCGGTCTCACATTCATTAGCTGAAAAACAAATTGTAATCAATCACGAAAAAAGGATCAACAATGAAGGAGTTTTTGAATCAGATTAAAAAGATCTGTAATCAGCTTTGTCTTGCTTTTTCAATGGTTGATGATGAAGATCCAGTGCTTCTAACTCTAAATGGATTGCTTGATGAATATGATACTCTTAAAACTGCTATAAGTGCTCAAGTAGAGTCCATTACAATGGAGGATCTGTGCTCTCTTTTGTGTTTAGAAGCAATTTATATTAAGAATAAAGCAAAGCTTGGTCTTCACAATGAAACTCCTGTTGCTTATTTTGCAATAAAATGTCGGACAATCTTCATTGTTTTCGAAGAATTAAAGAAAGAAGAGAAGCTATTTGATTACAAATATCAAAACAGTATAGAAAATAACATAAAACAACAGATTCTTATTTTGTTACAAAAATAAAATCAGAATTTGATAAAAATAAATAAAACAGAAAATAAATTAATTACTTACATTATTAATTTGTCAAACAAATTTTATGATCAAGTCCAGTGTTTAACACTATGTCCTTAAAATAGATCTGTTTTCTCCACGGTGCTTTCAGATTGTGAACGTCTATCTCCCAGGATAAAATGATCAACAACGAATAGTAGCAGTGCTACAAACTATTTGCACAACAAACACACTTTGTGTTTACACTTTTTCTTACAAGAAAATAATGCAGCAAAATGCAAGGAGGACAATGACAGAATTAAGGACGAAAATTAAGTGAAAAATCTAAATGAGGGACTGCCTATTTATAGATGGAATAGTGGCTATTCAGTTTGAATCCAAAAGGAAGCAGACTTGTTTGAATAGGTACAAGACCTGTTCGGTTTGAATGAACAGATATAAACCTGTTTGGTTTGAATTTTGAACAGATATTGAATCTATTTGGTTTAAATTCAAACAGATAAAAACCTGTTTGGTAGATGAAAAAACTAGACAGATTTTGAAATTAATTTTGAATTTTAAATTCCGAAAAAGGTAAGAATTTTAAATTTAGAAAAAAATAAAATTCAAAAAGTTTTTGGCCTAAAAAAGATAAGCATTAGGTCGGACAAGCCCAACCCAACCTCATACCACGCACCTGTGCCCAAGCCTAGGCCCAACCCAGCCCGATCGGATGAACGGCGATGGCAGCGCTCGTGTGTTTGTTTTGGGTCCAATGGGTCTAACCCACTTTGCCCATAACCTCATCCTCTACAAAACTTGAGTGCTCCTTGAGGCCTACCCTAAGTTCCAAACCCAAGTCATATAAACCTACACAAAGTTTGCCCACCAAACCAATGTGGGACAAGCTTTAACTCAAACCTTTAAGGAAATTCCACCAAAACACCATTTTCAAAGAGCTCACTTTGACTTCAATTTCCTATTCACTTGATAATGGTTTTAAGCAACTAAATATACTACGTGAATCACAACGCGGCATAGAATGCATTACCATTTAGACCCGCCAACTTTGGCGCATGGGTTCCACCTAAAAATTAAACCAAAGTTGAGGAAAAATCTGTTGTTTTCCAAAACCATTTCTAACATAAAAAAACTCTGAGACTTCATTTTATTCTTAGTATTCTAAGATATCTAGAGGTGAAAGATATAGAGGAGGAAGATCAAATAGATCTAGCAGAGGTTGCATATTATGGATGTCAAATTTGTAGTGGAGTTAATCGTATTGTTCTTGATTGTTGGTTCCGAAAGGATTCCCACTACCAGTCATCACATACTCCTCCATCTTCTCAATCATCACATACTTCTTTGTCTCAATCAAGAGCTTATTTAGCCATGACTAGTCAACACTCAAGTCCTTTTGATCCACTTGGTACACCATGGTATATTGACTCAGTTGCTACCAACCACATCACTAATGACTTAGGCAATCTCAGTCTCTACCAACCATATCAGGGGCCAAATCAAGTAAATATAGGAAATGGCCAAGGTGTTCATATTCAACACATAGGTAAAGGCTCATTACCTACTCCACAATACTCTTTTAAACTTCATAATCTTCTTCATGTGCCTAACATTTCATCTAATCTTTTATATGTTCATTAGTTAACTAAGGATAATCATTGCTCAGTTACTTTTGATGCTAACTCCTTTGTTGTCCAGGACAAGCATATGAGCCAAGTGCTCCATAAAGGCTCCAATGTGAATAATCTTTACCATTTTTCATCTGTATTACCTCTACATTCACCTCAGGCTCATATCTTTCATACTTAATCACAGATTTCATTACCTATTTGGCATCAAAAGCTTAGTCATCCTTTATCTTGAAATTTCATCATATTACTAAACGTTTTCCTACTATTTTTTCAAATAAAGATTGTAACGAGTTTGCTTGCACACTATGTGATGTTGCAAATATTTATAGGTTGCCTTTCAAACTGTCTAGTTTTACTGTTAAGCAACCATTTTCCCTTGTTCATAATGATGTTTAGGGGCCATTTTCTATCTCAAATTCTGGTTATAAGTATTGTCTGTTGTTTGTTAATGATTTTACTAGATTTTCTTGGATCTATCATCTTTATGTTAAAAATGAGGTGTTTTCTACATTTTTAGTTTTCAAGGTTTATGCTGAAAGTCTATTCTTTACATCCTTTAAAATCTTGAGGACTGATAATAACACAGAATTTGTTAATAATAAGATGCATGATTATTTAGCTGCTCATGGCATTGTTCATCATCTTACTTATCCCTATATACCAGAACAAAATGGCATAGTAGAAAGAAAACACCAACACATCACTAAGACTGTCATTGCCTTGATTCATCAATCTTCTTTACCTCTCAAATTTTGGTTTGAAGCAATAGCCACTACAGTCTTTCACATCAATATGATGCCTAGTGTTTCTCTTGGTCACAAATCCCTTTTTCAACTCCTTTTTAACATTATTCCTAATTATAATTTCTTTAGAGTATTTGGTTGTTAGTGTTTTCCATAGCGATCCCGGGTTTCACCCCTTGTTGTACCGTGATCCGGACTTGGTTCCGTAGATGTTAGTAGTTGATTATGTCTTGTTTCCGTCCTTCAATACTTGTTATTTGAGTTATAGGATGTGATGGGCAGGTTTGTCACATGTTGGTTGTGTTTGGGAGCAAATGGTTGCTGCCCAGAATTTTGGTCCTTCGCTCGAGCGAGCAGTTTGTCGCTCGAGCGAGCTCTTTGTTTTGGATCCTTCGCTCGAGCCAGATTTTGTTCGCTCGACCGAGAGTTGATTTTTTGTATCTGGTGGCTTGAGCGAGAAGTTCTTGGCTCGAGCTTGCGTCTGCGTCTAGTTCTGGACCTGAAGGGTGCAATTTTTCGCTCGAGCGAGCGAGGTGTATGTTTTGAGGTTCTTCGCTCGAGCGAGCATTATGTCACACGAGCGTGCTTCTGGTTGCAGACCTGAAGCTTTGCATTGTTGGCTCAAGCGAGACTTTCTTCGCTCGAGCGAGTATGTTTTTGTGTCTGGTCGCTCGAGCGACAAATCCTTCGCTCGAGTGAGCCTGTTGTATATCAGCAGACAGCAGTGGGTAAACACTTCACTTTTTCATCTCTTTTTATTTCAAAACCCTATATCCGACTCTCTCTCTCTATATACTTGTCTTCTCTCTAGGGTTTGATCTACCTATAGTGAGTTTCTATTCTAATCTGAAAATTTGTGGATTTGGAGCACTTTGGTTTTTGGCCTTCATCTCCGTTTGGGCTCTAACTTCAAGGTAGGGATACCCTACTCCTTTTTATGAGCTTTGTCTTTAAGTTTTGACATTTTGATATGTTGGGAGTTATTGTGTAATTTTGGGAAAAGTTTGGGTCTTTGTGTAATTTATAAAAGATGGGGGTTTTGTATATAATAACCCATATTCATGTATGACATAGGGAAATGAGGTAAATGTTGGATTATTAAGGAAAAATGGAACCTTTGGGTTATATGTGAGTTATGGGAAAATGCCTTAATTAGTTTGATAAATTAATTTGTATAATTAATTTTGAGAAATGAGAAATTGAATTGAGAATATTCAAATTGAAAGGTTATGAAATTAAATGGTGTAGTTGGAATCAATTTATTGCTCACCTAGTTGAAATGTGGATAGTATATCCTTTGACGCATTTATTTTCTGTTTAGAAATAACTGCTTTGGGCTATCGGTGGAGGATAATCTTGATTGTTGTAGACAATGCATGAGGATTAGGTGAACTAAAACTAATCAATTGAATGTGTCATCGAATATGACGGTTGGAATAATACATTAACCTTATGTATTGATTGATTATGTATATGATCTGTGTTTATATACATTGTGTGGTGTGGGAGGAGATAGGGGATGTACTCCACGGTTTAGGGAAAGATAGGGGATGGACCTCTAAACCGGATTTTGTTTGATATTGATACAATACTAAAATGTGTATCATTTGTGAAGTATGGAAGTGATTATGGCTAAGACTGATACAGCACCAAAATGTGTATCTATTATGAAGTAAGAGATGTTTAACATGAATTGTTATCCCAATTGAATTGGAAATGTTGTTAATAAGAGATGTAATCTCTGTCGAGTTATCTAGCCAGGTTCTGAGCCACGTATATGAAATGAATTGTTAAGTAATGGAAAATGAATTGTAACATGGGCGTGATTGTCATAGAACAGTAATGTGATGTGAATTGTTATAAGTGTTGACCATCTATCACATGCTATTATTTTAGGCATTGCTTATATTTGGTTTAGTATATCTCTACTGGGCCTTGGCTCACCCTATATGGGACATCATTTTCAGGTCCAGGTGATATGCCACCTCCAAGATCATAGCTTGGAAGGTTCTGGGAGTAGAACACTCTTTTGATTATTTTGTTATCTTTTGATGTATTACATGCAAATTCAGGCCAAGGGCTTAATATGTAATTGAGTTAGTACTCTTTTCTTTGTGACCAAGTGTTGGCTTGGAAAGTTGTAAGCCCATAGGGCATTTACTTTTGTTGTCAACATGTAATACTTTTGTACGAACTACTCTGATGAATAGAAAGATGTTTACTTCTTTATACCAATGCATGTTAAGAATGTTAGACTTTGTTGTGTTATTTTGAGGGCGTTACAACTTGATATCAGAGCGTACCAGGTTCGAATAATTTGGGTACGTGGGAAGTGATTGGTATCACAATGGGTTTGTCTCGCTTGTCAGAGACTTATATATGACATTATGTGCTTATTTGATAACATGTTTATGTGGTTATATGGGTATGGGATTTAGTTTCTAGGATGTTGATTGAATCATTGGGTTTCTGGGAGTCCTATTAGAAAAGCACTTGATCAATGCTGTTTCTAACTGGAACTCTAGCAACGCCTCGGGACTATCATTATCCAGAAATGAAATTCGTAAGTGCTTATGTTATTATGTGCTTACGTGGAGTGAATTACTGTTGTCCATTGCATTAGGACGCGAGTGTTATAGCTTCGGCACATTTGTAAATGTGCTAATGTTTTTCGTTACCTTTATTAGGATGTCAGGACGAGGACGTGGTGGTAGGTGAGGTAGGCCTAGGAGGCAGGAGGTGCCTATGCCGGATGACATCCCGGCGCAACAGGAGGGGGTTGGCCAAGCCAATGTGGCTGAGCCAGTAGGTCAGCAGGCCATGGGCGCCTTAGCTCGTGAGATGGCAGGAGCTTTGAGGGCATCCATGGACATTCTCAGAGCTGAGAATCAAGTCCAGGCCCAGGTTGTTGATGCAGGGCCTTCTTTTCTGAAGAGGGAATTCTTCCGGTCTAATCTGGATGAGTTTTTGGGGGATCCGAAAGAGCCACTTAAGGCTTATGAGTGGCTGGAGCAGATGACTAAGACGTTTGAGATGCTAGGCATCGAAGACGGGGCTTTGAAAGTGACCTTGGCATCTTTCCAGCTTAAGGGGGATGCGGGTCAGTGGTGGAAATTCACGAGGGGTCGTATTGGTGGTACTTGGGAGGCTTTTGTGGGTGCTTTCCAGGAGAAGTTCTTATCTCCAGTTGTCAGGAAGAAGTTGAGAGACCAATTCTGCCAGCTTTTGCAGCTGAGTTCTTCAGTGGCCGAGTTTGAGGCTGCATTTACTAGTTTGTCCAGGTTTGCACCTGAACTTGTGGCATCCGAGGAACGCCGTTGTATCGAGTTCGAGAAGAAGTTGAGGCGCGGCCTCAAAATGAGAGTTGGCGGGTCTATGACTCGAGACTATGGGCGTCTGGTTGATGCTGCAGCCCATATGGAGATTATGACGCAGGAGGAAGAGGGGCAGAAAGGCTCCAAGAGGAGTCATGATGGTCAGGGTGATGGCAGGAGACAGAGGGGTTCACACCCTCAGCAGTCTCAGGGAGGTTTTGCTAGATCTACCTTTCCAGTGCCGAGTGCAGGCTCTGGAAGAGGCAGTCAGGGAGACGTGACTTGTTTTAAATGTGGCCAGCTGGGTCACAAGTCTCCAGCTTGCCCACAGAGGGAAAGAGGTCAGAGAGTTGCTTCATCTGCAGCTAGACCGCAGAGCCAGAGTCAGGGCAGAGGTCAGCCACTGTCTTGTTATCAGTGTGGTCAGGCGGGGCACCTGAAGAGGTTCTGCCCGCAGTTGAGTGCCACATCGGGGGCATCTAGTCCTAGGTAGACGCAGAGCTTTCAGCCAGCACAATCTGTTCAGGCCTCGAGGGCCAATCAGCGGGGCTTCGTCATCCCAGTCTGTGCAGCAGTCTTTTGCTCCTAGGGGTGAGCAGGTTGATCAGAGACCTTCTGGGCGCGTGTATGCTGTTACCACGCAGGATCTTGTACCTGCTCCATCTGTTGTGAGAGGTACCTTCTTGTTTTGCAACTCGGTTGCCAATGTGTTGATTGATACGGGTGCATCACATTCTTTATATCTGCTGCATTTGCATCTGTTTTGGGGCTGGAGTTGGCACAGTTAGCATCTCCTATATGTGTTGTATCACCTGTTGGGGGTGAATTGATTTTGAAACAAGGATGTAGAGGTTGTGATATAGAAGTCGCTGATCGCCGGCTTCCGTTTCCTTTTGTAGTTATGCCCATGTCGGGTTTTGATGTTATTTTGGGTATGGACTGGCTATCGTCATACCGGGCTGTTATCGATTGTTATCGCCAGAGGGTCACAGTATGTACCGTGAGCGGGGATTGTTTCCATTTCTTGGGGAATCGGGTTGGTAGTGTTTTGCCACCGGTGTATGATCCGCGAGGGCGGAGTGAGCTTAGTGGTCTTCTTGCTAGCCTTTTGAGTAGTGAGTGTGATGAGACCCAGATTGTATTGCCGAGAGTGGTTTGTGAGTACTCGGACGTCTTTTTCGAGGATCTTGTCAGTTTTCCACCTCATCGAGAGATTGAGTTCTCCATTGATCTAGTGCCCGACACGGCGCCGATTTCTATGGCACCTTATCATTTTTCCCCAGCCGAGTTGGTTGAGTTGAAGATTCAGCTCCAGGAGTGCTGGATAAGGGCTTTATTCGCCCTAGTGTTTCGTCGTGGGGAGCACCGGCCCTCTTTGCTAAAAAGAAAGATGGTGCCTTAGACTTTGTATCGACTACCGGAAGTTGAATCGGGCTACGGTCAAGAATAAGTACCCTATGCCCCGTATTGATGATTTGTTTGACCAGTTGAAGGGTTTCGTTGTTTCTCTAAGATAGACTTGAGATCGGGTTACCACCAGTTGAGGGTTAGGGAGGAGGATATTCCCAAGACGGCATTCCATACGCGGTATGGCCATTATGAGTTTTTGGTGATGCCGTTTAGGCTCACCAATGCACCGGCAGTGTTTATGGATTTGATGAACCGGACATTCCGGAAATTCTTAGATCGCTTTGTAGTCGTCTTCGTGGACGACATTCTGATTTATTCACCTTTCGAGGAAGAGCACGGGGAACACTTGAGAGTGGTGCTTGAGTTACTTAGAGCCCATAGGCTGTATGCCAAGTTTGGAAAGTGTGAGTTCTGGCTAGGAGAAGTCAAGTTCTTAGGTCATGTGGTTTCTGGGAAAGGGGTGTCTGTTGATACATCCAAGATTGAGGCAGTGCAAGATCGGGCACAACCTAAGAGTGTGTTTGAGATCCGCAGATTTCTGGGATTAGCTGGATATCACCACCGGTTTGTGAAGGATTTCTCCAGGCTAGCCTCGCCGTTGACTAGATTGACTCGGAAGGGAGTCAAATTTGTGTGGAGTGAGACTTGTGAAAAGTCGTTCCAAGAGCTGAAAGTTAGATTGACCACCGCTCCTGTGTTGATTATTCCGGAAAGAGGTTTGGGTTATGCCGTTTATTGTGATGCTTCACGAGAGGGTTTGGGTTGTGTGTTGATGCAAGAGGGGAAGGTCATAACCTATGGCTTGCGGCAGTTGAAAATACACGAGAAGAATTACCCTACACATGACCTAGAGTTAGCAGCTGTGATATTTGCCTTGAAGATTTAGAAGCAATACCTTTATGGTGAGAGGTTCGAGGTATTCTCGGATCATAAGAGTCTGAAATATCTATTTACACAGAAGGACTTGAACTTGAGACAGAGGAGGTGGATGGAGTTTATTGAGGATTACGACTTCGAATTACATTATCATCCGGGGAAGGCCAATGTTGTGGCCGATGCCCTTAGCAAGACATCCGTTAGTGATGTAGCTAGTATAGCCATCTGGGAATGGGAGATGTTGGGTGCACTTGGCGAGTTTGATTTGCTTCTGGGCGAATCCGTTGAGGCTGCGGCCTTGTTTTCTATTGTTGCGCAGCCCACACTTGTGACCCGAGTGTTAGAGGCACAGAGAGGTGACTTTGAGGTAGAATCCCTCCGAGAGAAGATCTCCAGTGGGAAAGCTGAGAAGGATTTGACTGTGTATCCCGACTTAAGTGTAAGATACCAAGACCGTTTGTTTGTGCCGGAGTCTTGCCGAGAGGAAGTACTCTGAGAGTTTCACCACTCACGCCTTGCGATGCATCCAGGAGGCACTAAGATGTATCGTGATTTGGGGAACAATTTTGGTGGAGGGGTATGAAAAGAGATGTGGCAGCCTTTGTGTCTAATTGCCTTACTTGTCAGCAAGTGAAGACCGAACATCAGAGGCCAGCGGGTTTGTTACAACCCTTGCCTATTGCCGAGTGGAAATGGGAGCATGTCACTATGGACTTCGTTGTAGGTCTTCCGAGGACTCAGCGGGGTAGTGATGCCATTTGGGTGGTTGTAGACCGGTTGACTAAGTCGGCGCACTTCATTCCTATGCGCGTGAGAGATTCGGTAGATCATCTTACCGACTTGTATATTCGGGACATAGTGAGGTTGCACGAAGTCCCAGTGTCGATCATCTCAGATAGAGATCCACGCTTTACTACTAGATTGTGGCAGAGTTTGCAGAATGCCTTAGGCACTAGATTGACCTTTAGCACGGCTTATCATCCTCAGACTGATGGCAGTCCGAGCGTACTATTCAAATCCTTGAGGATATGCTTCGAGGTTGTGTTCTTGACTTTAGTGGGTCGTGGGAGAGGCACTTGCCCTTGGTGGAGTTTGCCTATAACAACAGTTTCCAGTCTAGTATCGGTATGGCACCGTTTGAGGCCTTGTATGGCTGACCGTGTAGATCTCCGGTTTGTTGGGCCGAGGTGGGTGATGCACCTTTGTTGGGCCCGGAGTTGGTTCGGGAAACGACGGAGAAAGTTAAGCTTATCCGTAGGAGGCTTATTACAGCCCAGAGTCATCAGAAATGTTATGCTGACCGTAGGAGGAGACCTTTGGTATTTGAGGTGGGTGATCATGTCTTTCTGAAGATATCACCTAGGCGGGGATTGATGAGATTTGGTAAGAGAGGGAAGTTGTCCCCTCGGTTTATTGGCCCTTTTGAGATCCTTGAGAGGATTGGCGAGGTTGCCTATCGTTTAGCTTTGCCGCCGCAGTTGTCCAGAGTTCATGACGTGTTTCATGTGAGTATGCTTCAGAAGTATGAGCCGGATCCATCGTACGTATTGGATTAGACCGACTTAGAGGTTGATGAGGATGCCTCGTATGAGGAGAGGCCGGTTCGGGTCTTGGATAGGCGGGATCAAGTCTTGCGAGGCAAGACCATTCCCTTGGTAAAAGTTATGTGGAAACATCACGGAGTGGAAGAAGCCACTTGGAAACGTGAGTTGGAGGTCCGAGAGAGATATCCGGATCTATTTGTAGATGTTTGAGCATATGTTGTATATCTTGTTGTATTATTGAACCTTAAGAGTATTGAATATATCTTAGGTTGTAAAACATTGTATATGTTTTGGTTTAATGGAAGTATTTTGAAACTTGCCTCGAAATGGAAGTTTAATGGAACATTGCATATGTTGAACATATATTGTAGAAATGGAAATGTATCATGAACATCGAATATGATATGGAATTGTGAATTATATATATTGAAAATTGTTGAATTGGAAGGAAAATGCCTAATGATAATGCAGGTTGAAATATATGTTGTTTTATATATTATGAAATGCCTCTTGATAAGAGATGGAATGACCGATAATGGGTCAAGTTGTTGATCATTGAAATGTCATATTGTTGGAAATTGAGAAAAAACCTGTTTTTGAAAACTTGTGCTTAATTTCGGGGACGAAATTCTTTAAGGGGGGGAGGTTAAAACGATCATGGGTTTCACCCCTTGTTGTACCGTGATCCGGACTTGGTTTCGTAGATGTTAGTAGTTGATTATGTCTTGTTTCCGTCCTGCAATACTTGTTATTTGAGTTATAGGATGTGATAGGCAGGTTTGTTACAGGTTGGTTGTGTTTGGGAGCAAATGGTTGCTGCCCAGAATTTTGGTCCTTCGCTCGAGCGAGCAGTTTGTCGCTCGAGCGAGCTCTTTGTTTTGGATCCTTCGCTCGTGCCAGATTTTGTTCGCTCAAGCGAGAGTTGATTTTTGTATCTGGTGGCTCGAGCTTGCGTCTGCATCTGGTTCTGGACTTGAAGGGTGCAGTTTTTCGCTCAAGCGAGATTTCCTTCGCTCGAGCGAGCGAGGTGTATGTTTTGAGGTTCTTCGCTCAAGCGAGATTTCCTTCGCTCGAGCGAGCGAGGTGTATGTTTTGAGGTTCTTCGCTCAAGCGAGCATTATGTCGCTCGAGCATGCTTCTGGTTGCAGACCTGAAGCTTTGCATTGTTGGCTCGAGCGAGACTTTCTTCGCTCGAGCGAGTATGTTTTTGTGTCTGGTCACTCGAGCGACAAATCCTTCGCTCGAGCGAGCCTGTTGTATATCAGCAGACAGCAGCGGGTAAACACTTCACTTTTTCATCTCTTTTTATTTCAAAACCCTAGATCTGACTCTCTCTCTCTCTACACTTGTCTTCTCTCTAGGGTTTCATCTACCTATAGTGAGTTTCTACCCTAAGTTCTTTGTATAAAAGATAGAGGGTGTCGAAGGCTTCGTTCTAATCTAAAAATTTGTGGATTTGGAGCACTTTGGTTTTTGGCCTTCATCTCCGTTTGGGCTCTAACGTTGAGGTAGGGATACCCTACTCCTTCTTATGAGCTTTGCCCTTAAGTTTTGGCATTTTGATATGTTGGGAGTTGTTGTGTAATTTTGGGAAAAGTTTGGGTCTTTGTGTAATTTATAAAAGAAGGGGGTTTTTGTATATAATAACCCATATTCATGCATGACATAGGGAAATGAGGTAAATGTTGGATTATTAAGGAAAAATGGAACCTTTGGGTTGATATGTGAGTTATGGGAAAATGCCTTAATTAGTTTGATAAATTAATTTGTATAATTAATTTTGAGAAATGAGAAATTGAATTGAGAATATTCAAATTGGAAGGGTATGAAATTAAATGGTGTAGTTGGAATCAATTTATCGCTCACCTAGTTGAAATGTGGATAGTATATCCTTTGACGCATTTATTTTCTGTTTAGAAATAACTGCTTTGGGCTATCGGTGGAGGATAGTCTTGATTGTTGTAGACAATGCATGAGAATTAGGTAAACTAAAACTAATCAATTGAATGTGTCATCGAATATGACGGTTGGAATAATACATTAACCATATGTATTGATTGATTATGTATATGATCTGTGTTTATATACATTGTGTGGTGTGGGAGGAGATAGGGGATGTACTCCACGGTTTAAGGGAAGATAGGGGATGGACCTCTAAACCGGATTTTGTTTGATATTGATACAGCACTAAAATGTGTATCATTTGTGAAGTATGGAAGTGATTATGGCTGAGACTGATACAGCACCAAAATGTGTATCTATTATGAAGTAAGAGATGTTTAACATGAATTGTTATCCCAATTGAATTGGAAATGTTGTTAATAAGAGATGTAATCTCTGTCGAGTTATCTAGCCAGGTTCTGAGCCACGTATATGAAATGAATTGTTAAGTAATGGAAAATGAATTGTAACATGGGCGTGATTGTCATGGAACAGTAATGTGATGTGAATTGTTATAAGTGTTGACCATCTATCACATGCTATTATTTTAGGCATTGCTTATATTTGGTTTAGTATATCTCTACTGGGCCTTGGCTCACCCTATATGGGACATCATTCTCAGGTCCAGGTGATATGCCACCTCCAAGATCATAGCTTGGAAGGTTCTGGGAGTAGAACACTCTTTTGATTATTTTGTTATCTTTTGATGTATTACATGCAAATTCAGGCCAAGGGCTTAATATGTAATTGAGTTAGTACTCTTTTCTTTGTGACCAAGTGTTGGCTTGGAAAGTTGTAAGCCCATAGGGCATTTACTTTTGTTGTCAACATGTAATACTTTTATACGAACTACTCTGATGAATAGAAAGATGTTTACTTCTTTATACCAATGCATGTTAAGAATGTTAGACTTTGTTGTGTTATTTTGAGGGCGTTACAGCTTAGGCCTTATGTTTCCCACAAATTAGAGCCTAGGTTTTCTCCATGTGTGTCCATAAGATATCATGCTTTTACCAATTGATATAGATGCTTGGACCTTCTTTTTGGCAAGGTATTTCTTTCAAGGCATGTTCTTTTTAATGAATTCCGTTTTCCCTTCTCTTTTTAGTCAATTGAAATCTCTTCCTTACCTACTATTTACTCATTTTTCTGTTCTAGCTCTTTTTCCCTTCTTTTTTCTGCTTTTATGCCAGCTTCTTTTGCATCTGTACCAGCTATTTCTGTATATGTGCCAGTCCTTTTTGCCTCTATTCCATCTGCTCCTCTGTTTCCATCTGTTCCTCCCTTTAATCTTGTATCACACTCTTCTTCTCCATCAATGTCTCCATCTATATCTGACACTCTTCTTCCTACATATGTTCAACCTCTTCTTACTACATTTTCTCTTATTCTTATTTTCTCTATTCAAATTGATTTACCTCCAATTGAGTATTCCTCTCCTGTTGTGCCTTTCTCCTTTCTTGTAGTCCCTTATCTTAATATTCATCTTATGATTACCAAATCCAAGACTTGTCATCTCTCTCATGCTTCTCCTATTGATCTTTCTGTTACTAAACCTAGTACTACTACTACTCAAGCTTTATAATCTCCCATTTGGACTGCTGTTATAATTGAAGAGTTTCAAGCTTTACAACAGCAAGGTACTTAGAGCTTGGTTCCTTTTCCTGTCACGGAGTCTGCTATTGGCTGTAAATGGATATTTTGTATCAAGAAGAACTCTGATGGAACCATAGCTAGGTATAAAGCTAGGCTTGTGGCCAAAAGCTATCTTCAGTAAGAAGGTGTGGATTTTCAAGAAGCCTTTAGTCCAGTTGCCAAACAACTAACTATTAGGATTTCTCTATGCTTGGTACTTCAACACAATTGGCACGTTAAACAGTTGGACATTTTTAATGCCTTCTTACATGGCATCCTAAAGGAAGAAGTTTATATGGTTTAACCTCAAGGCTTCATTGATTCTTCACTTCTCATGTTTGTAAACTAAGGAAAGCCTTACATGGCCTCAAGCAAGCTCCTTGAGCTTGGCACTCAACATTCTCTTCATTTTTGCTTGGCCAAGGTTTTCTTATGAGTCAATCTGACTCCTCTTTGTTTGTTAAGAAGACCATAGCTCATATCACTATTTCGCTCATCTATGTCAATGATATTTTGTTCATAGGAAGTGATCCTCAGCTGATTAACTCATTGCTCACTCAGATGCATACTACTTTTTTCATGAAAGAACTTGGCAATGTCTCTTACTTTGTGAGCATCTCAGTTCACCCTCGTTCTCAAGGCTTCTTTTTTTCCCAACAAAAGTATGCTAGTGAATTATTACAAAAAGTAGGAATGGTGGAGTGTAAGCCATGTTCTATTCCTGTGACTCTCAAGTCTTTTTCTTCTCCCTCAAATGATTTACCCTATCCTCAACTTATTTATTTATTTATTTATTTATTTTTAGAAGTCTAGTAGGTGCCTTGCAATATTTGACTATAACTAGGCTTGATTTGGCTTTGGCTATGAATCAAGGATGCCAGCATATGCAAGCTCCTACCATTGCTCATTTTGCTATGGTCAAAAGATTGCTTTGATATGTTAAAGGTACTATATCGCATGGTCTCACCTTTAGTCTTGGCCCCTTTCATTTTCATGCCTATTTAGACTCCAATTGGGCTGGGGATTGTCTTGATTGAAGATTCACATCTGATTTTTGTATCTTTTTGGGTCCACACCTCATTTCCTGGTTGGCTAAAAAGTAGCTCATAGTCTCTTGTTCCTCAATTGAGGTTGAATACAGGTCCATGACCCATACCACAGCTAAGATTATTTGGTTACAGTAGTTGCTCAAGGATTTATTTGTGCCTTGTTCTATTTCAATTTTATGGTGTGATAATGTCTCTGCTATGGCATTAACATCCAATCTTGTTTTCTACACTTGATTGTCACTTTATTAGAGAAAGAGCTGTCTCCAAGCGATTCACTCTTTCTTACATTTCTATCATTGATTAGATTGCTGATATGTTTACCAAACGTTTGCCATCCTCCCGGTTTCATTATCTTAAAGACAAACTGATGGTCCTACCTAGTCCTATCAATTTGAGGGGGAATGATAAGATTACTAAGCCATTGCAAGCAAAATCAATTGCTCAGTTGAAGTCTCAAGCACAGTCCAAGCCACAACTCAAGATATGTACTAAGAAGCCTAAATGATGCCTAACAAATGTAGTCAGCTTTAGCATTGCTCATGTCATCACGTGCATGAAGAAGACTTGTATGGATATAAGATAGAGAGAGATATAACTATCAAGTAGTTAGAGTAAGTGCAAACATCTTGTATAAATAAAGTGTAAAAACAGATCATTTTGATCATTGAGAATAGAATTTGATTTCTTGTTACAAACCCTACTATATTGTGAAAATCTTGTGAAAAATCTAGAAACCCTAGATGTTGATTTGTAATTATATACCAATTTTAAGCAGAATATAACAATCCCAATCAAACAATAAAAGACAAATCAACACAACGATTTTACGTGGAAAAACCATAATTGGACACCTCCAACTGTGATTAAAAAATCACAGGCAACAGCCACAAAACAATCCACGAAGAAGATTTAAAGGAATTACACAGGTATACTCTTAATTACCTAGCGAATCCACGCCTAATTGAACCAACCTCTATGTGCCTCTTCCAACCCCGTCTTCACCTCGGAATTGTCTTTACGATAAGCCACTCCAAAATCCACCGAACCTTCAGGCTCGAATTCTTCAGAATCCACCGAAGAACAACTCTCTCTCTCTTGTATATAACAAACAAAACCTTTGATGTACTCTCCTTAAACCATGAGTTGAATACTCAATAAAATATCAAAGAAAACTAACAAAATATCCCCATATATAAACCTTAAGAACCAAAAAGAAGATCTGGAGGAATTAATTTAGTTTTGGGAGAAAACCAACTACTTATAGAAAACAAAAGTAATCCTAGTTTTGAAAGAAAACCAACTTCTTAAAGAAAACAAAAGTAATCCTAGTTTTGAAAGAAAACCAACTTCTTATAGAAATCCTTGTCAGTCGGGATTGCCAAGAATAAAACCTAACAATCTCCCCCTTTGGCAATGCCGTGACAAAACACACCTAACAAATAAAATCCTAATCACCCCAACCAATAACAGCCAACAAAAGCCAACTTCTATCTCAAGGTCATGATCTGCAAAACAGTTATTAGTGCCACAATCTCCAAAATAACTATTAGTGCCACAAGAGTATTTAAAAAAAATAATAAACATATGACAAGATTATCTTGAAGCATGAGATGGAAAACATGAATAGATGCGACTTGGAGATTTTGAGAACATGTAATATGAAAATCTGAAAACTAAAACACATGCACCTGACACATGGCATGAATATGGCTTGAATACATGAAATCCTAAGACACAAGCACCGGGCAATCTTACTCCCCCTTGTTGTCACGAATTGACAAAGGAAGCTCAATCAACTAAAACAAGATCAAAAACCACACAAACAGGAACAAGATGATGGAAAAATTAATAACCTGCGAGATGTAAGCAATAAACAAGTAGTGGATAGCAACACACAAACCAACTAATGCCAATCTCTCTTTCACTCAAAGCAACCACAAACACTGTACAGAAAATAATGAACAAAAAGAATCTGACAAAAATAATATGGTGGAGCAAGCAAAGAATTTCTGATTTGTACCTTGAAACACACAAGACTATCCAAGAAGCACAATTACTTGAAAACACAATGTGCACAGCCTCTAGAAAATTCCTCATAAAAGAAAGTGATGCATTATGTGAAAAGCATAGATCCCATGATAAAAGTGTGTGTGTGACTCTTAGGATTCGACAAACACTAGATTCAAATCCTAGTAGTGATATAAAAGCTGGACCTCCAACAAGAGAATCTAAGCATAACTACGGAAAGTCAAATCACTAGGAATCAAGGGGTATTTGGTGAGTAAAAGCGGAGGCTCCCCCTCAATCAATGAATCCTTTATTTTTTTTCTTCTTTTTTTTCACATCTTTTTCTTTTCTATCTTTTGCACATTTTTTTTCTTTTTCACATTTTTTTTTTCTTTCTTTTGCACACTCATTGGCGGCTGACATGCTCAAGAGTATGGAAACCGAACCAGAGAAGCATGGATATAATAAGGATGGCCTGCTTGGTGACTCTGAGGTAGCCTTTTTCTCATGGCTGGACTACAAAGAATAGAGGGGAAAGCCATGGAGATGCAAAAAGATGGAAGATGGTTAAGAGACTCAACATCACCCATGATATGCTAGTATAGGTCAATTCCTCTAGAAAAGCAAAAGATACAATACCAGAAGTCCATAGAGAAAAAATAATCACTAAGGCGGAAGACTCCGATATTTGCTAATCCAAGAGTGTGTACAGAATGAGACATACTAATCAAAAAACACACACTCCAAAATGAGTAATGACCATAGAAAGCACACACATATTAACATGGAATGGATATTCTTATCAATTCCAATATGCACCAAGGACATCTAAAAAAAAAAAAATTCAAGTTTGCAAAACCATACTAAGAAAATCTTTTTCGATTTTTTTTTTTTTCATTTTTTTTCTTAACCAAAGCAAGACAAAAAACGAACATGCACACATTTTTTTTTTTTTAGAAAACAAAACATGTCAGAAAACGAACAAGCACACATTTTTTTCTCATTAAAAAAAAAACACACAGAAACCCAAAAACTAAAACAAATAAACAAATTAACACAAGTCAAGTTTTCTCACCCAAACCGCTTTAGTATAAACAAAGTTGTGAGAATTGCGGTTTTTGGGTGGTGTCTTGACGTTATGGTTCCCTTCCCCTTCAATGAGAACCCGTCTTGACATGGTTTTCAACTTCCTATTCCTAGGTCTAGGTAAACACAACCTCTGTTCATGTTTGGTCTCAAGCAAATCAAAATAGCAAGGTTTATTATGACCCTTAACCTCCTTATGACCAATGAAGTGTCTCCTACCCCTTGAGATATTAGAATTTCTTCCATATCTATGAGACATTCTCCCATGCAATTCATAACAATAAGGGCGAATATGACCATGCATACCACAATGATGATAAATAAAAACAGAGTGTACCTTCCTTTCTTTGGCCTTACCAACTCTAGGAAGTTTGAGAAGTCTATCCTCATGTTGAATTTTTTGTTCTCCCTTTCCTTGAGTTCTTGTATCACAAGATGTGGAAGCCTTCTGTTTTTGCTCTTTCTTACCACCAAAGCCAATGCCACTCTTGTCAGAACAAATTTGTTGAGACCCAATGATATTGTTCAAAGTCTTTGATCCTCTGTTCTAAAGACCAATGGTAGCCATAGCACACTTGAGTTCTTCCTCTTTCTTGATCATTAGTTCTTCCAAAGCAACTCAAGACATCTCGAGAGTTTCAATCTTTTCTTCATATGTTGCATAAATTTGTTGTAGCTCATTCCTCTCTGTCTCACAAGTCAAGAGTTTTGCACAAAGAGCTTGTCGATCATTAGAAATCTTAAGGGCATCATTCCTAGCCTCGGAAATCTCTTTTTTTAACCTGACATTCTTACTTTCACATGTTTTGAGTTTCTTTGTGAGTTTGTCATTCAATTTAAATACGTTAAGAGACTCTTTATACAACTTTTGATATGCTTGCTGAAGTTCTTCATCTTCACTCCCTGAGGATTCGTCAAGTAGGCGTGGTCGAACCATAGAATTTCCCTCACGAATTGAATCCATTATCACAAAGCAAACAAGATCTCGTTCTAAAAGAATTTTTTTTTTTAAAAAATAGAACGACCTGCTCTGATACCAATTGAAAAATCTAGAAACCCTAGATGTTGATTTGTGATTATGTACCAATTTTAAGCAGAATATAACAATGCCAATCAAACAATAAAAGACAAATCGACACAACGATTTTACGTGAAAAAACCACAATTGGACACCTCCAACTGTGATTAAAAAATCACGGGCAACAGCCACAAAACAATCCACTAAGAAGATTTAAAGGAATTACACAGGTATACTCTCAATTACCTAGCGAATCCACGCCTAATTGAACCAACCTCTATGTGCCTCTTCCAACCCCGTCTTCACCTCGGAATTGTCTTTACGATGAGCCACTCCAAAATCCACCGAAGCTTCAGGCTCGAATTCGTCAGAATCCACCGAAGAACAACTCTCTCTCTCCCTTGTATATAACAAACAAAACCTTTGATGTACTCTCTTTAAACCATGAGTTGAATACTCAATAAAATATCAAAGAAAACTAACAAAATATCCCCATATATAAACCTTAAGAATCAAAAAGAAGATCTGGAGGAATTAATTTAGTTTTGGGAGAAAACCAACTACTTATAGAAAACAAAAATAATCCTAATTTTGAAAGAAAACCAACTTCTTAAAGAAAATAAAAGTAATCCTAGTTTTGAAAGAAAACCAACTTCTTATAGAAATTCTTGTCAGCCGGGATTGTCAAGAATAAAATCTAACATCTTGTACATGAATATTAGCTACTCTTTTACTAAACTCAACCTTTGTTTTGCGGAGTCAAGTTTAGTGAAAGAACAATGAAGTTGAGGACATTATATAAAGAGCCAATTATGTAGAAACAAACTATTACAGATTCCATTTTTAAAGCTCAATTGAGCATTTGGTATGAGATTAATTCCCTATATATATATATATATATATATTTTTCTTAAGCAATTTCATGAAATATATTTGTCATTAATAATATTATCCATTCTGCGTACATTCTTCGATAGCATCAAATTACCTCATTCAAGTGACACAATGCCATTAACTTATATATTTTTTAAATTAAATCTTTGATTGGTGTGCACTGGAAAAATTAATTGGTTGATAATTTAATGTTAGGTCATACTAAACATACAAAAACATGTTTATTAATATATTTTTTTTATCAGCAAAATAAAACTTTATTGATGAAAAAAATATAATACATGCAAAAAATACATCAACAAAGCAGGGGAGAGCAGAAAGTATCACAACTATCTTAACGATCCCAACTAGGTTGGCACCGCAAAAAAAGCGCAATCATCTGCTAGCTCTCGACCCAGATTGGCGAGGAACCAATCAAAAACACCCAAAGAGAAGGACAACCAAGCTAACACACCGGCTAACAGCTAAGGACAACCAAACCAACACAACAGCAAACAGCAATAGCAGGAGACCAGTGCACGACTCTGCAGCCCAAAGCTCCATACAAACCAACAACCAGATCAACCAGCACACAGCCCAACCACCAGAAACTTCAATCAGACGCAGCAGAAGACCAGTGAGTCATGAGACCAGAGCAGACAATAGCAATGCATTCACAAATATCAGCAGCAAACACAAACATCGAAGGCCAAACAATAAGTCAATCAGCAAACTATAAGAGACCTGGCCAGACCACTGCAGCTATGAACACCATACATACCAATAACCAACCATTCAAAACAACACTACAGATATAGGATCCAGAAAAGACTCACACTATTGATGGACTAATGAACCATAGAGCTCATATGGAGCTCAAATGGATAGAATTCTAGCAGCAAAGTACTATCAGCAGAAAACCAGATCAATCATCCTCCATCCAAAACAACACTTCAGTTGTATGGAGCTCCAGATCAATCGTCCTCCAATTCTAATACAGAACACCACCTCTTCACCACCAGAAGCAACCTCATAACAGCAGCCTCAGAAATGTTTATTAATATGAAGTACTATACAAATTAACAAATTTTTAAAAAATTTAAAAAAATTACAAACTGATGTGTTAGTAATAATAAAGTGTTAGAATCTAAAACACGAGTATATGATCCACTTCAATAATATGATATAGGTGCTACATCAATAAGTAAAAAAGAAAATTACGTATAAAATTTGTTAGTTTATATAATATTAATAGGAGCCTCTGCAAGCTGAAATATGAACTTTTATTATTGCTTATAAATTAACTAAGCAAATATCACCCAATTGCAAATTCTTTTTCTGATCTAGTGACTAAACGAAACCCTAGATTTATGAAAAAGAGAGGTACGAAAAAAGGCAATACAAGCATAGACCTATTGCATAAGTAAGCTCCTAATTATGGCCGCTTGAGCGCTATCAGTTGTAGCCAACAGTCCGGACAAGCGCTCACTTAGGTCATCAACCTCTCTGTGCAAGCCTCTTATGCGGTCGCAAGTCTCCTGTAACACCCTCGCTGCTGAAACCTGTATATATATATATATAAATTCAAATCAGTCAGCAAAGAATACTAGGCCTGTTTGGTTGACAAACCCTAGAATTTCTCAATGAGTAGTATCATCCTGTGCAAGTCTCCTATTGTGACAAAACCCTAGATTTTGATGGTTATTAAAAAGAGTATAAATAGATATCTTACTATATATGTTAATAAAACTCAAAACATTAGGACTGTTTAGTGTTATTTCTGTTTTCTTTGTTTTTGTTTTTGTAAATGAAAACAAAACAAAAGTTTGAAAACACCAATTCTGTTAAATAATTTTCATTTTTGAGTGATTATTTTTTTTTTAATTCAAAACGATTTTTTGATGTTCCCTAAAAAGTGAGCTGTTAAAAATAAAAAAAATAAAAAAATAACTGAAAATAGTAACCCAAATAAATTTGTGTTTTTCTAGAAAATGAAGCAAAACATGAAAAATGAAAAAAACTATATGTTACAGGTTCATTTTTATTTTTATTTTTATATTTTAATAATCTTCAAGTTCACCTTAATTCTTTTGTTGTGATGAAGATTAAAGAATAAAAAAAAAGGATGACCTTTTAACTAGAAAAACTTCACTACAGGAGTACTAAACTAAAATTTAAGCCATATATATACGAAGATTTTTTTAACTTTGTTTAACTTAACCTTCAATTTTTTTTTAAAAAAAACCCTGTCTTTTTTTCTTGAATAATGTATTTTTTTAAGCACATCCAAATGAATTTACCCAAGAAGAAAAATATTTAAAAATTTCTAAATACATGTAATTCGATTATAAAATTAGACATAATCCACTTTGATAAGATAGTGGAATCCAAGGATTATATATTGTCCCGTGATCAAATTTTATGCACATAGAAGAATTGAAAAGATTAAGTTATTAATTAAAAGCATGAGAGAAATTAAAAGAACAAGAGAATTAGAAGAAACAAAGTACCTTGTCGGAGTGCCTATGTCGAAGCTCAGGAAGAAGTTGTTGTAACTTGGAAATGAGCTCGTTGATCTGCTCATCGCTAATCCTCGAAGCTTCTCCTCCTGATTGCCTTGAACGTGATCTTTGGCTAGACATTTTTTTATTATATATTTGTAAACTCGATATTTATGTCAGAAACAAGTTACTTAAGGGATGGAATAGATCGAAACTCAACCAACAAATCAGATTAAATTTGTCAGAGAACAAAGAAAACTTTTAGGAAAATGGTTAAGCAGGTTGGAGTGGAAAGAAAGAGATAGAGTGTCTGAGACAAGTTATGGAGAAAGATAGAACTGCTTTGAGAGAGAGAGAGAGAGAGAGAGAGAGAGAGAGAGAGAGAGAGAGCACAATAACACAACTTCAAGCAGTGGTGTTGTTGGGGGTGAAGAAGACAATTGCGTGGGAGAAAGCGGTGGGCAAAGGTTGTATTTAAATAGGGTTTTGAGAGAGAGAGAGAGAGAGAGAGAGAGATTCAAGTTTCTAGAGATACTCCGCAGACGCCATGCTGTCTTCCTTCTGTTTCATCCCAAGTTGGGTTTCATCTCAAGTGATCTTAAAAACTGATAGAGGTAGGGTTTATCAATTGTTTTTTAATTTTTGTTTTTTGTTTTTTATTTTTTTTTTTTGTTTTGTTTTTAAGAAACTATAAATTTGATGCTAATGGTAATTGTTAAATTTTTATTTTAGGAGAAAGTTTTGTGTGTACTTTTAGCAATTGTGTATCCCAAATTTTCTTTTAATATTTATTTTTTTGGGGGAAGTTGCTCCTTTAGCTAAACTATACATTTATTTACTTATTTTAATTTTGACATTTTTTAAGAAAAAAGTCCTTTTAGAGATTTCAAAACAGTATGAGAGATGTTGTTCTTAAAGCTAGCATCAAGGGCTTTGTGTGTGTTAGTAGAAGTCATGGGTAAATTGGACCTCTACTGTGTGATATTAATAGTAGATATACATAATCATTTTATTTTTTTAAAAAATAAAAATAAAATAATCATATATAGTTTAATTATTGAAATAATGCTCCACATATAATTTCTCGTGTGTTTTACTTTATACACAATTCCTTTTTATTTCAATTATTTTATTAACATTCTTATTATTATTAAAATGAAATTGTTTTCAATTGGAAAAAGAAGACTTCTGAAAAAAGAAATCTATTTACCTAGTTCTCACTCAACCATCAATCTCGAACTATGTTTCTTTTACAAAGAGAAAGTATGTATATATATTAAAAATCATAATGCATGCGATATGTATAGCATATTTTCATATATTGAGGGAAAAGAATAAATTTTATTTATTTACTTTGATTGGCCAAATAAATAACAATTTGATGTAGAGAGTGGAAATGATCGTAGAGACACCATTGAATGTTGTATAGAGTTACAAATGGATTGAAAAATAGATTTATCAAGTAGTTTTTGAACCATTTCTTCATACGTACAGTATTCAAGTAATGTCTTTTGATTTTACCTATCTTAGCATGTGCTTTGTTTCAGACATAGAGAAATATAATGCAAAAAATATATAATTTGTTTTTTTGAAAATATATAATTTGTTTTTTTTTATTATTTTGCACTCAAAATTAGTGATGACCCAAACAGTTTTAAAAGAAAATTGACAAGAAAATAGTGACGTGACTTTTTATTTTAAATAGTATAATATTAAAATAGAGTGCACACACTAGGGGTTTGTGTGAAAAAAAAAAATAAATAAATAAATATTGTGAAACAATTTAGATCTAAGCAGTTATTTGTGTCTTGAAAGTACTTTGGAAAAACTTAAAAATTGTAATATTTTTTTTTTTTTTTTGATTCATAAATGGATATGTAGATAGGCTAGTCCAATATATTCATCAAGGAGTATTGCCCCTTAGCACCCACAATATATCTGCAGGAAATCCTACAACACCTACATCAGGGCTGAAACTTAGGCTCCCGCGTGCTCCAGACACTAAAGAGTATATTTAATCCCAATAAAGAGTCATGGAAACTCGAATCCAAGCCTTGAGTAAGGGATTCAAAAATCTTACCTACTAAACTAACCCTGTTGCTTAAAAACTATAACATTCACACTTGCTTAAAAGTTAGCTTTATATAAGAATAATAATAATCAGAATGTGAGTATATTTATATGGGTGAGTTCGAAATTAACAGTAACAGATTTGTATCTTATCTACTAAACAGCCATGGTCACTGCCAGGTCTCTGTGATCTCAGGATTGAGTAGCCAGATTATGAAGATTTGACTGAGGATAGTTGAGAGTGCATTTAGTTCAGTGTATGTCAATGCTTTTGTCTTATTTGTTGTCGTGTTGGGTGGTACTCTTTCTTGTTGGTCTCTCACCAATTCAGGAGATGCTGGCAAATGATAAGATGAGTTAGATGGTGCCAACCTCGTTGGGATGATTTAGCTCATTGTGATGCTTTTGCATCCCCCTTTCTCTTTATTGATGTAATTTGCTCTGTACCAGGTACTTGTTTATTCCATCAATAAAGTTCTTTCTTTTTTGCCGATTAAAAAAAAAAAAAAACAGTAACAGATTTGTAGATATTATTAAGTTTAGATGTTGCAATTACAGTGACAGAGAAAGACAATTTTGAGAAGCAAAAACTGTGAATTCCACACCAAATTCAGTGTTTTTATTTTTATTTTTACATATACTAGAAGATATATATACAGACCAATATAAATGTGCAGTTAAAAGATTCAGTGTTATTTTGTTATTATAGTTTGCATCCGCCTTCTTTATTGATTAATGTCATTATATTATTACTTGATTATCATCAATAAATTTTTTTTTTTTATCAGCAAAAAAAAAAAAAATTATTGATGAAATCAACATATAATACATGACAATACATCAACAAAGGAGAAACAAGAGCAAAACTTCCTAAGTCAATCATATGAAGGCTTCATTAATAAAGTCTTATTTTGTTGTTTAAGGGAAAAAAAAATTTTTTTGCAAGATTCATAAATTTATAAAAATGCTACTAAGAGTATTAGCAGTTAAAAAAGTAATTTTAAAAAAAAAATTCAAAAATACAAATTTCATGATATCAACACTAACTCGAGTATTTGTTTTATATATAGGAGAGAGAGAGAGAGAGAGAGAGAGAGACCATGTCTAAGAGAAGTGAAACCAGGGGCACATGAGGAGGTTACATGGGGGAGGTGATGGGGATTGTTGACTGGTCAAACCTCACACAACATGGCCATTGCTCCAAACTGGAATGCAGACTTGACACGCGGACCTCCCTCCGGGGAACATAGGCGTTACACCGACCCATCCAGTTCCTCTACAAAAATATTCAGTGCGTTTAGTTTGAGTTTTCTCGATCAAATTTTTTAAAAATTGAGTTTTTTTATTTTCGTATTCTTTTGTTTTTAGTGAATATTTTTTAAATTTTAAATATTTTTTTTTACTTTTTTAAATGCACCTTAGTTAGATGTATCTAAAAAGTAAAAAATTTGTAAAAAAATATTTTAAAAAATTAATAAATACATAAAAATGCAAAAAATATACTGAATTCTTATATTTTTTTTGTATTTTTGGTATTTTGTGAATTTTTAAAAGATTTTTTTATAATTTTTTTATTTTTTAGGTATATTTATGTTAGGTGTCTCTAAAAAGTAAAAAAATTGCTTAAAATATTAAAAAAATTCAGTAAAAACAAAAAAATACGGAAAATAAAAACGTAGAATTTTCTGAAAAGTATTTTCTAAAAAATGAAAACAAGCAAGCTCATTAATATCCATTTTGTATTTATTATTTACTTGTCTTTAATAAATAATATTATATTATAATTCTATTACACTCGTGTGGTGAATATGGGTTATGATGACCTCACCCATTGAACGGTTTCATATCTTGGCCTCATACCTCTTACTTATCTTGTTAGAGCATCCATCTCCATCGTTTGCTCAGGAATTTTATTAAATTTAAATAAAAGTTTAATCTAATATGATACATTCTAATCGTTTCATCAAATTCAGTTAGTCATCCGGCTTCAAGTGAATTTTTACCAAATCTTTCCAAATCCGATCATCTACCCGATTGTTCAGTTGGTTGTCCACCTGATTGTTCAGCCGGTCTTCAATCCAACACCAATAATCACTTGCAAAATTTAATGAAAGGTTACTTTTATTTTATGTGAGTTTGATGACATGGGAGAAGGGGGTATTGCTGCCCCTTTATGGGAAATTGTCCCGAGTGTTTCTTGATAATCTGAACTGTTCATATTATATAATTCGTTAAGAATATTATTCATGTGAAAAATCAAGTTAATTGGATATTCATAACCCCATGATTAGGTCCTAATTGTTTTTAGAAAATTATGTTAACCGTTAATTTTTATAGAAACAAATGTGCTTTGGTTATAGGGTTACAGATATCCGATCAATTTGATTTTTTGCATAAATGTTCTACTAGACGAGCCCCACAATATGAACGGTTCAAATTATTAAAAAACACTCGAGACAATCTCCCACAAAGGGGCAGCAGTAATTATTGTGCCTTATGGCACAGCAATATCCCATGGTTTCAGCTTAAAAAGTAGGCGTTTTTCATCAAATTTAAATTTGATGAAATATTTAAGTAATGGTTGGAGATGGTATTAGGAGGGTAAAACAAGTGAATCAAATTATTAAAATTTGATTTTTAATAAATTTTAAAATCCATTTAAAATTTAGGGAGACTTATTTATAAGTCCTTTCTCAGACACTTATGCTAGGCTAAGTCCTATGTAATTTCTTATAGAGTCTCAAGTCCTATTTTCATAACAATGTATTCCATAAGATCCTACATAAACATAACGTGACGTGATACTTACACAAACGTAACGTAACGTGACACCTATATAAACATAACGTAACGTGACACCAATATGAACGTAACGCGACACCTATATAAACGTAACGTAACGTGACACCTACATAAACGTAACGTAACGTGACACCTACATAAACTTTTATGGTTTTGGTGTATGAAGATTTAATTTGCCTCCAACTTTCTCGGGGGCATTGACCCGATGCAATTCTCTATTAGCCTTTCTTCTAAAGGAGGGTCAACCATGGTCACTTCATCTACTCTACTTGAATTTCCTCATCGTGCAAATTCAATAATTCTTAGGAAAGTGAAGTTGTGCTCTTTAATTTTGTATTTTCTTGAATTTCTCGTGTTTATGTGAATGGAAGTGACTGTTATTGTTATTCGTTTGGTAACAACAAATCTTGGCAAGAAACTTCAAATACTGTAGGTTCCAATCCCCAGGGCTCTCTTCCCCCATTTCCAAATCCACGAGACTTTTCAGTTTGTTCAGATTTTTATTTTTATTATTTTTATTTTTATTTTTGGATTTTTCAAAACATAAAGCTATGTTACTGGAATGTGGATTGTTTGTAAATTTTGGAATCACCCACAGTCAATTAGTTAGACCCAGGGGTGGTAAAAGAAATATAATATAGCTAAAAGAGCATTATTATTGTTATCGTCCAAGTAGAGAAGAAGGCAAGGATTCACTGTTGGGTAATAACTTAATAAGTAGTTTGTATTGGACTATAGCAGAGTGTAAATAACGATATGAGTGCAATCACTGTGAAAACTATGTACTGCATTCATACAAATTTTTATTCGTACTGATTTTAATCTGAAATTTCTCAAAGATTTCTGTATAAAAGTTGTCAGTCAACAGATAAACTTCTCTGTTCTGTTCAGCTTTAATTTATTCAATATTTAAAAAAAAAAAAAACATTCTTCATCTTTTTATTGTGTTGACATCGACTGATTCTTTATTCATTAGAGCTCAACCCTTTTTTCACTAATTTGCTTCTATGCAGTGAAAGGTATGAACCAGAGCTAGCTGCAGTTTCAACAGGTTCTCATATTGATGCAATTCCTTATTCTGGGAAGTATGATGGAGTTCTTGGTGTTTTGGGTTGCAATATAACGCAATCTGGTATAAATGTTACCATAGATCATAGGTGTCACGTTATGTTTATGTAGGTGTCACGTTACGTTACGTTTATGTAGATATGTCACGTTACGTTTATATAGGTGTCACGTTACGTTTATGTAGGTGTCACGTTACGTTACGTTTATGTAGATATGTCACGTTACGTTTATGTAGATGCCACGTTACGTATAGGTGTCACGTTACGTTTATGTAGGTGTCACGTTACGTTACGTTCATATCAATTTCTTATATATGGTTTTACTATTATTTATGATATTAACAACTAATATTGAGGGTAAATATGTCAACAAACTTCCCACAGGACTTATGGGAACATAAGTTTTTTTGTGGGACCAAATGTAGCACAAGTCTCCCTAATAGGACTTCTAAATAATTTTTCCTAAAATTTACTTATTTACATAATGTGTGAACGTCGAATAAGTTTTTAATAAACTGAATACAGGTTAAATTTGAAGAGTTTGACTTTTTCATAATACATAAATAAATAATAATTTATTCAAATTTATCTTGAAAACTTAATAAATTTTTAAATATATTTAAATTTAATTTATTTACATAACGAACAATACATATTAACGGGTTGAACAACTTTGCTCATTTTGCAGTCTTGATGTTGTTTCGATTCTGTATGGCTTTTAGCTACAATGTTTGTGGTTAACTATAAGGTTATGTTTGAGAAATAAAAACTTTAAAGAAGAAAGAAAATTTCATTATTAAGATTCATATTATTAATAATAATAAATTCTTTTGTCAATGTTATTTTAGCATTTAGTTTCGTTATGAATTCTCTATAGAACAATGCTAAAAATTTAAATGTTATGGATCTTACTATTTTTTTACGCTTAAATAGTTAACATTATTGAGAATTGTAAGATTTTTATAGAAAAGTAGAAAAATCATATTCCTATGTATTAATTTGGAAATATACTTCTTCCTTGAATAGGTAATTAAGAATCACATTTTATTTCGGTTCATTCTAAACATTGGAATAATAGGAACTCAAAATCATATTGATATTTTTCTTTAAAAAAAATTATTATCTAATTTAAAATTGAAGGTTGTAGTTTAAGATGGTGGTCTTACAAGCACATTTATTAAGAGAAAGGAAACTTGAAAAGCTATCAAGTCGGGATGACTAACCCTTCTTCTTTTTTCTTTTTCTTTTTTTTTTTTTTTTTTTTTTAATGGTAAGTTGAGATGACTAACTTGGGTTAAGTCAATTATGTTATTGTTAGCAAAAATTTGATTTGAGTCAAATCGACAGAAGAGATTCAACAGAAAAATCCAAATTTTACAAATAATAAACAGATCAGACACTGTGATTGGTGTCTTATACCTCGACAGATTCAAGAACTTTTTTTGGAGGTTATCGACAGAGTTAAACAAATTAAAAATTGATATTGTATTGCTGAAATTGTTACTTGTTACAAAGATGTAAACAAGAAAAAAAAAACAAAAAAAGTTTACTGATTACAAAAATCAGAAAACCATTATAGAAACACTAAATTAAAACTATTCCTAAAGAGAATAAACTACTCCTATGATATGTTAAAGTAATCTACTCCTAATTGAACTCATGTTGAGTGTTGATGATTGATCCCCCTTCTGTTCCACTTTCAACCTATTTATAGGCTCATATTTCAATAGTCAAAATAACTACTAGATAATTTCTCGTTCTCCATGAACCACGAACTAACAATAGCTTCCAGGGATTCACAAACCATACCCCGCGTTCTACTTTTCCTTCCTTGGTGCTATGACCCACTATGCTTTGAACCACCTTCTACAATTTTCAAGCCCCATGTTCTTCCAAAGCCATGTGCTATGACCCACGTTGTCATTTTCTTCCCGCGCAAACTTAGTAACAGTACTAGTAGTAATAATAATAATAATATAATTATAGCCATAGTAAATTTTTGAAGATGGTCATGATCGGAATTGACAGACCAAAATTGACAGGCCATAATTAATGAAATTAGATTTGACCACAATTGACAAGTTACAATCAATTAAACGAGACTTGGCCATAATCGACAAGCCATAATCGACAGACAATTATTTTTTGGTGTCAACAATACCCCCCTCATTTAAAATAAAAGTAAACTTTGCCTTAGATGAAATAAAGGACAAAAAAAATTGAGCCAACTAAAATGACATGCTTTAACCATTGTTGTTTTTCAAATCATATCATAAAGATTAACTTCTGGTGTGATCCACATCCACAGTGGATATTGGATTCCAAAACTCAAATTATTGAATGTTATGAAAAATTCATAAATTTTGACACTTTGAACAATGTCAAAATAATTCACATTCAACAAATGTAAGTTGTTCATAATTTTCAGTCATTTTTTGCCTAAAATCATGTCCCCAAGTAAATCTTCACCATCATTTTGTGATGGATTTTCATAATTTTATGTCAAAAGGGACCCTTTTTTATTTATTTATTTTTTTTTTTGGAGCCATTAATGGCTTGTCACTCCTTGCCATGTCTGGCAAAAAATCATGGCCCTCAAATGTATTTTCACCATTATTTTGTAATGGATTTTTAACATCTTTTGAGAGAATGGGCTGTTTTTCTATTTTAGCCACTGTTGGCCTATGAAAATCTTCCAAAATCATGTTATCTTCATGACTTGGTGTACTAACCCTTCAAGTCACATCCATTGACTTTTCATGAATAATTAGCTCCTTAGAAATATGGGTATTAGCCTCCCAAGCCACATTATTTTCATATCTGAATTTTTTCTTGGCCAGTAAGCCTTCTAAATTATGCTCCGAATATCGAATTTCTTCATCAATTAGGTAAACTTGACTTTCAAGCTGATGAATTTTTTCATCAAAATAACTTAAATCTTTTTGCATCAAATAATATGGAGATGATAAAATTATTTGAAATCTTTACTGATAAAGAGAATTAATTTATCTTCTTATAGCCAAACTTTCAATCCTGCTCGAATAAATTTCATCATTAGAATACCGAATCATTGTTTCCATATCATTTATCATGCCATTATGTTGGCAATAGGTGTTAGAATCATTGTCATAATATTGGCAATCTTTAGACATGGAAGATGCGACATTCCATTGATAATTTATATACATGGGAATACTATCATTCCATTGGCAGTTTGCATCTATGGGTGCATAAGACATAGACATGCCACTTGAAGGCTTGATTCCATAAGCATTAGTTTGCTTCTTCGTCGCCATAACTCCAAACAAGACAGGTCTCACTAGGCATGCCAAAATATGTTAGCAAAAATCTAGTTTGGGTCAAATCGATAGAAAAGATTCGATAGGAAAACCAAAATTTCACGAACAACAAACATATCAAACACTGTAGTTGGTGTCTTATGTCTTGATAGATTCAAGGACTTCTTTGGAAGTTATCGACAGAGAGAAACAAACTAAAAACTGATATTGTATTGCTGAAATTTTTACTTGTTACAAAGATGTGAACAAGAACAAAAAAATATAAAAAGTTTACTTATTACAAGAACCAGAAAACCATCACAGAAATACTAAATTAAAACTATTTCTAGAGAGAATAAACTACTCCTATGATATGTTAAAATAATCTACTCCTAATTGAACTCATGTTGAGTGTCGATGATTGTCCCCCTTCTGTTCCACCGACCATGCTACGTAGCTCGAAACCGCGGCTCGAAACCGTGGCTCGACACCAAAACGACGTCGTTTTGGTGTCGAATTTTTTTTTTTTTTTCTTTTTTTCTGGTTTTTGTTTCAGTTTCAGAACGAAGAAGAAGAAGGGAGAAGAAGAGAAGGGAGGAGGAGGAGGAGGAGGAGGGAGGGGAGGGGGCTATAAATCTGCTGGAGGAGGAGGCGGGGCGAGGCAGTGGCGGTGGTGCAACGATCGGTGAGGAGCAAACGTGCTGCGAGACGTCGGCGACGAGGCGACGAGCAGCGACGGCCGGGGTGACGACCTCTCCTCCTCTGCGACGACCTCTCCTCTCTCTTTCTCCCTCTCTCCTCCTCTTCCCCTCTCTTTCTCCCTTTCTCCCTCTCCCTTCCTCCTCTGCTTCTCCCTCTCCTCTCTCTTCTCTCTCTCTCTTTCTCCCTCTCTCTTTCTCCCTCTCTCCTCTCTCGAGCCAGTTTTCGAGCCAACTCTCTCGAGCTCTCAAACATTTTCGCTGTTCCACTTTCAACCTATTTATAGGCTCATATTTCAACAGTTAAAATAACTGTTATGAACTAACAATAGCTTCCATGGATTCACAAACCATACCCCATCTTCCACTTTTTCATGGTGCTATGACCCACTATGCTTTGAATCACCTCCTATGAATCACCTCCTACAGTTTCCAAGCCACACATTCTTCTCAAGCCATGGTGCTATGATCCACGTTGTCATTTTCTTCCTGCGCAAACTTAGTAACAGTACTAGCAGTAATAATAATAATAATATAATTATGGCCATAGTAAATTTTTGAAGATGGTCATGATCGGAATTGACATGCCACAATCAATGAAGTTAGATACCATAACAGACAAGTCACAATGAGATACAAATGGAGGTCGGTTCAAAAAATGGAGCAGTCAACCATGGATGGACAACCGTTTCTAGACAGCAAAGAAAGCCTAGAACACCCTCCACAGTCTTCATAGCCAACATTCCAGAGCATCTGCAGCTAGACTCCATGAAGGGCATTTTTCAAAGATTTGGTAGGGTTATTCAAGCTTCCATTCCCAATAGAAGAACCAAGCGCTTCAACTCACGATTTGGCTTCATCCAATACGAGAAAGCCGATTCAGCAGTGGAAGCAGCTCGAAAATTCAATGGAGCATGGTACGGTGAATATAATCTTGTTGTCAAGCCTGCTAGATTTGAGAGATCACCGCACCCCAAGCACCTTCAAGCAGAACAAAAACAGAGATTTCAATCTTTTGATTCACGTCACCACATTCCAATGAATCTGCCAAGAGTGCAAAACCATAACAAACTCTCCTATGCTGAAGTGGTGAAAAGCAATTTCCAAGTGAAGGACAAAGATAAAAGGATTCAAGTCATCGAGCCACCTATCAAAATTCATGCAGAGGAAGTGGGAAATGAATGGCTCTACAGAAGTGTGGTGGTGAAAGCAAGTCTCCCTCATGCAAACCAATCCATCTTGGCCTCCTTCTCTCCTGAGGATGCCAAGAAAATCCAGGTGCGTGCTTTGGGTGGGAAATTATATGTACTAACTTTTGAATCAAAAGAACTTATGAGACATAGAGTTGACAACAATAAGGAATGGTTCAATACACGCTTTGAGGAGGTGCAAGAATGGTATCTCTGGAAACAAACCACTCCTAACTTAAGAACAGTGTGGATCAACTGCTTTGGAGTTCCACTGAATCTCTGGAACTTCAATACATTCAAGAACATAGGTAATGTTTGGGGTGAAGTGATCATGGTTGCTGAATCTACACTGCAGAACCTATCTTTTGAATGTGGAAAAGTTATGATAATAACAAGCCAGTTCGAGATCATTAATCACGCCATCACCTTAGTCTATAAGGAAGGTGAACATGTTGTTCGAGTTGCAGAGGAGCCGGTTTTGAACTTTCACAAGCCACAAGCTGCTGGAGAATTTTCTGGCCAAGAAGTCAATGACATGGCTGCTGAAGAAGATGACTCGGATGATTCGAACCATGCCCACCCGAATCGGGTCGAACAGCGTGGCATCATATCGCCACAGGGGACGGAATTGGCTATCCAAGCGAGATTCTTAACCGGTGGGGGACAACCATCATTGTATGGAGAACAGGAATGCCAGAGCATGCCTATTGCAAGTAACGATGCTGGTAAGAAAGCTGTAAAGTCCACTAATTCAAAAATTCAGGTGTTGGGCCAAATCTCAGCTTGTAAAAATAAACAAGTGGTATCCAGCCCAATCAACCCAGTGCTACCTTTGAGCCCATCCTCTTCCATCTCCTCAACCCCTTTTGCTGCTAACCCAAACTGTTATCTTCATCAACAGATTTCTAATAAAGCCGGCCCATCCCACACAACAGTCTATCGTGTGGATCCTAATCTTGTTCCAATCCATGCCATCACCCAAGCTCATATTCTTGCCCCTCTCACCATCCCTAGCCCCAAATCTCCTACCCCCAATCCTCTTGTCCGAAGCCATCTCTCTCCCTCTCTTCATCTTTCCCCATCTCATTCGGACTCCATAGAGAACAACTCTCTGTCTTTCGTCCCAGATTCACTTCCGTCTCACTTTGATCATCTTGAAACAGCCCCTAAGGCCCCTGAAAATCACTGGTTACAATCAATTGATGGAACCTCTAAACCTCTCGTGGGCTTATCCAAAAGAAAGAGCAAAAGGAAATTCCTACAGCATGTGCTTGGAAATGTTGCTGCCAATAAGAACCATAGAAGAGGGGGAAGGAAAACGAGCAGAAAAGCTGCAACATTCCGCTCAGCTGCAGCAGCTATTTCACTTTCAATATCTGCGGATGCCATAGCTAATCGAAATCGAATTATTCTTAATGAAGCTCAGGCAGTGTGGGAAATTGGGAAACTCCTTGGTTTGAAAAGTAATGAAGATGATGATGAGGTTATTAGTAAGCTCAATGAACTCCATGATCAAAATGAGCTCCAGGCCAATGAAGCAAGGGGTGAGAGAATTTAATTCTTGCCAACCACAGTTTATCAATGGACTCATAATTCTATTTCTGATGAAGATTATCTCTTGGAATATTAGGGGTTTAGGAAAAAGGGAGAAGAGAAGAGGAGTCAAAAACCTCATCTCTCAAAGTAAAATCGACATACTGTTCCTCCAAGAAACAAAGTTAAAAGTTATCAATAGCCACCTCATTCACTCTCTATGGCCACACAATGATCCGGGCTTTGCAGCAGTGGAAGCTGAGGGGTCTTCCGGGGGTCTCATTTGCATCTGGGACAAGGCATTATTCCAAGTTTGTGAGTGCATTCAGAGTCCAAATTTCATCATTCTGAAAGGTACGATTTCCCCAAATTTTGATTGCATTTTAATTAATGTTTATGCTCCAAATGAAGCCAGTAGAAGGAAAATTCTGTGGGATGAATTTCTGAGTCTCAGAACTAGGTATGATTTACCATGGTGCATTGGAGGTGACTTTAATGAAATCATTAGAATTGGGGAAAGAAAAGGTTGCCTATCATCCTCTGCTAGTATGAAACAATTCAGCGAGATGGTGGACAACCTGGAGCTAAGAGATTTACCTCTACAAGGAAGATCTTTCACTTGGTCAAACAACCAAGAGGCGGATAGATGGAGCCGAATTGACCGGTTTCTTCTTCATTCACAATGGCTGGACAGATTTGGCTTCAAGCAGTGGGGTCTTCAAAGAATATTATCTAACCACTGTCCAATTCTTCTCATGGCAGACAATAGAGATTGGGGGCCAAAGCCGTTCAGATTTCTCAATGCTTGGCTCTCTCATCCAAAATTCCTAGAGGTAGTGAAAGATGCTTGGAGTTCGAGCGTGGATTTTGGATGGGCTGGACACAGACTCTTCATGAAACTCAAGGGAGTAAAGTTAGCTCTCAAGCAATGGAATCAAGCTGTATTCGGCAATCTGAATGAAAAATTGATTTCCATCGAAAACCAATTGCACACTTTGGATCTCCTACAAGAGAACCGCTCTTTATCTGAGGAGGAGTCTGCCAACAAGAGGAATCTGAAACTTGAATTCTGGAAAATCTCTCGACTGATTGAGAGCCTTTGGCTACAAAAATCAAGGCAGCTTTGGTTCAAGGATGGGGATAAAAACACTAAATACTTCCATATGGTGGCAAGCTTTAGGCAGAGGAAAAATTCACTAGGGAACCTATTCATCAATGGAGTAAATGTAGAGGATCCGGAGCAGATAAAATGTGGAGTCAAGACTCATTTTCAGAATTTCTTCTCAGAAAAATGGCCTTCGAGACCCACATTCTCAGGACCTTTTGAGCGTTCTCTTTCAAATATGGACGCAATCTTGCTGGAGCAACCATTTTCAGAAGCCGAAGTTTGGGATGCCATGAACCACTGTGATGGAAGTAAGGCTCCAGGCCCAGACGGCTTCAACATGAAATTCATCAAAAAATGTTGGGCTTTCATCAAGGATGATATCTGTCTCTTCCTCAATGGGTTTCATCAAAACAGTAGGATCAAAAAAGGTCTGAATTCTACCTTCCTAACCTTGATCCCAAAAATACCAAATCCATCTTCTTTATCTGACTACAGGCCCATCAGCTTGATAGGTTGTATCTATAAAATTCTAGCCAAAATTTTATCAAGAAGATTGAAATCTGTATTGCCCAAATTGATAGATGAAACTCAGTCAGCTTTTGTAAAAGGAAGGCAAATCTTAGATGGCATTCTCATAGCTAATGAAGTCGTTGATTTGTGGAAGCATAATTCTTCAGGAGGGCTCCTTCTCAAATTGGATTTTCAGAAGGCTTTCGACAGTGTCAATTGGAATTTTCTCCTCCATTTGCTTCATAAATTCGGCTTTGGTGTTAAATGGATATCATGGATTAAAGAATGCATTTCTTCTCCTCATATATCAGTATTGGTCAATGGCTCCCCTTCTCAAGAATTCTCTCCACAGCGAGGATTAAGGCAAGGTGACCCCCTTTCCCCCTTTCTCTTTAATCTTGTGGTCGAAGGTCTAAATATTCTCCTCCAAAGGGCTAAATGCCTCAATCTTATCAAGGGCGTGGAGATAGGTGGCTCAGGGCTAAACCTATCTCATTTGCAATTTGCAGATGATACTCTCATGTTTTGCAATCCAGACTGGGATGAGATAACAAACCTGAAAAGAATTCTTAGTTGCTTTGAGTTAATCTCCGGGTTGAAAATTAACTACCAGAAGTCTGTAATCTGTGGCGTAGGGATAAATAGGGACTTCACATTACAAGTAGCAGAATTTTTCAACTGTAAGTTGAAAATCCTTCCAATCAATTACCTGGGAATGCCTCTTGGGGCCAACCCAAAAAGAGTATCTACTTGGGAGCCTATTATAGACAAAGTGAAGAAAAGATTAGCGTCGTGGAAAATGAGGTATCTTTCTCTCGGAGGTAGAATTACTTTGATCAAATCTGTGCTATCTTCTCTCCCACTTTACTATATGTCCATCTTCAAAATCCCTTCCACAGTGGCAAACTTGATTGATAAATATCAGAGATCTTTTTTATGGGGAGATAGTGATGACAAGAGGAAATTGCATCTTCTCAACTGGGAGGCGTGCTCTGTTAGCAAACATTTTGGTGGTCTGGGCTTCAGGAAAATTAAGGATGCCAATGATACTCTTCTTTGCAAATGGTGGTGGAGATTTGCCACTGAAAAAAGTTCACTGTGGAGGAAAGTTATATGCGCCAAAAATAATGTAAATGGAGATTGTTGGTTCCCAAACGACTCAAGTTTTAGGCACTCATCCCCACTGTGGAAAAATATTTCATCTATGGAAAGGTTTGGCTCTAAAGCAATTGCATTATTCTTGGAAAATACCCAGTTCAAGCTAGGTGATGGTAATAGAATCAAGTTTTGGTGTGATGCCTGGGCCTCTTGCACTCCCTTGTCCAATCTCTATCCAAGACTCTTCTCTTTAGCCTCTAATAAAGATTCTTGTGTTCACCAATATTTGCACTCGACTATCGACAATCAATCTCATTGGCATATTAATTACAGGAGGAGTCTAAGAGTTTGGGAAAATGAAATGCACCTTGAGCTGATCAGCAGATTGCCGCAACCAACCAACTTGAGTAATAATTCCGAGGACTCGTTGTTCTGGGCCCCTATACCATCCGGTTCATTCACAGTTAAGTCTCTTTATGAGATCTTTGAAAATTCTCTTAGCTTAACTCCCTTTCCTATTATGAAAATGTGGAAATCATTAGCTCCTCCCAGAATTAAAGCTTTTGGTTGGCTTGCTTGGTGGAATCGGATTGCCTCTTCTGATCTTCTTGCCCGAAGGTCCATTATTCCAGCGGTTAATCATTGTGCATTCTGTGGTTTGGTCAATGAAAATGCATCACACCTGCTCCTGCTTTGTAATCATGCTTGGAAGGTTTGGGCTGAAATTATGTACTGGTGGGGCTCTCAATGGGTCTCTCATTGCTCTATACAAGACTTGCTTCTATGGTGGTATGGTCAAAAATCCGAAAATCTGGGTGCACTCATATGGGAAGCAATTCCATTAGCTGTGCTTTGGAGCCTATGGACTGCAAGAAATGACAAGATATTTAACTCTAAAGCTCCTATCTGGGAAAATATTGTGGAAAGCATCATAATCAAAGTGGCCTCTTGGGTGAAGTTCTCCAATCATTAAAGTGGCCTCTTGGGTGAAGTTCTCCAATCATTTGCCTGAATTTGCTATTGACCGCACAGTATAGGTAAGAGGGTGTATCTCATAGGATTTTGGCTATTCTGTCACTTGAGTGAAGCTGGAAGTAGACCTGGCTGTGAAGGCATCTGTTTCTATTTTTGGAAGGTGGAAGCCTGTTCTGTCTGTGAAGGTAAACCTGGCCCCAGTGTTGCTTCCCTTGGTTTGATCTGTCTGCTGGTCTGCTGCTGCAATGGCTCATGCTCTGCTGTCTCTGCTGCTGTGAGGATCATGCTCTAGAGGAATGCTCTGCTGTTGCTGCTGTGTCATGCTCTAGAGGAATGTATCATGCTCTAGAGGTGGAGGGAGGTGGAGGGCTGCTGTGTTCAGTATGAATGGCTGGTGGCTGCTGTGGTCTGATCTGATGTGGCAGCTGAATAGGTGTAGTTTTGCTCTAGGTGAAGTTTTACTAGTAGCTTTATGATCTGTTCTATTTTAGCTGTGGAATAATGCCCCAGTAGTGGGGAAAGTGTTCTGAATGCTGCTAGGAGAGTGCAACAGTTCGGGCTTCAAATTGATGCAGTTTTGGGTGTGCTATATCTGAGTTTTATATTGGTTGGTTTGGCTGGTAAAATATCTCAGTTTTGTGATGACTACTGCAGAATTCTGAGTTCAGATTCAGTTGGCCATCTTTATCTTTCCACCCATTACAATTCACCCCACCATTCATCTTCAGTACCCCAACCTATGGCTATGTATTGATCTTTGGTTATGATCTTTGGGTCATAGTGGTTGTTTCTCTTTTGGCTGCTGCTGGTGACTAGCAAATCATGTCTAGCAGCATAGCAGCATTTCTTTCGTTGGTTCCTCACCAACTTGGGGGTGCTAGCATATGATAGGATGGGCTTTTTGGTGCCAACCTAGTTGGGATCATTTAGCTCATTGTGATACTCATGCACTCTTCTTTTCTTTATTGGTGTAATTTTTTGTACCTTGTACTAGTTTTTACATCAATAAAGTTTCTTTTTGCTGATCAAAAAAAAAAAAAACAGACAAGTCACAATCAATTAAACGAGACTTAGTCATAACCGATAAGTTATAATCGACAGACAATTATTTTTTGGTGTCAACAGTTATTTGATTTGCTAAGAAAATGGTTAGACATTATTATGGTTATGCTTGGTTATTAGTAATTTTTTTTCTTTTTTCTTTTCCTTTCTTCCAATAAATCTTAAAGTCTTCCTTTCTGCCAATAAATCTTAAATACAAACATCACAATTTTATTATATATACATATATATATTGGATAAATTGTAATAAAGTATTTCTGGAAGAGTGCTTAACTCAATTTTCATTGGAAAAATTGCAAAACACTTTAATAGTATCAATCCAAGGAAATGATAGAAAAGTTTCCTTGTCTTCCTTTTTATATATTTTTTTTAAAGAAATTAATAATAAAAAGTTTAATTGAACAATTTAATTTGGTTTTAATGTAATCATGTTTTAAAATTGACACACTCAAGTAGAATTTTTTAAAATATTTTTTAAGTTTTTTTTTTTTTTTTTTTGTCATGCTTCAATTATTGGCCATAAGGAAAGCACAAATTCAACCACCAAAATACAAAAAAAGTCACATGCAAGCTTGCTCCACTTCAATTATTCAGATATGATAGATACAACCACCAAGGGCCAAGGACGGTAACCTAGTGGGGGGAATTTCATCTAAGCTGTGTTTAATTAGGAGATTTGGAAAGAGATTCGAAAAGAAAAAGGAAAAGAAAAAATATAAGTGAAATATAAATAAAATATATTTATATTTCATATAATTTCACACTTTTTTCTTTTTTCTTTTCAAATCTCTTCCTAAATTCTCCAACCAAATATAACATTACTAAGTTTGGTGAGCAAGTGGCTTTGGATCTAGAGTCTACTGATTTTTGCTCCTAGCTTCTATTCACTGGGATTTTGGTGTGACTGGGTATCATAACTCAAGTCTATGTTAAAGAATATAGTTTCACACATTTTTTTTCTTTTTTTTTTTTTTTCAAATTTCTTTCCAAATTTTCCAACCAAATACAACATTACTAGATTTGGTGAGCAAGTGGTTTTGGATTCAGAGTCTCTACTCATTTTTGCTCCTAGCTTCTATTCACTAGGATTTTGGTGTGATTGGGTTCAAATCATGACTTAAGTCCATGTTAAAGAACATAATTTCACGCACTTTCTTTTCTCTTTTCAAATTTCTTCTCAAATTTTCTAATCAAATACAACATTACTAGATTTGGTGAGCAAGTGGCTTTGGATTCAGAGCCTCTACTCAATTTTGCTCCCAGCTTCTATTCACTAGGATTTTGGTGTGACTGGATTCAAATCATGACTCAAGTCCATGTAAAGAAATATTTGTTATATCCCTACGCATTGTCGAGCCAGTGTCGAACCCAGTAGTTATGAGTTCTTCTGGTAAAAAAAACAAAAAAAGATAGGGTTGGTACAGGTCATCACTCACTGAATCCTACTCTTTTTATTGAGCAAAAAAAAAAAAAAAAAAAAAAAAAAAAAAAAAAATTTATTCACTAATGTATCATCTATCATATTATTATTAAAATAGATTATGTTTCAAATTCTTAAGTTTTTCTTATTGGGTGATACAACGTTTTGTATGATTTATTTTTGTATAATTTTTTTCATAATAAAGTAACAGTATTGGTTCGAAAAGGTTTATTTATTTATTTATTTACGAAAGTCAGTTGTTAATTGTTAGATTTTGTAAAGTATCAAGTGCTTATTTCCTAATTTAACTATTTCAAAAAAAAATCGAACTCATGACCTCCTCCTTAAAACTAAATTCTTAGGAGAGTTATAATGACAAATTAGGTTAGTCCTACTTAGTTTATTGGTTGGAAGAGTTTATTGCTATTTTTAGTTGTGTGCCTTTGCTAATCATCATTAATTTGTACATATCTGCTACTTTTAGATGTACTAACTTGGATCTTATTACTAATTTACTAAATATTATAATTAATACATAAGTTATTTTAATTAAAAAAATAATAATAATAAATAAGTCTATTAAAAATGTAAGTAGCAATAACAAGATGGTGTGTGTTCATGTGGGACAATCATAATCTTTCGTTGAGGCTTGATTTAGTCTTTTGCAGGTCAATTAGATTAATTTATATATAAGTATAAATTAATTATCAGAATCACGTGTTATTATTATGATCAATCCAATCGTTCAAAGATTTTTAGATTCCCATAACATGCAAATGTATTATTTCTTTCTTCATCTGTTCATGAAAAATAAACCATAATATTGTAAAAAAATAAAATAAATGAACAATGCTAAATAAAGTCTTAAGTCTTCCAAAATAAATGAGCTCCTTCTTCATGAAAATTGCAAGGTCAAGTTTGATTAGCAAATAATAAAGAACAGTGTTAGACTTAATAATTCCTAGGTAAAAATATTGTGTTTAGTTCAATTTCTATCACTTGAATATATAACTTATGAGTTAATTACACTTAGCACCCCAATACTTTTCCCAAAATTTCATTGTAGTTCCTCTGTTTTTAATTGTAGCAACTAATCCCTTACATTTTAAATCGTGTTGCAATTAGGATTGCAAATGAACCGAATTGTTCATGAACAAGCTTGACTCGGCTCATTAAGGGCTTGGTTCGGCTCAGCACAGTTCGTTTAGTAAACAAGCAGAGCTTGAGCTCGAGGTCAAACTCGCATAAGCTCGGCTCATTTATCTTTATTTAGATTATATAATAAATATGTTATTTATATATTAAATAATATAAATAATATTTTTTATTTAAATAATATAAATAATATTAAAAAAAATTTAACGAGCTGAGCCAAACTCAAGTTTCATTAATATTAATGAGCCAAGCTGAACTCGAGCTTAATAAACGAGCTTGATAAGTAAAGGAGTCGAGCTTGAGCTCATCAAAGCTCGGCTCAGCTCGGTTCAGTTCATTTGCAGCTCTAGTTGCAATAACACCTTTTCATCATCTGGCAGGATTGATGAAACTGGTCATATGAGTCATATATCACATTTTTGTCTTGTCATTATTACCTTCACTTTTTTTTTAAATTTAAAATATCATTTTTAATCCTTACACTTTCATCAAAATCTCACTTTAAATCTCTCAATTTTTAATTTTTGTCAGTCTTACTAACAGTAGATAAAGAAAAATATAAATTGCACCTTTACTTAAAATATAATAGTTGACTCTCACATTTAAAAATGAATGGACTAAAATGAAATTTTGAAGAAATTATAGAGATAAGGAAGTGTAATTAACTCATAATTTAACCTTTTAATCTCACTTCGGAATAATTTGTCTCAAGAGTGGGGCAATTTATCTGGAAATAAAACTTAAGTTGCATAATTACTGAGATGTTGTCATTGAGGTTTTTTTTTTTCTTTTTTTAGTTAGAAGAAAATCCTCTCACTCTAACACAAGTCGAAAGTAGTACCCCTTACAGAAATCACCAATGTATCCTATTGTCCGTTTCAAACAAGAGACTATAATTTAAGAATTTGTTCCGACCTTCTAAGATAAGTTCCACTTAAGTCAGTACACTGACGTAGTGGGGGTGCATCGAATTCACACAAAGTGTTGTGGTAACAACAGCTTGAGACTTAATCTCTTAACCAACCGCAGGAAATTGACCTAAGGAATTTTGAACTTGAGACTTGGAGTCTTAACCCCTATGCCTTTAAGTGTTGAAATTATCAATGGTCTCGAGGTCTTCAAAATCTAGCAATCAACTTCGCATTTGTTCATAGGGAAGTGTTTGGGTACGCAATATGCGTATCATATGTATTTGTGTAAATTCTTGCAAATATATAAGTTTTTTTACAAAATCGAGTAAATTCTCACAAATATACGTAAGTTGTAATTTTAAAAATTTTTATGAATTAACTTACATATATTTGTGAAAATTTATACAATTTTGTAAAATAACTTAACTGTATGTAAAAAAATTTATAAATATATATGATATACATTTATACACTTAAAAATTATCCTTGTTCATATTTAAAAGTTGGATCAATTCACACAACCACGCCACGCATACGCACTTGTGTGTGGAGACGTTGTTATGGTCTTTTTGTTTTTAGATATAGAATAAAAGAGATTGATAATGAAAAAATTGATAGCGACGAAATTAGTAAAATTATATTTATTTTGACGATAGTTATTAATGTAGAGATTGTTAAATTAAATAAATATTAAATAATAGAACAAATTAAATTATGATTTTTACTTAACAAAAAAAACAAAAACATTATACATTAATGTTCAAAAAAAAATGCCCAACATGTTTAAAAAAATTTTTTTGCAGTTGATCGGCCGGACGTCCGAGCGGACGACCGATAACACCCTAAGCTGAACATACTATTTTCTAATACCACCTCCTCGCCCAGACTAACAATACCCTCGCCAAGGCCTATCGTAGTCCGAAGGGGATTACAAATCCAAAACTCCAAAACTAAAACCAAAACAAACATAAGGCATCTTCAATGTTCATCATTCATAGTCTGGAATGGACTGTGATAGAGGAAAACAAACGGAGCCTATGATACAAGTGCATTCATATTAGCATCTATACAACTGGAGATGGAGCTACGAAGGGATCAGGGACACGTGTTTCCCTTAATTTTTTGTAATTTTTTTTACATATATAAGGAAAATAATTAATAAATAAAAAAATTATATAAAAATAATATTTAGAATGATTTTTTAATGACATTTTTCAAATTACAAAAATAATGATAATTTTTTTGATTGAAAATGAAGAAATTACAACAAATCACATTATTATGTATAAAATTTTTATAAAAAAAATTCAATGCAACAATGATATTAAATCATCACTTACATGTAAGCATAGTTAACCCCATTATGAAAATGAGGAATTATTAAATTTTAATTATATTTGACAAGTGGGATTAACTTTCCATGTGTTATTTTACTATTGGTTAGTGATACCATATATCGATGATGATGTGGTGTCATTATTATTTATATATTACATAATCTATCATAAGACATACAAGACTTTTTTGCATTACCTATAATACACTAGTTATAAGTAAAAAATAAAATAAAAAATAATGCGCAATTAGTATACGTTAATGTGTGTTTGGGAGGGAAAAGATTGGATACTCACCTAACATTTGGGATAGTGTACAAAATGATTGTCTTATGACTTGGACCAATAACCTCAAGGTTATTAGGTCAAGATTTTACCATTAAACCAATGGTGACCTCTAATATAAGTAACACCAAATATTTTCAATGCTGGTTTTTCACAAGGTCAATTGTAAAACTATTAAATATTTAAGATTTTGTGTTTAATATTAATTATTATCTATTGTTATTTTTTTTTTTTTTTTGATCGGCAAAAATAAGATTTATTGATGAAAAAACAAGTACAAAGTACAAGAAAATACATCAATAAAGGAGAAGGAAGTGAAAATAACATTATCTATTGTTATTGATTATGAGAAGAAAAAAATTTGAAATTTTAATTAACAAGTATCTCTACTGAACTTTTTTTTTTTTTGCTCCGCCACTACATACAAAAAAAATTATATTTAAAGAAATATTCCATGTCACTCTTTATTAAGAACTCTATAGCTATGTTTGATTTGTATTTGTGAAATAATTTTAAAAAATAATTTTTTAGAAAGAGTTTACAAAGTTTGAAAATTTGTTTGGTTGTATGTTTTGAGAATAGTTTTGGAGTTTTAGAGTTTGGGATGATTTATGAAGAGAAAAAGTAATTGATTGATGTATAGGATGTGAGAGAAAGTGAGGGAAGAGAGAAAAAAAATTATTAATTGATGTGTAATAGAGAAAAAAGTAATTTAAAAATTTTTAACCAAACAATTTATGAGATTTGTTCTAAAAAATTGTATCCCTAGATACAAACCAAGAAATACCTATATTTTTCTCTCTTTTTACTATGGAACAAGTTCTCAAATTTATCAAGTTTTCTAAAGAAAATAATAATGTTGTATTTGGTTGGAAGATTTAAGGATGGATTTGAAAAGAAAATAATAAATGTAAGTAAAATATGAATAAAATATACCCACATTTCACCTAGTTTCACACACTTTTTTCTTTTCTATTTCCAAATCTCTTTTCTAATCTTTCAACCAAACACAACGTAAATGTTTTAAAAATATCCATAAAATTTTATTTTAATTTTAAAAATTACCCAAGAATAATATCTGCTAATCCAACATGACCTAAAAACTTCATCACACAGGTAAGCTTTGTAACTCAATCAAGTCAGTCTCAACAGTTATAAAAGAGTTGTTGGTTATTAGAAGAAACTTTTCATCTATTTTAGTCATCAATAAATAATTATTTTGACAACAACTTAAAAAAATTAAAAAATTACTAGTAAAAGTTATATTTTTTTTCTTTACTTTTTGATAGTCCAATTCCCAAGTCAACATTATATGATTAGCTCCCACACTTTACTTGGTCGGCTCAATATGTTAATAGTCTTTCTTTGGAGGAGTCTAACTTTAGTCTGGTAGAATAGATATCTCCATTATTAAGCATGCATCTAGGTGCACATGACCTTGATTTAGTAGACAGCGAAGCTGTAATCGAACTCACCAGGTGCCATTCTTTTTTTAGTTGTATTTTTAATCTTCTTGAAAATTGTGGGCCCAGAAATTCTAACTTGTTATTTTTTATTAATTAAAAAGCGAAAAATATATAGTGTTTTTATGGAATTAATTATCTAAAAGTCTTATTTACAGTGGCGGAGGGAACATGAGATCCGGGGGGTCACGTGCCCCCCTGGATTTTGGGAAATTTTTTTTTTTTTTTCAAACATAAAGAAAATATTTTAAATGAAAAATTACAAAAATATTATTAAATGAAGAGATTACTATAAATAAACCATATTACTTATGAAACTTTTATGAAATTTTTTGAATGTAACGGTGATGTCATTATTAGTGATATGCAAGTATAAGTAATCTCACTATAAAGATATGAAATTTATTGGATTGTTAGTTACATTTGACATGTGAGGTTCACTTTTTATGTGTTTATTTACCATTAATGGGTGATATCACATACCAATGATGACGTGGTATTACCATTATATTGAATTTTTAATCAAATTTTGTATAAAAAAATAATTTATCATTATATAATTTATTTTAAGGCTTATATCCATATTTTTTTTTGTATTATCCATGATATACTAGTTACAAATAATATTATTTTTTTTTTGATATTTCTCGAAATCAATCTTAAAAACTTGCATGAAATATTTTTGTAAAAATTATTATAATTAATAAGTGCCCCCTCTAATTTAATTTTCTGGCTCCGCCACTGCTTATTTATAAATGTTATGGTAATTTGGGTACTATTTAAGTTTTTTTGAATCAATAAGTCTTATTTAATAAAACTGATAATATTATCAGTTTTTCCTAATTTTTAAAACTAAGAATATTATCAATTTTGTGTAGTAATGTTCTAGACAATTATTTCACTAACTGATGAAAAACTACAAAGTATGAGATTAAACGTTTTTACCCTTCTACTTATTAGTTTGATTCAACTATCCAATAAAACCAAGAACATTATTAGTTTTTTTCAATTTTAAAATTGAAAATATTATCACTTTTTCATTTTTAATTTTTTTTACACATCAATGTTCTATCATCATACTCTTTTATAGACACAAATTTTTCAATTTTGCACAAAAAAATAATTTAGTTTTTTCAATCTTGCACGCATTTTTTTTTTTTAGTTTTTTCAATTTAAAAGTTGATATTTTAAAATTTTGAAAATAAAATAAATGTCAAATCATCATATTCTTTTATAAATAATCATAAATGAAAAAAAAATCATTATCCGACTATTAAAAATTTAAAAGAACTTGAAGGTCCAAAAAATCTTAATTAGAACTTAATGGAGTATAAATTTATAAATTAAGACTTGTGTATAAATGACTCTTATTTTATCGATTTTTTTTTTCAATTATTTTTTGATCCGTAAAGAAAAATTTCATTAAAATACAAAATTAAAGGTATAAGAAAAATAGAATGCACAAAGTGAGAATCAAATAGTATAAAAACTCTCCTATTACTGCAACGTGCATCCACACAATCGACCCCTCAGCCTCATGATTTTTAGAATTAAAAAACAAGAAACTAAAAATTATATACTGAAATTGTTTAAAGAGTTTTTTTTATTATTTTACTGTGGACTCGAAACTAGAAATAAACAATTTGTGAATATATGAACATTTAGAAGTCTTATTTGTGAATATTCAAATATATAATTTATGTTGATTGTGAATATCTGAACAATTTGTGAATATTCAAATATTTATTCACAAATTGACTTGAAATCTACTCCTTATTTTACTTATTTATATACACAAATTGTTTAGAGAGTCTTTTTAAACTCTCCAAATCAAACTAGCTTATAAATTTTTTTATTAAAATGACTATTATAATAGCTAATCCACTAAAAAGAATAAAATATGAAGAGTGCAATTATAATGGCCAACAAATATTTTTTAAAGAACTCGTTATAAATACTCTAAGAAATAACTTGGAAGAAGAGAGTGTAATATTCAACAAAAAAATTAGTGTGTACTGAAAATTTTTGTTGCGTATAAATAAAAACTCATTTTACATATATTGTAGGAATTGAATTGTCTCCGATCAATTAGGCTGTCTAATTCAACCCACTCCGTGAGCCCATCTCGAGCTTATCTTGACAATCCGAACCATTCATTTTATATAGTCCGCGAAGAAGATCATTCATGTCAAAAATCAAGTTAATCGGACATCATTAATCATGTCACATTTATCTGAAATAATATGATTTTAAAAGTGCTTCATTCATTTTTATTTTTTATTTTTGATAGACAAATATGATTAGATCAATTGGCTAACAATGGCTAATTAACTCGACTTTTAATATGAATAATATCAACAACATTTACAATATAAATAATTCTGATTATCAAGATGAGTTCAAAGTAAATTCAAAATAAACCGAATTGAATGGTGATAATCCAGTCAATATTGTATATAGTGAGATCTTTCTCATTTTGCCCTGTAAAATATACTTGAATTATAAAATAAAGATCATTTTAATACTTCAATGCTCAGGTATTAATGTAATCTCTTATTTTGAGCGAGAGAAGAGGAACCTTCAAAAAGGTTAGCTTTAAACAAGGTTTTTTAACCGTCAATCTAACTGTCAACACCGACCACGCTTCTACTATAAGCATTTAGTTCTCATTTAGTTTTTATTTTGAGAATAAAAAAAGTACAAAAAAATAAAATAAGTTATATAATGATAAAATGTCACACTCAAAGCATAATCATTATATCTTTTTCTTATAAAAGTCAAAAAGTCCAAAAACAAAAACTAAACGAGACTAACAAAAGATAGACTAAAAAAGTCTCAACACAAAAAAATTAGCTACCGTAGCCAATGCCAACAGAAGCTTTAGAAGGTAACTTTTGTCCACACTTCTTGGTTCAACCATATGGCCCCGTTTGTTTCCAGAGATAGAATGGAGGGGATTGATAGTGAGGGGATTAATAGTGATGGGATTGTTAGTGAGGGGATTAATAGTGAGTGGATTGATAGTGAGGGGATTAATAGTGAGGAATTGTTAAATTATTTTTATATAAAATAATAAAAAAAATAAAAAATATAAAAATTAAACATTAATATTTTTTTAAAAAAATTCCCAATATATAAAAAATAAAAAAAATAAAAAAATTTCTAATCCCCTCACTATTTTTCTAATACCATCTCTACCTCCTCACTATGAATCCCCTCCCCAAGGGTATTAGTAATACCAAGGTATTAGTAGTACCTCCCCATCTCTCAAAACAAACAAGGTATTAGTAATACCAAGGTATTAGTTAGTCCCAAGGTATTAGTAGTCCCAAGGCTATCTCTCAAAACAAACACCCCATATACTAGTCTCAAGGTATTAGTAATCCTAATCCCTTTGCTATAACTCCAAACAAACGGGGCCTATATGTCTTATTTTAATAATTTAATTTATTAATTTTCTAGTTCTCATTTGTTAGATTATTTATAATAAAATAAATAAATTAATTGATAATTATAATTATTTAATTTCATAATATTTGTATTTTAAAAAAATATTGTATTTTAAAATTATATTTATCTTTTGTTTTGTTAAAGATAAATGTAAAATCATGTATCTACGATTATAGATTATTTTTTTGTTTTTTTATTTTTTTTTAATGAATAAAGACCTAAAAAATTAATAGATATAATTATTAAAATAGAGTCTGTGATTGGCCCACGAACCTGAACTGGACTGGTTCACCTGAATTCGACCTACGCAATACGAAGAAAAGTGTAGTCAATTTTATTAAACCCATGCTATTTGGAATAAAAATAAAAATAAAATAAAAAATCTAAACTCAAGCAAATTTTAAATTTATTTCTTAAATTCATGTTATTTTGTGTAGCCTTGTTTTGAAAACACGAAAACACAATTTCAGTTTACTAATTATAACTAAATTTTTAATGTCATGTTAATTTTAATTTTAAATTAAATTTTTAAATAAAATGTTTTTATTAAAAAAACACTAAATTTGAAAAATAAATTTAAAATAACTTGTATCTGCCAAATAAATTTTGTAATGACTCAAATTTAGTAAAAAAAATAAAAATAAAAATTCAGCTTTTGGTAATATGCACATTTTTAGGCTAGTGCAGCTATATTTCTTCATCCTTTGCTTGGTGCATAAAAATCAGAATGTATTTGAGAAATACATGTCTTCTTATTAGAAGATTGGACTTGTTATTGATGCCATTTTCAATGGAAATTAGACTTGACATCTAAAAGATGAAGAATATATGTGATATAAATAAGTGCATCTGAATATATATATATATATATATATACATAGAGCTAATATGAACAAAATTAGAACCGGATAATTATAGTCCAACAAATATATCACCAGCCCAACAAAGAGGCCCATGATTGAAGAGAAATAAATAACACAACAAATTCCCATAATATAGGAGAAATTTATCAATCATTAAATGCAAGGATTGACCCCCATGACATGACTTCCCATTTAGAACTAAATGAGTTAGACGAGAAATTTTTGTATGCCAATAGGGTATCACGTTACATTATCTTTCATTAATTACAAATGTATATGTCTACTATTGTTTCCTAAACACTCAACATAAATGTAGTAGACTCTACTGTTAAAGCCAATCACAATAATAGAAGGTATCATATGGCATGTACCCTATCTGCATATAAAAATTTCTCGAGTTAGACCAATTGATTATATATCTATTTTATTATATAAGGCAAACACTTGAGTTGATGTGAACTTCATAGTTTTTTTTTTTTTTAATTTCTAAACTACTTTTTTTACTTTTTTTTTTTTTTAAAGATTAAACGGAGCAAATGCCCCCTTAAAATTGTTCAAAAGTGCAACTGACCTCTAAAAGATCAATTACAGTAAATTAACCTTTGAGTTTAATTCACTTGTTGCAATGTTTTCCTAATTTAATTGATCTTTCAATGGGCAAATTATACTTTTGAACAACTTTTAGTTGATCGATTGCATATTTTGACAACTCTTCGGGTGACATTTTGCTTTAAAAATCTTTGAGGAGACAATTTTTTTTAAAACATCTTTCTAAGATAATTTGCTCAATTTAATGTTTTAAGAGGTCATTTGCATTTGCACCTTTAATTATATTTTAGGAAGTTTTTTTTCAAAAACCTCAAACTTTAACACTATAAGGAAAGGCTATACCCTTATTTTCCGCAATCCTAATTGGAGTGAGATCATCAATCTCAACAGAATACTTCGATGTTTCGAGCTTGTCTCGTGTTTCGAGCTTGTCTCGGGCCTAAAGATAAATTTCCAAAAATCAACACTTTGTGGGGTTGGTGTTAATAATGATCTTATTTCACAGGTTGCCATCTTCTTCGAATGTAAGGTGGGAACAATTCCAATTAATTATCTTGGGCTACCACTTGGCGCCAATCCTAGGAGGATAAAAACCTGGGATCCGGCCATTGATAAAATAAAGAAAAAACTTTCTTCATGGAAAAGGAGGTATCTATCTCTTAGCGGAAGAATCACCTTAATCAAATCGGTCGTTGCATCACTTCCCCTTTACTACATGTCTATGTTCAAGATTCCAGTCAAGGTTGCTAGTGAGATTGACAAGATCCAAAGATCCTTTCTTTGGGGTGATGGTGACTCGAAGAAAAAAGTTCACCTTCTAAATTGGGATGCATGCTCTGTTAGTAAACAGTTTGGTGAGCTCGGATTTAGAAAGATTATTGAATGTAATGAGTCTTTTCTTTCTAAATGGTGGTGGAGATTCGCTTTTGAAAATTGTTGTCTTTGGCGTAAAGTTCTATGCGCAAAAAACAATATTGGTCAATCCTCTTGGTTCCCAACCTCCTCTTCTTTCACCAGATGCTCCTCCACTTGGAAAGTTATCATGTCATTGGAACGAGGTAACTCCCAAATGCTCAATCTCCTATTTTCCAATTCCAGCTTTAAGTTGGGGGACGGTTTTATGCTCAAATTCTGGAAAGACGCATGGGCCATGGATGAACCACTCTCCATCCTCTATCCTAAGCTTTTCACCTTGGCTCTCTCAAAAGATTCGAAAGTCAACCATTTATTGAGAAATGGACTGCTTGCCATTTCATTTGTTCAGGCCATGGATTATAGAAGAGGTCTAAAAGCATGGGAGGAGTTACATCATGAGATGATCACCCGTATCACTCATTCTGCAGTTCTCAGACCAGGTCGCAAGGATTCAATTATTTGGGCACCTTCTAATTCTGGCGAATTTTCCATTAAATCCCTCTATTCTATTTTCGAGTCTTCTCTAAATCTTCCATTATTTCCATAATGAGAATGTGGAAATCTGTCGCTCCTCCCAGAATTAAAGCATTTGGTTGGTTGACCTAGTGGAACCGAATTGGCACGCTGATTTTTTTTTTCTATAGAAACATTATACGTTCTTCTTATCCATGTGCCTTTTGTGAAATTGATGTTGAATCTCCTAATCATCTTCTTCTCCTTTGTCCGTACTCCTGGAAAGTTTGGTCTAACATTCTGAATTGGTGGGGATTAACTTGGATCTCGCCTGGTTCAAGAGCTGATCTTCTTACATAGTGGTATAGTTTTAAGCCCAATCATCTTGGCAGAATCATCTGGGATGCACTCCCATTAGTAGTCCTTTGGTCACTCTTGAAAATCCTAAGTGATTCGCGATTAGATCAAGATTAAGATATTCCAAATCCCAATTATCCAAAACACTCAATCTAAATCAACAAGCACTTACGAGAGTGATTTATATTGTTTGTTTTTTGGAACAAAAAAATAAATCGACACAAACGATTTTTACGTGGAAAAATCACAATTGAAGAACCTTCAATTGTAATAAAAAACCACGGACGAACCGCCACTAATCAATCCACTACTGAAGAAAGAAAGATTACAAAGATAATACACAAATTACCCAACCCAGTCAATTTGTCCTCGAATCATCTGTAACTCTTTCACCACGCCTTCGTCACGGAACTGATCAATCCTGAAGTTGATCCCACAACTTCGCTTGTTGAATTAACGACTACGTATAGAATCAAACGCCTTTTGAAACTCTACGTTTTAACCTTCGGATTCCACCGAAGATAACTCTCTTGAATATAAAGTATCAAACTCCTTGATGTATGAATCTCAATTCATAAGTTTAGAACTCTCTCAAGAACATCAAGGAAAACTCACAAAAAACTCAGAAGAAAACTTCAAACAAAACCCTAGAACTCTTGAATAGAATCTAGGAAAAGTAATCCTAAATATAACCTAAACAGGTATAAATAGACAATCTGAGTCCGCGATCTCCGCTCTTAGCGGAAGAAACACCTTAATCAAATCGGTCCTTGCATCACTTCCCCTTTACTACATGTCTATGTTCAAGATTCCAGTCAAGGTTGCTAGTGAGATTGACAAGATCCAAAGATCCTTTCTTTGGGGGTGATGATGACTCGAAGAAAAAAGTTCACCTTCTAAATTGAGATGCATGCTCTGTTAGTAAACAGTTTGGTGGGCTCAGATTTAGAAAGACTATTGAATGTAATGAGTCTTTTCTTTCTAAATGGTGGTGGAGATTCGCTTATGAAAATTGTTCTCTTTGGCGTAAAGTTCTATGCGCAAAAAACAATATTGGTCAATCCTCTTGGTTCCCAACCTTCTCTTCTTTCACCAGATGCTCCTCCACTTGGAAAGCTATCATGTCATTGAAACGAGGTAACTCTGAAATGCTCAATCTCCTATTTTCCAATTCCAGCTTTAAGTTGGGGGACGGTTTTATGCTCAAATTCTGGAAAGATGCATAGGCCATGGATGAACCACTCTCCATCCTCTATCCTAAGCTTTTCACCTTGGCTCTCTCAAAAGATTCAAAAGTCAACCATTTATTGAGAAATGAACTGCTTGCCATTTCATTTGTTCAGGCCATGGATTATAGAAGAGGTCTAAAAGCATGGGAGGAGTTACATCATGAGATGATCACCCGTATCACTCATTCTGCAATTCTCAGACCAGGTCGCAAGGATTCAATTGTTTGGGCACCTTCTAATTCTGGTGAATTTTCCATTAAATCCCTCTATTCTATTTTCGAGTCTTCTCTAAATCTTCCATTATTTCCAGCAATGAGAATGTGGAAATCTATCCCTCCTCCTAGAATTAAAGCATTTGGTTGGTTGACCTGGTGGAACCGAATTGCCATGTTGATTTTTTTTTTTTTTTTTTTTTTTTTCCTGTAGAAACATTATACGTTCTTCTTATCTATGTGCCTTTTGTGAAATTGATGTTGAATCTCCTAATCATCTTCTTCTCCTTTGTCCGTACTCATGGAAGGTTTGGTCTAACATTCTGAATTGGTGGGGATTAACTTGGATCTCCCCTGGTTCAAGAGCTGATCTTCTTACATAGTGGTATAGTTTTAAGCCCAATCATCTTGGTAGAATCATTTGGGATGCACTCCCATTAGTAGTCCTTTGGTCACTCTAGATTGCACGTAACCAAAAGATATTCAATTATAAAGTTCCTGTCTGGGTTGAGCTTGTGGAACTCATAAAGATTTGAGCTGCAAGTTGGGTGAAACAAACTTCCAACATCACAGATTATACAATCAATGACTTCATCTTCTCTCTCCAAGGCTTGAAATCTGCTAGAGTTCACCTCCCAAAGCCTGATATTTTCTCTTTTTCTATTGTATTACTTTGTTTTGTTCTCGTTGGCCTCTCATCAACTTTTGGTTTTTCTTTGATCTCGGTATGCACTTGATTGGGCTTTAAAATATGTGCCAACTTAGCTGGAATATGTTTTTTAGCTATGATGCAATTTTTACCAGATCTTGTACCCTTTCTATTTTTAATAAAATCTTCTTTGCTAATCCAAAAAAGGAAAGGCTACCATGTGCATATTAAAAATGGTGCATATCCATATACAAAAAAAAGTGTAATTTATATCACAAAATGTATAATTTTTATCACAAAATGCATAACTCTAGGAGTCCCTTGGAACAATAATAAGCATTGATAGATCTATGAAGAGACCAGGAGGAGTACGTGTCCTCCCCTCCCCCCTCCCCTCAAATATGCATTTTTTTATATAGTATACTAACATGATATTAATACCCCGTGCTATGCATGGACAAATTTATATATATTCATAGATTTTTGCCACTATGTTCAAAATATAATGAAAGAAACCCCTTGTAATGAGATGTTCTTTTTTCCTCCTAAATCAATATTATACAATAAAAAAAAATTCTATAAGTTATTATTATTTAAATTGTGTTTGAATCTAAGATTTAAGTAAGAATTTGTCGAGAGAAACAAAAACGTTAAGAAATGTAAAGAAAGAGAAATGGAGCTTCATTTATATTTTCTCAGTATTTCTTTGTTCTCCATAAATTTCTTCACAAATCTTATATTCAAACACAACTTTGAGTATAAACATTCTCAATGAACATCAAATAATAGTAAACATATTATATATTAAGAAAACAATTGGTCCCTACACTTTAAGTTTAGTTTCAATTTGGTTCTTTCGTTTAAATTAGAGGATAAAATTAATAATTTTGGGACACGTGTCAATTTTTTAAGGGTGAAGCACCAATAAATCCCAAAATGTGATCTTGTGAATGGTTTTGTCCCCTCTTTTTTCTTATAAACCCAAATGTCCCATTAAAAGTGAAAATTACATAAAAAGATAATCACTTACATGTATGGGTTTAATTTTTTAGGGATAAAAGTGATTTTTTCAAAATATAAAATTACACATTTGAGCAATTTGAACTATAGAAGTTTTGGATTTTCCCTCATTGTAGAACAAATCTCGCGTTACGAACAAAAACCTAACACTCTACTGTAACACTTCAATAACGTAACATTTCAATGTAACATACTAAAAAACTCCTTGGTGTAACGTAACACTCAAAAAAAATTATTTGGTGTGCTTTTCCCAAACGTAACGCTCCAATGTAAAAAATAAAAAATTTAAAAAATAAAAAATAAAAAATAGATTAAAAAAATCCTTAATATACTTTTTTCAAACGTAACACTTCAATCATTGTAATCTCAAACGTAACACTCCAATGTAACATACTCTAATATAAAACACAAAAACACTAAAAAAACTTTATTGTGTACTTTTTTCAAACGTAATACTTACGGTTTGAAATTATACAATTGTTCAAAATTTACTAAGAAATATTTGTACTCCTTTTGGAATGATTTAAAGAATCTCACATTTTTTTTTAGTGTTACATTGGAGTGTTATGCTTAGGAAAGTACACTAAGAAATTTTTATTTATTTATTTATTTTTGGTTTGTGTTACATTGTAGCATTACGTTTAGGAAAAGTACACCAAAGAGTTTTTTTTGTGTGTTGCATTAAAGTGCTACACTAAGAAATTTTTTTGGAGTATTATATTGAAGTGTTATGTTTAGAAAAAGTACACTAAGGAATTTTTTTGTGTGTTACATTAGAATGTTACACTAAAGAGTTTTTGTGTGTTACATTAGAGTGTTATACTAAGGAGTGTTTTTAGAGTATTATATTAGAGTGTTACATTTGAAAAAAGTGCATCAAGATGTTTTTTTGTATGTTACATTAGAGTGTAACACTAAGCAGTTTTTGTGTGTGTTACATTAAAGTGTTACATTAAGGAATTTTTTTGTGTATCATATTAGAGTGTTACATTTGAGAAAAATACACTAATGAGTTTTTATGTGTGTTACATCAAAGTGTTACAATAAGAAATTTTTTTTGTATGTTACTTTAGAGTGTTACACTAAGGAGTTTTTTTGGAGTGTTACGTTTGGCAAAAGTACAGTAAAGAGTTTTTTTTTTTTTATGTGTTATATTAGTGTTACATTTGGATGTTAATTTATGCCAATGTTACAATAGGGATGAATACCACACCAATAACACCACAAACGGGGTAACATCATCTACCTACAAATCACTCTACTAAATCTCTACAAAAAAAATAGAAATATAAAATCTACTTTACCTAGGCACACGAAACATTAGAGGAAAAAAATCCAAACAAAATCATACACAAGGGTAAATAAGTAAACTTTCAAACCCCCAAATCAAGGAAATAACATATCCAAAATAAAAAGGATTAATTGGTTTGGAAGAAAACTTCTAGAACTAAATGAAATAACTTTTCTTTAAATGGGATTTATGAGAAATATTTCTATTTTTTAAAGATTTAATTTGGTCTTTTTGTCTAAATTGGAGGTTCAAATTAACAATTTTGAGACATTTGTCAATTTTGTAAGGGATACACATAGACAAAATTAACCAAACAATTAAATAGAATGATCAAATTAAAATTATAAGGACTAAAATAAAATTTGAGACAAACTATAAGGGTGAAAAGTGTAATTAACCCTAAATTTATTACCAAAATACTAAGCCCATACATTCCGCATTTTCACAAAATTTAGTAACTTCAATGATATTACCAAGATTCGTAAATTCATAAGTTGTACACAATCACAAAACTTATCAACTTTAATTTACTCTAATAATAATAATGCATAGTTCTTTCATAAAGAAAAGATAATAGGAATGTAATTGCAATTTTTGTACTTGAAGACGGACTTTATTTTATTGGTAATTACAAATACACCACGTAATGTTTATTAAAATTACAAATTCTTTTTTTATATTTGAAAAATTACATCTTCACCCTTTGAAGTTTTCAATTACATAACAAATGATCCATTCCATTAATTAATCATTAAGTTAGACTAACAGTGTGTATGACGTAAGCACTAATTTATATTTATTTATTTGTAAAAATACCTATATTAACTTTTATGAAATTTTACACATTTTCTTTTCTTTTCTTTTCTTTTTTTTTTTTTTTTCTTTTTCCATCTCACATTTCTTATTTACCATTTTCTCTTAACTAGTAATGTCACTTTGCCATCGCACCACCCTATCCTATTATTGACCACCCTATCCCATTATTGATCAACAACACTATCATTACCGTCTTCGTGTATTTGGTGTTGTTGAGGGTTGGAAAATATTATGATGGTGTAAAGAGAGAAATTTAGTGGTGGGTGAATAAAAATGAGGGCAACATGACAATTTCGTTTTGATATTAGAAAAAATTTAGATAATTTTATTTATTTATTTTTGTTAGGTCAATTGCATAAAAAAATTTCAAAATTAAATATTTGTATATATTTTCTAAAATGTGCAGGAAAAAAAATCATATTTTTAATAAATATCAAAAAGTATATTTGTAATTTTTTTTTTTTTTGTCAACATTTTAGGAAGTTAGAGTTGCTAAGTTTGTTATAGTAAAGTTAATGTACAGAAATGTACCACTTAAAGGGACTGTCGTTGATCCATCAACTTATTAGGTAAATTACAAATACACCCCCTAAGATTTACTTAACATAAATATTGTCCCCCCATGGCTCTAGAAATTACGTCCCATCCCTTCAAGTTTTTAATTGCATAACAAACGACCTTTTTGGTTAATAAATTATCAAATCAATTAACTATTTTTAATAATATCATAATTGTATTGTTGTATAAGAGAATAGTTAGGAATTTTATTTTTTTTGTTAATTATATTAAATAAATTTTTTTTTTTGACAAGGTGGTATTTGTATTTTTTAAAATTATAAGAGTCAATTCATATTTTAAATAAATTTCAAAGTATGCATTTATAATTTATTTTTTATATTTATTGATTGCATCAATCAAAAGATAAGGTCCTCCTAATCACAAATTGAACATCTCAAGTGTCACATAATCTAACCACTGGAGTGGTGTCCCAATGGATTATGCATGTGCTTTCCATAGGGGCGTGCAGGATTAGATTCTTGGGGGCGTAATTTATTTTCGGATTTGTGTGTTGTATTTCGATCGACACTCGACCTCCTGTTGTGGTAAGTAGATGAGGCCCATTGTGCGTTTCAATAATGGATCTTTTCTTTTGAATTAGGTTAAATCTAGTTGACCAGCATCCGCGAATATTATGATGCCCCATAAAGTGTCCTTTTTTTTATTAAAAAAAATGAAAAAAATGTGTCCCAGTATGTAATGCAATAATGGCATTGCAAAGAATTCAATGATGTAGGCCTACCAAAATAGTAGAAATCCAGCTTTGTATATGGCTGTTGTTTGGCCCAAAATGAATATGCTCCAACCCGGTCAACATTGATACAGCACCACATGAAAGAGAAGTTTAGGAGTTTGGACTGGAGCGTACAATGATGTGAACGGTTTATGGGTCTCCATGATGTGAACAGTTTATTCATAGTGTATTTCATATATGTCATTATATATATATATATATATATATATATATAATTAGATCAATTTTACAGTTTCTGACAATATTCTTCAATTTATATCTAAATTTAAAAGAAGTCCAACCTTATGATAAATGTTCAGAATAGATGAATCTTCAGTGATACTTTAAAAGTACGAACCATTGTGATTGTATTATGAATAATGGCCCTATTTGGTAGGACTTATTTTCAGCTTATTTCAGTTTTTAACTTAATTTAAGCTATTTTGATGTGTTTGGTTCAATTTAACAATACAGCTTATAACTTTTTGTAAGTCAAAAATCAACTTATTCTTTGAGTGGCGGAGGAGAAGTTTAATTTATAAGTAAAAAATCAGCTTATGTTCACAGTTATAAACTATAAGCTGTTAAGGTATAAGTTATAATCACTTTCCCACAGCTCTACCAAACGGGGCCAATATTGTATAAATATTACAAACGATTTGTGATGATAAATACTACAAACTATTTGGATGATAAAAATTAAGATATGTTGCAATGTTTATTATAAAATATTATAATTATATGATTGACTTAATCTCAATTTAATTTTTATTGAATCGAACGTGAGTCAAATATCAATACCTAGTTCATTTTATAACTCTAATCACCATTGAAAATTTCGATAATTTTGATGATTTCGTTTAGATGACTAAACCTGATCATTTTTAATGTTGGTATAAGCGAATTTCAGTAGGAATACAACTTCTCCACTATTCTCAACAAAGCCATATCTCATGGACAAAAAATATTAAAAAAGAAAGAAACCTATAAAGAGAATACTTTTTTGAGAAAATTATAATAAAGTGGAATGTAGTTATTAAAAAGATTACAAATCAATGATGTCTTAAAAATAATTACATTATTTTGAGAATCTAATAAGAAGTTGACAAAATTACCCTTTTATCTTTCTTTTTTATATTTTAGTTTTCTTTTATTCTATTGACGCCAAAAATATAGCATGATGAGACAAGATTTCATATTCTTTTATAGTGACACATGTTACACAAATATCGATAAAAAAAATATTATTTTGTTATCTCATGTCACGACAAATGGTTAAGAAGTCTTGCATCATCATGTAAGGAAGAAAACCAAAAAAAATAAAATAAAATAGAAAGATTGAAGGACAATTTCATCTAATTTTTATTACATTCCATAAAAATGTAATTATTTTTCAGGCACCATTGATTTGGAATTATTTCAATTATTCCACTTCATTGTTATTTATTATTATTATTTTTTTAAGAAGTGGAAAAAAAATTCATATTCACAAAATAAGAAATTTCTAACGGAGTAGTCTTTTCAGGGAGTATTGCATTACCTTGTATGTGAATATTTTGTCATCTATGACATGTTCAATTGATTTATCATGGAGTTATCAAGGGTTTTAATACAGACCTCTACAAAACCTAACTCTCACGATCCTCACGTACCTGTGAAAGAGAGAGAGGAAAATATATATATATATATATATATGTCTTGTCTAAATCAATTGGGGATCATGAGAGACACTTATTTTGGAAGTCTCAAGCATTAACCATAAGTATTGTATCAACAATGTTTAAAAAAAAAATGTAAACTACTAAATTATTTTGAGTTTGATTTACTTTACATCAAATTTAAATGGGTAAATTACACTCACATTTTTTGGGATTTCTGATAATTACGGCAACCTCTTTTGTAGTTTCAATAATTACATAAATCACCGTTACTTTTGAAACTATTATTAAGATTCATTCACCGTTAATCTTCTATTAATTTATTTAACCGAATATGATGACATCATGCTGATATCATGTACTATGAGTAAAAAATTCTAAGACTGCCCTTATATGTTCAAATAGTAAATTTCACTTACATCTCTTGAGGTTTTACAAAAAATTAATCATACATTATTTTAATCATGTTAAACAAAATTATTAAATTCTATGCAATATTTTAAAAAATTCTAAATTGTTAAGACAACCATATATATAGTAGAATAACCAAACATTACCTTATCTAAAAAAAAAAAAGAGTTAATAAATTGATTATCATTAAACCTTATACTATATTAAATACAATCATTTATTTGAAAATTACGAAACAAAGTATAAAAGATGTTTTATTTTTTAAAAAGACCACCAATTTTATAAATAATTATTTTGAGAAATTAGAGTTTGAATAAAAATTTAAGAATATATATAGGTATTTGATTTATTTTTTTTCCGTATGAAAAATATATTTGGAGAAATTATCCCTCTCTTTCCATTTTCTTTATTTTATTTCTTTCATTTTTCTTTCTATTTATTTTCTCATTCATTTTTTCATGTGTCACTGTTGCAAATAGTAACACCATATAATTTATTATTATTTGTTCTATTCTCTATGTTTTTTCCTCAATTTTCTTCATCATTTTTTCGCTTTCATCAATGTTAGCCAGCATAACCCAACACTATAATAAATGGCACTTTTGGCGACTAAATTTTTAGTCACCGAAGGTTTTTAGTGACTAAAAGTTTTGGTCGCTAGGTTAGTCGGTGAACATTTGTTGGGAAAGGTCATTGGCGACTCAAAATCTTTTAGTCGCCAAAAGTATTAAATTACCAACCATTTTTTTAGTCACCAAAAACATTAAAGTAAAATTAAATATAACATTTTCAGCAACTAAAACTTGTTGTCGCGAAAACTTTCAATTATTTTTAACAACTAAAATTTTAGTTGCAAAATATTTTTTTTGTTTCATCTTATTTGTTTTAGCTACTAAATATTTTCGTCGTCTACAGTTTGATTTTTTTTGGCTACTAAACTTTTAGTTGCCTAAAGTTTGATTTGTTTTTGCCTACTAAACCTTTAGTCGCCAAAAATGTTTTGTTGTTCATCTTATTTTTTTTAACTACTAAATATTTTAGTCACCTAATGTTTGATTTTTTTTTTCGGCTGCTAAACTGTAACGCCCTCAAAATAAACCCATAATATATAACAGTAGCATGCATTGATAAAAGAAAATCAATCATTATCTCATTCATTAGAGTATCATTATTGAAGGATATCACATGTAACATCAAAATAAATGCCCTATGGGCTTACATCTTTCCATGCTTAACACTTGGGCACAAAAATGTGAATACTAACTCAACTACAAATTCAGCCCTTGGCTTGAGTTTACATGTAATATCAAATAAACTGAAATAACAACTAATCTAAACAGAGTCTTCAACTCTAAATCCTTCCAAGCTAATTCCTTGGAGGTAGCACATCAGCTGGACCTGAAAATGATGTTCCCGTATAGGGTGAGTCACAGCCCAGTAGAAATATATTAAACCAAATATAAGCATTGAATAAAGCAATAGCATTCGATAGATGGTGAACCAAGATAATCAATTACATCATTATACAGTCTCATGACACTAATGTCTATGACACGTTTCACTTTCCATTATTATCAATATGGCTCAGAACCTGGCCGAACTATAACAGTGAGACTACATCTCACATTAACAATATTTCCAATTCAATGGGGATATCAAATCATGTTAAACATTTCTTATATCATAATGGATACACATATTGGTGTTGTATCAACCTCAACCAAAATTCACTTCCATACTTTCCAATTGATACACATTTTAGTGATGTATCAATAACATGTAAAAAAAACACTTCCATAAATCAATAAGCACACATATTAGTAGTGCTAATGGAGTCTATCCCCTATCTCCTCCCAAACAATATCCGGTTTAGGAGTCCATCCCCTATCTCCTCCCAAACCATGGAGTACATCCCCTATCTCCTCCCAACCATATGCATATACAATGTATTAAACACTTGCCATATACAATACTCAATCAATACACGTATTTTCTGTATTAATTCAACAGTCAAAATCGATGACTTAACCAATGTGATTAGTTTCAGTTTTCCCTAATCCACATGCAAAGTCTACAGCAATCACGACTATCCTCCACCGATAGCCCAAAACAATTATCTCTAAACAGGAAATAAATGTTACAACAAATATAAACTCAACAATTTCATGGGTGTGTTATTAAACTATCCAACTATACCATTTAAGCTTATAATTTCCCAATTCCATGAATTCAACTAAATTTCCCAATTTCCCTTAAATTAATTATACAAATTAATTTATTACAACAACTAGGGTTTTTTCCAAAATTACCAAACAACCCCAACATATCAACATACCAAAACTTAGAACAACACCTATAATATGGAGTAGGAAATCCCTACCTCAAAGTGAAGAACACGAATGGAGAAGATGATCAAAATGCAAAGTGCTCCAAACCGCCAAACGTTCAGATTAGAACGAAGCCCTCAACCCCCTCTATCTTTTTAATAAAGAGCCTAGGGTAGAAACACCCTAAAAGTAGATGAAACCTAAGAGAGAAGGTGAGTGGAGGGAGAGAGAAGTCGGACCTAGGGTTTTGGAATCAAAAAGAGGATAAAAAAGTGTTTTAAAACCCGCTGCTGCCTATTTAAACCTGACAGGCTCACTCGAGCGAAGGATTGGTCGCTCGAGCGACCAGACACAAGAAAGACTCGCTCGAGCGAAGAAAGTCTCGCTCGAGCCAAGAATGCAATGCTTCAGGTCTGTAACCCAGAAGCACGCTCGAGCGACAGAATGCTCGCTCGAGCGAAGAACTCGAAAACATACACCTCGCTCGCTCGAGCGAAGAAAAGCTCGCTCGAGCGAAGAAACACAACTCTCAGGTTTATACTAGACACAATCGCTCGCTCGAGCGAAGATACCCTGGCTCGAGCCACCAGACACAAAATTCTACTCTCGCTCGAGCGACCAACTACTCGCTCGAGCGAAGGTCCAAAATTCTGGACAGCGACACTTGGTTTCCAAACCCAACCAACCTGTAACAAACCTGCCCAACACATCCTATAACTCAAAAGAGAAGATAAAGGACGACAACAACAATTATACAATGATAGGATCCACGGAACCTAAGTCCGGATACAACAACCAAATGGGAAAAGACCGGAGTCACTATATAAACTTTTAGTAGCCTAAAGTCTGACTTGTTTTTGCCTACTAAACCTTTAGTCGCCAAAATATTTTTGTTATTTTTTTTTCAATTTTTTAGCTACTAAAGTTTTAGTCGCCAAATTTTTTTTTTCATTTTTTTTTAGCTACTAACTATTTAGTCGCTAAAATATATACTTCCTTTTTGCCTACGAATTATTTAGTCACTAAAAACATGATTTTTTTGTTTTTTCTCCAAATTTTAATTTGTTCACAACATGTATGTATTCCGTGCAACCTGTACTATGTATATGAACAAAACAATACATATATTATCAGTCATTCCACAATAGATTTGCATCTATTTCACTTCCAACCATCCAAAAATGAATAACTTTAAATGTCAAATTCCATACAAACCATAGTCTAACTTGTACTATATAGTCCAAACTAAAATAATAATTTCATACAAAACATAGAATCATACAAAAATCAAGCCCTCTGTATGTAAAAAAAAAATATATATATATATATATATATATATGTACTACCATGCCAAATGGCCATTTGTTGTGGTACAAATTACCATCGTAATCTATAACACAACAAAAGGTAATCTATATACCACGCCAGTAATTATCAGGTCGATGCCAAAAATTATCTATATGAGTAATACTAATCCACACAAAAGTAGAGGATGACAAAATTAGCAAGATTATACAAAAGTCTAAATTGTTCTCCATACACAAAAATGGGTTATCCACAAGACCACGCCAAAAGTCATCTACAAATTTTTTTTTGCATACATTAGTATTCAGAAATGCATGCTTCAATGTAGCTATCTATTCATGTTTTCTAAAACTAATACTAATGCATTAATGATAGCCTTTTAGTGATAACCGTGATCTGTCCCTATTAAAGTTTTTATTTTTTATTTTTTTTTCCAATTAATGGAAATGGAAATTAAATCATACAACAGATAAGAAAAATTATCAATCATGCATATGCATATGCATGCATTATAATAGTCTTAGTTTATCATGCTAAAATTATTCAATCACCTTTGTCTGAGTGTGTATGTGTATGGAGTGGATATCATTGCTGTTGTTCTTCAAATTTGGTATTACATTACATGAATATGTTCTAGCTAAAGAGTGATCAATAAAACAAGGACAAAAAAGCAAAGTTCAGCAATGTACTTAGAGAACACATATAATTAATTTTGAACTCATACATCAAGACTCTATGTCCATATCTGTATCAAAATCAATTTCAAGCTCATCTTCTTCGTCATCGTCACCCTCCGTTGTTAGTTCATCTTCATCATCGCAGATGAAAGCATCATCCATAACACCCTCAGGTCGCACACGCCCTTGGACTGCAAAACTTCCATTGAAATAATTTCAGCTTCAATATCATCTCGACGCAAAACCACATCATCATCAATAGGCTCAGTTGGTACAACATCAGTGGTTTCATCTTGTTGGAACACATCATCAGTTTCTAGCACATCCACCTCAGGCACATCCCAAACTCTTCGATGTTGAAACTGTTCTACGACTCTCTAATTGGCATCTAATTTCGTTTCATCAACATAGAAAACTTGTTGAACTTGACTTGGTAACACAAACGAGTCATCTTTATGCCATCGACTTCTTACATCAACAATTGTCAAATGTAGTTCAATATGCAAAGTTCTGCTACTACCAGTGTTATACCATTCACATTGGAACAAAACAACCCAATGTCTAAACAAATATGTCATTTCCCAAACTAAGCAAAGGTAGTCGTAAAACTTTATTAATTGGCCTTCATGGTCCCCTTCCACTACCTATCCACTATTTTGAGTTTTACGACGGTTGTCACGGTCAATAGTATGGAATTGGATGCCATTACAAATGCATCCTGAATATGTATTCACTAAGCCATCTGGACCATTGGCTAATGGCCACATCTTCTTGGTTGCTTCGGATGACTTTTGGTTCTGCAATTGGTTCATCTACATAAAAAATTTAAATGCATGTTATTTTCAACATAATTTAACTTCATTTTGAACTCAACTATCAGGAATTTAGCATACCCGATCTTTGAACCATTTAGGAAATTCTTTGAATTGTCTCTTTGTAATATGGCATGCACTTCCATGTTGTTGTTACAAAAAGATCTTGTGTTCCTGTAGTTTTCTTTTCGTGCTCCTTTCGGATACAACTAGCCCTACAGTTCGGACTCCCGTGGTTCAAAATCTAGTTTCACAAATGCAATGTGAAACAGAGAAACACAAAATAGTCCAAATGCGGCAAACCTTTTGGAAAATTGACTTTTATCAAAAATGCCAAAAATAGACTGTATTGCCAGATTTCAAAGTCGCCACCTAAATATTTTTGGAAAATTTAGGAAACCCATGACTCATGCCAAAGGCCACATGTCCGACATAACCAAAGTGTTTCGGCTCGGGAACTTAGGTATGAGAGGGGAAGGTCATGAATTGAGCACCCCACTCACTCAATCAAAGATCGACCTCTACTAATCATTATGTAAGTTTTATGTACAGTATATGCTCTTGTTCTGATTATTTATGCGATCTTTACTATGTGATGAACACAAGGCAGGCTAATTCACTCAATTTGGAACGTTTTGATTTCATGTTCGTTTTGAAAATTGTTTGAATGTATGCCACTTGAAAAAGTGATCTCATATGTACATTAATCAAATTATCCCAACTTAAGCGAAAAGCCTCCATCCACAGGTATTCAAACAAGTATATCAATTAAGCATTTAGCCTCATGGTAAACATGTTTGACATGGCAACATTAACATTCATGCAATATGGTAAAGTGAAAACGCTCACCTAGTACTCAATCGAGGCAAGCCAAAAGGAATAAAATAGTTAGAAAGAATGCATGATATTAACGATGCAAATGGCTAATGCAACACATACAATATGCAAATAATAGGCTCGACTACTAGCATGGCATGTGAATCAATTCAAGGCATGCGGCAAAGCACATATTTGAATAAGGAGTTTGAAATTGACATTGATTAGTATGATGAGCTGAACCCTTATGCATGCAAGACGAATGGATGCAAGTCATGGAAAATGCTAATTAAAACATGATATTATACAACCATAATAAGCAGATAAATAGAAGGAAAAAAGAAATAGGGGTTGGAAGACATACACGATATTACAAGCTCGCCTTCATACAAGAGGGTCCAAATATCCAAGTGTCCAAATCAACTACTTATTACAAATCTGAATGAATAATAAATGAATAACTATCTAATTTATTACAACAATGATATTATAATAATCCATTTAAAAATAAACCAATGATCGTGCACGCACTAATGACAATGTTCCTAAAAAACTTATATGTCTGTCTCTTGGGAAACTGTTCTGTTTCACCTTCAGCCACTGCTCTCTATTTTTGTCAAAAGGATTTTGTTTACCAACATTGGAGCCCGGCCAGCCCCTAATGAGGCCCAGCTGAGTCCAATAAAATCCGACTGTGCCCTATTTTCATGCAGAAAAATATTTTTGTGCTCTGAGGTGAAAACAGAGCAGACAGAGCCTTTCTAAGCCCTGTTTGTCCCTTCTGCTCTTCTCTGTCATAGGAAAACTCAAGGGAAGAACGAATTCGGTTCCGAAACCATCAATGGCAAGTTGATTGCTTGATGATTTCGAGCACGTTTGGACAAAAAGTTAATAAATGCAATAAAAGACAACCACCCCTCCCTCCTATCATAAAGTTAGCTCAAAGAGGGAGGTAGACATGCCTCAAAATTCATCAAAATATCATGAATTAATATATGAAGACTCTTGACACGATAGACTCGGCATAACGTCCGGTCAAATCCAACCAATTTTATTCATCTTCTTTATGTCGATTTCATTGATTTTAAGCCAATTTTATTAGTCCTTTTTGACTTACCTTTCCATTCTTTAATCATTTTGTCCCAAAGTGATATTCAAGTCCACTAAATGAAGAGAAATGTCAAACGAGAAGTGATCTTTAGCATGAAAGAGAGACTATGCTTGACGATGAACCTCCAAAGAGATTAAGCCATTGAGCATAGGAGGTCTCTTTCTCATGCCTCGAACAACAATCAATCGCTTGAAACAACTCTCAAACAAAGAAAACCAAGAAAGGAGGGAGGGCACAGAAATGATTATGCGAAGGTGATTATTACAAAAGTGAGACTCTTCACATGAAAACTAGATAAAGAAAGTTATCAACTCGAAGGACACGGTATCTAAGGCCTAAACAACCGAAGCTATGAGGACTTACAACACAACAAGCAAAGTATTCAAAGCATAAACTAATTAAATGAATTAAATAACCCCTAAAACCAAAAAAAAACAGTGACAAAATAGCCCCCAAAACAAGCTGAAAATAATTTGAAAAGCTAGAAAAAGTAAGTAAAGATTAAAGAGAACAATGCTAGTAAGCAAGCCTAAGGAAGGGTGGCTACCCCTCCACTTTTTACAACTTCAAATCACATATTTTATCCTCTGAAAATTGTCCAAAAATAACCTAAAACAGTGGCTAAAATCAGAGAAATAAGTGGGAAACACAAGGATATAAGCTTGGAATAAGGTTCAAGGAAGGGTGGTTAACCCCTCCACCCTTGGTACCTTTTAAATTACAAGTTTCAACTCACAAAAACAATCCAAAGACAGTGTATAAAGCAAGGAAAAGAGAAGAAAAGAGAAATAAGAAAGAAGATGCAAAAGTTATACCTCTTGAAAGAGAGGATGCTTGTAGTTAAACAAACTTGATTCTAAACACCTTCAAGTTTATGAAATATGGTTTAAAACTTCAACAAGAAGCTTCAAGAACAAGCTCTAATGGTGTATGTATTGTGTATGTATTGTTCAAGAAGATTTGAAAATCAAAGGAGTAAGGAAGATGGTTTTAGCTCTCAATATCCTTCAAAGCCTTTAGAAAAATCTTCTAACCTTTAATTCTGAATGTAGGGGGTCTATTTATAGAATTTGAGCCAATTTGGTTAAAAATATCTTCAAGTAAAGCCAGCTGTCCAATTCTCGTTAGTTGTTCTGTTTGGTGCTAATGAGACTTGGTCGGGTCCAAAAACACACGGACGGGCCCAAAAATGAAAAGCCATGCCTAAAAAGGAACTTTGGTTTATTTTTCATTGAAACCCGGCCAGGTCCAAAAACTCTGCTTTCAAACCAGACTTCAAAAGGACATATCTCCCTCATCCGAACTCAATTTTAGGTGATTCTTGAGTCTAAATTAAAGCCCCAGAAGTCTACTTTCCAATGGTGGTGGCCTCACATCTAAATTCTAAGTGTACAAAGAGATATACCTAATTTAGTGAAGGCTATTCATTTATTTCTTAACGGTTTGTTGCTCAACCTCTTCCCCAATTAGTTTTCTTGCATTCCTTACTATTTCCTTCAAATCCAAACCTATAAATAAGATGTTTTTAAAGATTTTTCAAAGAGTTCACCTCCCTTTCATTTATTTCCACTTCATCCTTGTTTGGTTTACCGAAAAGTATAATATTTTAAATGAAATGCGAGCCACGGAACATCGTAGAAATATTTGGAAAAATATTTTGAAAAAGAGGGTTTTAAGGTTTAAAATAGTTTGGCCAAAATGAGGTGTAAGGTTTGGGATTAGAGCTTGAATCCAAATTTCATTGCTGAAAATTCAAAAGATTGCACAGTGTAACTTTCATCATCTGGTGTTTGGAATAAAGCGCCTAAGTCTTAAGGATGTTCAAAAATGGGGTGTCTACAGTTGTCCCTCTTTGACTGAGCTCGAAGCCATGAAATGACGTGAGTGAATGTTAAAGCCCAAAGACAGCCCATGTTGACAAGGTCGTAAAACTTGGGCAAACAAACAAAATGAAGATGTAGTTGGTTGGACCCGAGGGTTGCCTACGTATCCCGTTGTAAGGAATCAAACCAGCATAGTTCATGGGCAGAATGCAAAATGATACACAATGTAACGAAATAATCAAATCACAAGCAGTGCAAAACACATAAATACCATAAAGAAATGGGGACGCAAAATCAGACTACGTTTAACACATAAAATGAGTGGGCACAGCCAAACGACGCCTAACACAGGCTAAGTGCCTATACTCTCAATATTAGCCTCAGCGCAGCATGGGTGCTTATATATAATAGAACCATGTTTCAATGTGAAAGGGGTGCGAGCACATGCAGAATAATGTCTTTTGCAGAAAGAGTACAAGTGATTGGGTGGTATGATATAAGTAAGGGATAATCTGCTGGGCAAAGATAATGATCCTAAATGCTGAATGCAACAAGACAAAGTAAGATGCAATGGATGCAATGGATGAAGTGAATAAAGGGGCACAAGCTGAACCACATCTTACCTAGAAAAGGCATGGACATAAACCAAACAACGTCTAACGTAGAAAAGGTGCCAAAACCCTTAAACCACAATTCTTGGTGGAATAGGCGCGTACACATGCAGAGCTATGCTTTAACACGGGAAAAGTTTGAACATATACCAAGCTAAGCTCAACATAGAAAGGATGCAGGTAATAAAATGATATGATATAATGGGTGTAATGGATAGTGTAGTAGTAGATGCATGCGGTAGATGTTATATGCAATGTGATAGAGCTAATAGATAATAAAATGTAGTAGTTGGAAATTGAAAATACCTTACAGAGGCAATTGGCGATGACTCACCTCATGCTGCTGGGGATTTTTTTCTTCTTGGTTTTAAGACTTCTTCCTGCATCTTGTGTTTCCAAACCGTGGGTACTACTTTTCTCCCTGGCTATGTTTGTAACTTTTCATATTCTATAACAGGGTGACAAACTAGGCTAGTTCAGTATCCAGAATTGAAGTGCATACAAGCTACCTCAACCTATGGGGCTGCCATACAGATTTCAAGCAAAGGATACACCCTTGGTTATTTTAACCAGATTTTAGCCTCGAAAATTCCCAACCTTTGTGTTCTAGGCCTTGGCCATTCAAACTCTAGTTTACACCGTCTCAGTTGATCTCCTAGAAACTCACTACAAACACAGTCACGTGGCTATACTAGACCGCCTGAATTCGTTCGGGCATAACAAACACCAAAGGAATTGCACCTTTAGAGAATTTAAGGTCTCATAGACCCAATGAGTGCACAAGACAGTGCGGGTGAAGTGCACAAGACAATGCTATTTAGATGCACAAGACAGTGCGATGGAGGAAATGCATAAAATAGTGCGATACATGGTGAATGCATAAGACAGTGCGATGCAAGGTGCACAAAACATTGCTATAAAAGTGCACAAAACATTGCAAACTCAAGGTGCACAAAACAATGCGATACAACGTGCACAAAACAGTGTGAACTCAAAGTGCACAAAACAGTGCGATACAAGGTGAATGCACAAAATAGTGTGATGCAAGGTGAATACACAAGAGAATGTGATGCAACGCACAAAACAGTGCGATACAAGGTGAATGCACAAAACAGTATGATACAAGGTGAATGCACAAAACGATGTGATGCAAGGTGCATAAAACAGTGCTATATAAGGTGAATGCACAAAATAGTGCAATACAAGGTGAATGCACAAAACAGTGTGATGCAAGGTACACAAAACAGTGCGATACAAGGTGAATGCACAAAATAGTGCAATGCAAGGTGCACAAAACAGTGCTATGTGGGTGCACAAAACAGTGCTACGTGGGGAGCACAAAATAGTGCGGTGCAAGGGTAATGAGTAGTATGTAAAGTGCCGCATCATGCACCTTATGAAATGTAGGGCAACTTGCCATAATTAACTTGAAATGTAATTGAAAAACACCAAGGGAAGCAACTTGATGAAACTCTGTTATTACAAATACAAAACAAAGTCAAGAGCAAAAGTAACCAACCAGGCAATTCAAATCAATCAGAGTGTATGAGCACATATGCACAATCCAAAAAAGGGAAGATGGCAATCCCAAGAGAGTTTTGAAATGGTCGGATACAACTTTTGAAAGCTGAATCATATCATAATCATCATGGAGGTGAGCTACCCTAATCTAGGGGAAAGTGTCCAACAAATGGCTTTAGGAGGACTGAGAGAAAGGTTGGGTTCATGTCCCTTGTTCAAATGATAAGCCGATCAAATGTATTGAAAATTTCTCCTAGTGTCCAGTCATTGGCCACTAGTTGGGTTCATGCCCCTTGTTCGATGGATGGCCCGGTCAGATGTACTGAAAATTGCCTTAGTGTCCAGTCACTGGTCACCTTTTTCACATTATGCTGGCACCTGTGATGGGGATCATTAGATCCTAGAACAATTGCCCACTAATCAGACTCTTGCTTCTCTTCTTGCCCGACATGTTGAACTTACTCCAGTCCCCTCCAAAGCAGTGACGAATTCCTCATATACACTTTGTAATGATCATGAATGCGATGCCCCTTGTATGGGCACCCTTAGTTTGTTTATGAATTCCACACATGGACTTGTTTTTTAGTTTGGAGTGAACACTCGTGTATAGAATTTCGACCATGCCACTCTGTTAGACTTGAGCGACAGACACATTGTGGTGACTCGATGAAAAGCGCTGACTGAGACAAACACGTTATGATGACTCATAAAAAGCGCTTTTGAACAACAGACACGTTATGGTGACTAGATGAATAGCACAAATTGAAACAAATACCAAGCACAACACAATAGAACTCACAATTGACCCAAAGCAGAAAGAGACTCAAGATAACTGATCATTCATAGTGCCCCTAGTATTACTTATGTTCCCCTTAGAATTCAATTTCGCAAAACCCGAATTTCGATTCCTTTTTTTGCTCAAATTAGAGATTCTACTGATAAGTTCAAGTATTGAAAATTACTCAACTTATTGATTCAAGCTAGTTCCTTCTTTCCAAACGCAAGTATGTGATATACACAGCAGTCGGTGTAGCTTATAGATTGATGTGAAGCTAAGGACGTGAATTGGGCAAGATGATTGGGTCAAGATGGAGGAGATGGATGTGGTTGAGATCGAACTTTAAGATGAAGTTGCCTACGTATCCCAATAATGGGAATCAGGTCAACGTAGTTCATGGCTGATTTTCACTCGGGTGTTGGCACTCTCCTTTTGTGCTCTAACTTTTGCCAAAGTCACCGCTTTGAGGTTTTCAACCTTGTGAGCTCTATTTATTTGATTTCTTATTTTTCATGCTCTAACTTTTGCCTAAGTCGCCCTTTTGGGTTTTCGCCTTAGCGAGCCTGTCAAGGATAACGTTACAACATTTGAGGTGAAATAATCATCCTTGCCCTAACATTGGAACTAGCTTCATCTTGATTTGAGCTTGGTTCCCCATTCTCTTATGCATGTCTTCCTCGTTTCTTTTGTTCCATTTTCAGAGTTGGTTCTTCTCATGGTACTTTCTTGCATTGGCTTCCCTGAATTCAGACAAAAGTTCATTTCCTCACAGTTGATTGGATTTCATTCCAATGGATGCCCCTAGCTTGATGGTTGATTTCTTTTTTCTTTTTTCCTCCTCTTTTTTTTTTTTTTTTTTTTTCTTTTCCTACTTCTTCTCTTTTCTTTTCCTCTTTTCCTTTTGTTTTTCTCTTTTTTTTCTCTTTTCCTTTTTTCTCTTTTGGTTTATTTTCTTTTCTATTTTGGAGTAATGAAAACACCAGGGGAGAAATTATATGTTTGTGAGGTCTGAAAGCCGCCTTATGCTTGCCAAAATGATCGCCTAACGGTGAAGAGAATCCCCAAGATAATGTAGAACACCACGCACAATTCCGAATCTATCTTCGCAAGTTTGCAAAAGAAACAACTTAAAATTTTGAAATCATTAAGGACTTTGCGTCAATAATTCAAAATCCACTCAAACCATTTGGGGGATCCTTCTCAACACTCAAGTTTATTAATGGAATCTCATAAAAAGGTTTTTAAAGTTTTCCTATTTTCAAAAGGTCACACATGAATTACTGTAGGCACAACAAAATGATCAAAAACTTGACTCCCGCTTTCTTATAAAGATGAAGACCTGAGGGTATACGAGAGTGACTCAAAGGAAAAGACTCAATTGACGTAATAACGCAAGAAAAGACAAAAAAAAAAATAAAACTCACAACTCAACAATTTACAGGACACAACTCAAAACAAAATCAACATCTTTGAGACAAAGGGTTTTCACTCTCCAAATCCATAAGCAGAATTCATGAAAAACTTCAAGTAGCCCACGGGAAGGTCCAGACCTACCTTTAATTCAGCAATACTAACATCCACACCTAGAAGGATTGATTTCTGACTTTCAAATCGGGTCTAAAAAATGGGACCTCACAATTATGTTGTCCCTACACATCTTCTTGACTGAAACAATTACTTTTTCACACCATGCCCCTAGTTCAGAAGGTCATTTCCAAGCACTTTCGATAATTCCACTGGCTAAGACTAAGGTTCATCAAGCTTGATCAAGCTGGCATCTGTAGAGAGCCCACTGCTTCATCAAGATTGAACTCACCAAGATCGAGTAAACTTTCCATCTCTTCAAAGATTTTGTTCCTTTTGCTCAAATCGGAATCAGAAGATTCAAGAATGAACACAATGGGTTTGGGCTCATTGGCGGGTATGATGTGTTGGCTAGGGGTAATGGTTGGTTGTTGGCAAGTTATGGGTGGGTTTTATGTTATGAAGTGGTAATCTATTGTGTTCAAGGAGAGGGGTATTGACAGCTTTGGGATTTTTAGGTGGGGTGATGACCTTTTCGTCAATCGGGTCTTGAATTTTGTGGCAAAGGCAGAAGCAACGGTCAATATGGTGACCATACTACTGATGGAATGTGCAATATTGGGTAGGGTCATGTCTAGGTGGGAGAGGGTTAGGGAGAGGTTGAGGATTGAGCGGTTTGAGATATCCTTTCTACGTCAGTACCTTCAATGCACAGGTTAGGCTCATATGGAGATGGGAAAAGGTTTAATTTTCGGAGCAGGGAACACTAGTTTCGAAAAAATTGGCAAATGGGTTGGCGGGTGTTGGTTGGGTATTCATAGGCTTGGGACTGGAATTAGGATGGGTGTTTCTGGTAAAGCATCCATTTTCACAACTTACCCCCTGATTCAAAATGCTCTCAACCTGAGCGATAAAAGTGTCATCCATAGTCTTTGCAACAACTGCCAGCACTTGCTGCTTGTTCAACCCTTTGACCTTCAAAGTCTCAATAGCCCACTGAAGATTTGCATAGGGATCAATACTTGTCCCAGCCTTATTCTTGTAACTTGCTTCTGCTTGGCCATGGAAGTGGGTGGCTATATCGAAGCGAGGCCCATTTGTTGTTGATTTGTCATCACCCAGACTTGAGATAGCTTCAGATTGGCCCTTTTCAATTGCAGATCGCCGCAAGATTGGGGAGCTTTTTGACAAGATCAAAACCCCAAATGTTAAATCTGCCACCGTTCCTTGAAGGTCTTCAATCATTACCAACATCTCAGCAATAGTGGGTTCGGCCATTTGGTGCTCTTGGCATACCTGAACCGGATTGGGTGCATCCATCATGCACAAATCGGTACTTTCAACAATGAACACCTTTGGCTTGGCAAATGGGCTGGAGTGATGTATATACTGGGGTTGAAGGTAGGTAGTAGTGTATGGATGAGGTTAAGATATTTGGCCATGGATGGGAAGTGGGTTAGTGGTAACATTGGGTTTTTGAGGTGGAGCTATCGTCTAGTTGCCAATGAGATTCTGAACCTCATGACGACGGCGGTAGCAACGATTAGTACCATGATCGCGCTGCTGATGGTACGCACAATATTTGATGGGGTTATATCTAGCAGGGAGTGGGTCAAGAAGAGGTTGGGGATAAAGGGGTTTGAGATACCCTCTTTCTATCAGGACTTTTAGTGCGCTAGTTAGGCTCATATGGAGGGAAGTGAAAGTTCTTCCTTGAGCTCGGGTTGGGCCAGTAGTTTATAGAATTGGATTTGGCAAAGGGGTCGGTAGTTTTATGTAGACACCATATTTTTGACCACCGTTAAGACTTGGGCGCCTCAGGTTGATCACTCGATGATGAAATGTTATGCTTTGTACGCTTAAGTTTCTCAACAAGAGCTTCCGTTTTCCAACTTCAAAGCCTAGAATTGTGCACATACTTGACCAAACCAGTCTTGGTTTCCAAAAACCTGTTTGTTTCATACATAAACCATACATGACCATCCAGAGGCTTGCAGCCCAACAGATGGCCGGCAAGCCAAAATACAGTGGTCGACCGTCCATTTCATGGCCGGCCAGCCATGTTTTCCGGCTAGTAGATATTTTGCTGCCAGCTGATGCTAGCTATCTCCATAGATGCATGCACTACACCATCTGTCTTTATATGGATATTTCCGACTGAGGTTCATGTTTTCCTATATATACATGACCACCTCTCTTGGAAAAAAAGGTTAGAAAAATTCCAAAAGGCCAAAGACTTGCATGGCACTCTCTCTCTCTCTCTCTCTCTTTCTTGCAACCTACACACTCTCTCTCTATACTTCCTAAACCAAATTTCTAGCTCTTCTTGCTATGGCTCTTGAGCTCAAATCTCAGCCCTTGAGAGTGAATACTTTGTGGTTTGTGAACAAAGGAGTTACTCCTCTTCAAGAGGTATAATTTGTGCAATCCTTACACTAATTCTTCTAACTCTTTTCTTGCTATTTTTGTTTTTTTTTTTTACACTATTTTTATGGGCTAAAACTTATGACTTAAAGCTATCAAAGGTAAAGGGGTTAATCACCCTTCTTTGACCCTAGTCTCTCAAGCTTTTTTCCTTGTGTTTCGCATCTTTTCATCGACTTTTTTTTTAGCTTTCAACCATTGATTTTCAGAGGTTTTTGGAGGGTAAAAATTGTGATTTTGAAGTCCCAAAAATGGAGGGGCTAGCCTCCCATCCTTGTGCTTGTTTACTAGCCCAATTTCTTCATAATTGTAGCTAACTTTTTCAAGATTCTCCATGTGAATTCCAGTGCTGTTTTGGACTGTTTTAGGACTATTTTAGGTTGTTCATTTCATTTATGCTTTGTATAGCATGCTTGTAGTGCAATGGTCATCATAGGTTTGGTGTTCTAGGCATTAGATGTCAACCTATTTGAGTTGATGGCATTTATTTCAAGCTTTCCATACTTGTGTTCACCTTTCATCACCTTTGCACCCTTCCTCATTTCTTGGTTTTTTTTATTGCTTTGAGAGTCGTTTCAAAGTGAGTGTTGTTTAAGCTTAAGATAGAGATTCTTATGCTTAATGGTTTAATCTCTTCGGAGGTTCATTACCAAAGGCATGATCTCTCTCTCATGCCCAAAACAACCCTTTGTTTGACACTTCTCTCCATTAGTGGACTTAACTTTCATTTTGGACTAAAATGCCTAAGGAATGGAAAGGTAAGGTAATGAAATGAAGTAATAAAATTGGGGCTAAAATGAAACAAGATAATAATATCAACTTGGGTTCAATTGAACGTTAATTGAACCTCTTGAGTCTTGAGTTGTTTCATACTTGTTAGTGATGAAACTGTTCAAGTTTCATAGTCAACCATTTCCCTTGATCAATATCATGATAGGGAGGGCGGTTTTGTTGGTCTTTGCTTTTCATTTATTAAACTTTGTCCCATCGACTCATTGATCATCACGCGATAACTTTGCGTATTGATGGTTTGTGAATCAATTTTGCCTGTCCTTTGACCTGCCTAAATGATAAGGAGAGGCAGAATGGGCAAACACCTCTTAAAAGCACTCTGTTTGTATTATGTCTCTTTTCTGTTGCAGTATGGCAGACCCTTAAAACAGTGGCCGGCCGGCCATCAATCAGCTAGCCAACCATCTTCTCTTAGCCGACCAACCATTTATTTTAGACCAGCAGTGTCCTCTTTTGGCAGAACAGAGCAGAGGTTGGGGGCCAAAACAGATCTTTTCTTTTGACTGCAAAACAAAATGGTTCTAGCAGCAAAATAGAGAGGTTTTCGAGGGAATATCTAAATTCATGCACATGCACTCCATCACTTGTTCATATTCTTGGTTTAAATGCTTTAGCAGCAATGTATTGTCATTCAATTACCTATCTTCCTCTAAACTCATTGTACTTAGTTAATTTAGCTCATTAGTTGGATTTTTAATAATTGGATAGGTAGGACTAGCTAACTGATGTTGTAATAATTAGTATTAGGATATCTATTCGGACTCTCTTGTGCGAGGGAAAAAATGTAATAATGTGCATGTCTTCTAATCCCTATTTTTTTTCTCCATTTTATTTACTTGCTTATGATGGATGGCATAGAGCATCATGTTTCTTTTAGCATCCATTTGTCTTGCATGCATAAAGGTTCGGTTCGTCATTCTAACCATATTGTCGTGTATTACTTTCATTGAATATGTGCACCACCACATGCTATCAAATTGATTCACATGCCATATTAGACAACCGAACCTATTAGTTGCATTTTTGTATGTATTGCATTAGTCATTTGCATTGAGTAGGAGCATGCATCTTTCTAATTGTTTTGTCTCTTTTGGCTCACCTTGGAGTACTAGGTGAGCACTTATTGCTTTAGCATATTGCATGTGTGTGATTGTTGCCATATCGAGCATGATACCATGAGGCTAAGTGCTTAATTGATATAACTCTTGAATGCATGTGGATGAAGGCTAATTGCTTAAATTGGGATAACTTGATTAATGTACATATGATATCATTTTTTTTGGTACATATTCAAAACACTTTTTTAAAACATACATGAAACCAAAGTGTTCCAACTTTTGCAAATTAGTTTATTCTTGTGTGCGTCACATAGTAAAAATAGTCTAATAAATCGAAACAATAGCATATAATGTAAATAAGAATTACATCATAATTAGTAGAGGCTGATCTTTGATCGAGGGAGTGGGGTGCTCAACTCATGACATTTCCCTCTCGTACCGAAGTTCCGAGCCGAGACACTTTGGTGATGATGGACACGTGGCCTTTGGCACAAGTCATGGGTTTCCTAAATTTTTCAAAAATATTTGGGTGGTGACTTTGAAATCTAGCAAAGAAGTCCATTTTTGGCATTTTGATTCAAAATCGATTTTCCAAAAGAATTGCCAGATTTTGACTCATTTGTGTTTATCTATTTCATATTGCACTTGTTGAATTAGATTCAGAACCATGTGAGTCTGAACTGTAGGGCTAATCGTATCCGAAAGAAGCACAAAAAGCAAGCCATAATTTTTGGCGACTCTGCTAGGGATTTAGAAAACTTGACTTGAACTTCATGATGTGAACTTTTATCTACATATATATGTTCTTTGCATTGTATTTGCATTAGTGCTTATAAGTCACTGTGTTTTCCATCTGCTATTCCTGGACGGTTTGCTCGAGACTTGCCCAAATTGCTTGCTAAAAGGCTGATCGGTCATGGGCTCTGCCATGTTGGAAACACAACCCTTGGATCTGAATTACCGTTGTACCGTTTGATCCTCCTTTAACTTCTTCGTGTTAGGTGCGAGAGGTATATTAGGTAATCTTGCCAAGGTACCCTTTGGACCAATTGGCCTAGCTGTATATAGTAAAGCTATAGTGATTGTTCCAAATTACGACAGTATGCTCACCCATTTGTACAATGTGATGAAACTCTTTGTTTTGAAATAGTGTAGCCTAGATCATGTCAAAAATTTAGGACAAGGTAACCATATCCCCTTATAGAGGTGTTTTGGTTCTTTTACCTGGCATGTGCTTTTACAGTGAAACTGTATAGAATGGTTCATATTTGTGGTACAAATGCATATCAGTTTGAGAACAAAGTTCAATAGGGATTAACAGTTCTTCAGCTGTGTGTTATGACTGTCATGGATTGGGTCGAAGTGTTGTCCGATTTTTTATTATTGTTTTTCTTTCTTTTGCTAGGTAGTTTACCATCATAGCTTAAAAAAGAACCAATATTTCCCAAGTTGTGTGAACTCGTTTTGGCAAGCTTTGCAAAGCTCAAGACCTTATTGGTGGTCAGCCCGTGTTAGTCTCACTTCCGCAAGTTGTTCGACGAAGACGGAATAAACAGTCAGCAGCACTAGTACAAAGCACTCAACAAACACCTATTCGTTCAAGCAGTTCACTACCATCTAACTCACCCAAACTAGCAATCGCACAGAACACGAAAGAATTTGCTACCATGATGGCAACTTTCCAAAGAGCCATGGATACCATGAACCAAAGGATGGCTACACAGGATGAAATCATCGCTGATCTACGATGCACGTTTGGGGCATCTGTATCAACTGTACATCCAATCCCAACTGCTCAACCGAACCCTGATCCACCTCCGCCAGTGGAAAATCCCTAAATCCTCAGGAAATGTTTCCCCTATTTTCGGCTTATAGGCCTCTGGCACAATCCCCTACGGGAATCCTTCCCTTTGATATCAATAAAATTGATCCGGCCTTCACCAAGATTGCCAAGCTAGAGAAAGCACTGAGAAAATCCCGAGGCTTCAACTCCATTCCGGATATAGAAGGTGGGTACACTGAGGCTTCGGTTAGATTACCAAAAAAATTTAAGATGTCCCACATCGACAGATTCAATGGGAGTGGGGATCCGATTGTACACGTCCACCTGTTTTCAGATGTGCTAAGACCGATGGGCTTATATTGGGCTCAAAAACTATTGTTGTTCGGGAGAACTTCATCTAATGTAGCGGCCATCTGGTACGCTAAACTGGAGGATTCTACAAAGCAGAATTGAGAGGAGCTATCTGAGGCGTTTGTTAACCAGTACTCATATAACACCCAAATAGAGGTAACCATCAGTGAGCTGTAGGCCACTACCCAGAACCCTAAAGAATTTTTTATTGATTTTGTCGCCAGGTGAAGAGCCAAGGCAGCTCGAATGACAAATAGACCTTCCGAAAGAGAGCAGGTCGGGTTGGTGGTCCAAAATCTTGAGCCTGATATGCTATAGAGAATGATAGTAGCACTGTTATTCACATTTGCTTCCCTTTACGAGTTGGGGGTCTAGATTAAGAGTGCATTCAAAAAGGGAATCATCTACAGAACTAGTGAACCTGCAAGAAAGCCATTCTCTCGGAGTACCAATGCTAGTAATAGCACTATTTCATGGCCTACGGGTGTCAGTACTGTTGTCACAGCAGCCAAAATGGCCGATCCTTTTGTCACCATAACCTCACAACCCTTACAAACCACCGGTCCACCCTGAAATCGAAGGACCTTTACCCCCTCCATATGAGCCCAACCCACGCCCTCAAATTATTAATGGAAAAGAGGCATCTCAAGCCCCTTAATCCTCAACCCCTCCCTGACCCACTGCCACCTAGACATGACCCGACCCAGTGCTGTCTCTTTCACCAGCAGCACGGTCACCCCATAGACCTGTGCTACCGCTTACGTCATGAGATCCAAGATCTTATTGACAACAAAGTTATCACCCCGCCCTCTAAACCAAATATAACTACTAACCCACTTCCTGCTCATAACCAAGTTCCCTACCCAGAAACATTAACCAAATCCATACATTACTGCCTACCTTTAACCCTAGCGTATATATTACCTCATCCCACTTACCAAAATCGGAGATAGTTATTCCGGAAGGCACAGACATCTGCATGAAGGACCTAACACCACAAACCCAACCCAGGCCTATGGCGGCAGAGACGTAGAAAAAGAAGAATGCGCTAGAGATAAGGTCGTCTGATACCCGAGTCATAGAGAAAGGGGCCTCACTTACAGAGGAATATGACCCTAGCTTATACATTGTAGCCATCGATTAGCTAAAGCCAGTAGTCATACTACTGGATTTCCTCAATATTAACGCTATTGGGGAGAACGAGCTAGGGAAACATTAGAACGATTGGCCTAAACAAGGCTTGAATGACTTGGTTGAATTGGAAGAGGACCTAGCCAAGCTAGAAGAAAACGTAAACAACCTCTACTTCTTTGAAGAAGAGGATACAAGCAGTGTCCAGATAGGATGGTGAGATCCAAGCTAGCCAGAAACGAGCAACGGGTGGTTGACTGAAGAGGAGTCAGATGTGGAGGAACAGACAAGAGAGACTGAGAAAGAAAAGGCTGAGGCTACACCCTTGACTAAAAATGAACAAGTGCTGGAGCAATTCCAGTAGGAAATGATGGAAGAGATCCAAAAGAAGATAGCCTTGGAGCAAGGAAAAGGGAAAGGAACAACAGAGATCAAGCCTACAGCGATAGATGTCCAAAATACTGGAAAGACCGAATGGGAGCCCAATGACAGGAAAAGAATGCCAAGAAATCTCAGGAAGTACTGGAACACAGAAACCAAGACTGTTGTGGAAGAAGAGTGGTATAATAACGGGGGGTGTGATGTGAACATGTTTCAGGTAGAACGAGATAATAACCGGGCCATGACTGCAGGGGAGTGGTGGAAAGATAATGATTTGAGCTACGCATACACAGATGAAGGGTGGAAAGTTGATACCCCTGATGATACTTAGTATACTGACAAAATTAACCACATGACCCGAAGTGGTCGGTACTTTAAACCCCTTACTTTGGATCAGCCAAAGTCCTCCAGCAAAGAGACTGAGAAGTCTAGAGAGAAAGACGTTGAAGAAGACCTGGTCTTGAAATAGCTTAAGAAGATTCAGGTAGACATATCCATCTGGGGACTACTGATGGCTTTCTGGGAGCATAAGCAAGCACTACTAGAGGCCATGAACCGAACAAAACTGCCTATCGACACTACTGCTGACCAATTGGTGTCATTAGTTACATCTAGGGATGTTACGCCAGTGATATCATTTACAGATAAGGAGTTACCACCTGAGGGTGCCAACCACAACCGACCCTTGTATGTGACCTTGGAAAGCCGGAAAAAGTGGATTTCGGTGGTGCTAATAGATAGCGGCTCGGCGATTAATGTATGCCTTGTAAGGATTGCCTATGCCATCGGTTTGAGGTCAGCTGACTTTATGCCCACAACCCAGGCTGTCCGAGCTTATGATAATACTAGCCGGAATGTTATGGGAACGTTCAAGAGCCATATCTTAATCGACCCGTCTGAGCATGAGGTGGAATTCCATGTCATGGACGTTACGACCACTTTCAATCTACTATTGGGAGGGCCTTGGCTACATCAGATGAGGGCTGTGTCATCAATTGTCCATCAGTTGGTAAAATATCCCTTTAAGGGTGGGATTGCTATGGTATATGGTAATTCTGTGATCCATCCTCCCCAGGGAACTACCGCACCCTTGCTAGAAATCATACATGGGGAATAAGATGTATTCTTCTTTAGCTTCTCCTTGGCGGAAGCCTGGGTGGTCCATACCATTATGGCAGAAGACGACGGAACTTACATAAGTGCTCAATCCATCTACATGATGAACAAACAGGGGCATATTCCTGGATCAAGACTGGGCAGAAGTGGTAGGTAGGGAGGTACTATCGCTAAGGAGATGAGTCATAACCCCCACACTTTCGAGCTGGGGTACAAACCTACTGCTAAAGACTAGAAATGGAAATAGGATAAGTTGAGAGGAAAGCTAAAAGAAAATAGGACTGGGAGGCAGTATGAGTTAGTCCACAAGCCAATATGAAGAACCCTGAATGGACGCTTTGTCCGCCAAGGGAAAGATTTCCCCTTCTGTGGATTTCCAGAGCCTTAGTTTGGCCCGGAAATGAAGACGAGATATTCGGGGTTTGAGATTTTCTTCAGACACCAGTTACCAAAAGATGGGAATGAGCAGGCAAACCTGAGCATTAGTATAGGACAAGGCAGTGCCACGAGTGTAGACATTGAAGAGGAAGAGCTGTTGAGAAAAGTGTTGGTTGACCTACTGGCAAGTTCTACTACTGGAGCTGAGTCCATCAACTTGGGGGATAGTTTTACTATCTTAATGATCGGGGATAAACCAACAGTGGATTTCTCTAATCTTATCGTGGATGCATCTGAGGCTCTACGCCTGGTTTGGAATTTGAGAAGGACACCATCAGTAGTTCTGAATCAGATAGTGAGTCCGAATCTGATTCCACTAAGTCTATGGAGTCGGAGTCAGATTCAAGTTCCTCTGAGTTTGGTACTTCGGGAGTGGTAACCCGAATACCAAGGTCTTGTCTAGGTCATCTTTCAGCTTTTCTTTTGAGTCTACTGTAACCGAAGATCCGAACTTTTTGAATGGGAATTCTGTGGATTTCGCTTACTTTTCTGTGCCTTTGGTTTGTTGTACTGATCTTGATTTTTAAAATTTTGACATAAACGAAAAGGAAGAAATTCCTTGGGCTTTGAAAATTTTGGTTAACCAAGAGGAGGAGAGGCACATTAAGCCCTGTATAGATGAAATCATAGCAATTAATATGGGTACTGAGGAGGATCCCCACTTGGTCCAGATCGGGTCCATGTTGTCTTCGAAGGAACGCGAGCGTTTGGTCGCTTTATTAAAAAATTTCAAAGATATTTTCGCGTGGTCCTACGAAGACATGCCTGTAATCAATCCTGAGATTGTACAGCACCAGATCCCTCTCAACCCTGAGGCCCGACAGATGAAACAAAAACTGTGTAGAGTTCACCCAGATTAGGCTTTGAAGATTAAGGAAGAGGTCACCAAACAGATCAAGGCGGGGTTTTTGATTGTATTTGAGTATTCGACGTGGTTGGCCAATATCATTCCACATCCAAAGAAAGATGGAAGAATCAAAGTTTGTGTCGACTTGAGAGATCTGAATAAGGCTAGTCTGAAGGATGATTTCCCCTTGCCACACATTGATGAGTTGGTGGACTTTACCGCGAGACATGCATTGCTCTCATTCATGGACGAGTTTTCCAGGTATAACCAGATTTTGATGGCACACGAGGACAGAGAGAAGACAACGTACACTACGCCATGGCGCACTTATTGCTACCGAGTCATGCCTTTTGGGCTAAAAAATACTAGGGCTACCTATCAGCGGGCTGCGATCACGATCTTGCACGACATGATCCACAAAGAAGTTGAGGTGTATGTGAATGGCATGATTGTCAAGTCCAAGGAGCAAGAGGGCTACTACACTGCACTAGAGAATTTCTTTCAACGGATCAAAGAGTATAAACTAAGGCTGAACCCCCAGAAGTGCACCTTTGGGGTGACGACAGAGAAGATATTGGGTTTCTAATCACACAGAGGAGAATTGAAGTGGATCCGTCCAAAATCAAGGCCATCCTAGAAATGCCACCACCAAGGACTGAAAAGGAGGTGCACGGATTTCTGGGCAAAGTGCAATTCATAAGACAGTTTATTTCTAAATTAACCTTGACTTGTGAACCACTGTTTGGTCTCTTGAAGAAAGGGAAGAAGTTCTGATGGGACGATCGTTGTCAGTTTGCTTTTGAATAGGTCAAATAGTACTTGCAGAATCTACCTGTGTTATCATCGCCAGAACCGGGGAAGCCGTTGATTTTGTACCTGTCAGTGATGAATTCTACCATGGGGTGTATGCTCGCTCAAGAATCTAAAACCAAAGTAGAGAAGGCTATCTAATATTTGAGTAAGAAGATGCAAGACTACGAGACCCGTTACACTCCCCTCGAGAAAACTTGCTTAGCCTTGGTATAGGCTACCAAGAAGTTGAGGCACTACCTATTAGCTCACTCTGTAACTCTGATTTCAAGATTAGATCCCATCAAATATCTCTTTGAGAAACTAGCACTTACGGGTAGGCTAGCTCGTTGGTTGCTTCTCCTCTCTGAATTTGATCTCAAATATGTCACACGCAAGTCGGTTAAAGGGAGAGTTATAACGGAATTCCTGGTAGACCACCCAGTGAAGGGGGATGAAGCGGTGGAATACCAATTCCCAAATGAAGACATTCTGCAAATAGAGGAGGAAATGTGGACCATGTACTTTGACGGAGCAGCTAATCAATACGCTTATGGAATCGGTGTGTTGCTGATAGCACCCAATGATTCCCATATACCCTTAGCCTTCAAACTCCAATTCAGAGTGTCCAACAATGAAGCAAAATATGAGGCATGTATTGCTGGGTTGGAAGTTGCCCTAAAACTAGGGGCAAAAAGGTTGGACGTCATCGAAGATTCGAACTTGGTTGTTTCTCAAGCCAACAGAGATTGGCGAGTTAAAGAAGAGAAAATGAAGGTCTACTATCAGGTCCTAGATATGCTAATTCGAAGGTTTGAAAAGCTAACGTTTACACATCTGCTAAGGGAGAGCCCCCCGTTCGCTGATGCACTAACAACCCTATCTTCTATGGTAGACATCCCGTTGGGAGTCAAGATGCATCCGATCATCATTGAACAAAAGTACACACCTGCCTATAAGACTATTGCCGTAATAGAAGAGGTGCAAGACAAGAACCTCTAGTATTACGACATTTGGAATTTCTTAGAGAAAGAGACATATCCACCAGGGGCAAATGCCAAGGACAAACAGGGAATACAGCATCTGGCCGTCCAATTTATCATCTACAGGGAAAAGTTGTACAAGAGAGGCCATCTGGGAATGCATAAGTTGTGTCCTGAGGAAAAGGAATCAAAGCGTCTCATGGAAGCCATTCACGGAGGGGAATGTAGAGTGCACATGAACGGTGTGATGTTGGCTCAAAAAATCCTCAGACAGGGTTACTATCGGTCAACCATGGAGAAGTACTACATTAGTTTTGTGCGGCGATGCCACAAATGTCAGATCCATGCCAATCGCATGAACATTCCGCCGTTGAAGCTCTATAATATGACTTCACCATGGCCTTTGTCAATTTGAGGAATCGATGTCATTGGGGTAGTCACGCCAAATGGGCCGAATGGACACGAGTTCATCCTGGTGGCAATTGACTACTTCACCAAGTGGGTGGAAACTCAGTCCTATGCCATGTTGAAGGCATCGCATGTAACCAAATTCATCAGAAATAACATCATCTGTCAGTATGGAGTTCCGAACGAGATTATATCAGATAACGGCTCACACTTCAAGAAAGAGGTAGTGGATCTGCTTGAGAAATATGACGTGGTTTTTCACAAGTCATCGACATATAGACTACAGACCAATGGAGCTGTTGAGGCCGCCAACAAGAACGTTAAGAATATCTTGCAAAAGATGGTTAAGACCTACAAAGACTGGCCGGATAAACCGTCGTTTGCACTTTGGGGCTGCCGGACATTAATTTGAACATCTACAGGGCCAACCCCCTATTCTCTCATATGTAGGATGGAGACTATTCTGCCAATCGAAATTGAAGTACCGTCACTGCGAGTTATGGTCGAGTGTCAGATAGTGAAGTTGACCTGGCAACAGAGCAGATTTGAAGAATTAATGTTATTTGACGAGAGAAGATTGAAGGCATTGTATCACGTCCAGGGCTACCAATGCCGAATTGCTAGGGCTTTTAATAAGAAAGTTAAGTCCGAGAATATCAAAAAAGGAGATATGCTACTAAAGGACAACTGAGCTCCTATCCATGACCCTAAGGGCAAGTTCAGGCCCAATTGGACTGGTCTTTATATCATCAAACTGTCACGCCCCAAAATTTGGACAATTAAACATTCAGTCAATATTCCATCATCCAAATCCTAGGGATGAAACAAAATCTAAACGTTCACATCTTCAAAGGGTTTAAGTAAATTTCATGCTCAAAAGATTACAAGGGATAAAAAAAAAAAAACTAACAAAACGCCAACCAAACCATCCACTATAAATTCATAACTAACCAATACCTCCAACATTAAAGTAACAATAAATAGTCAAAATAACTTAAATAACGTAATGTTACAAACCATGCCAAATTATCCAAATACTAAAGTCATAAAAAAAAATAATAAATACATAAACTAATATCAACCCTAAGCTCAAAAAAACAAAAGAAATCCAACAGACATGTCTTACGATCATGGTTATTTTTTTGTCACCACCATAGTTCCAACTAATCCTGCAACGGAAGCTTGGCTGCGCTCAAACAGAACGCACTCGAGTTGCCAAGAGACAAAATGGGTCAGTATATAAGTATACTGGTATGAGTACAAGATTTAACACCCATGTGTCCACCAGAAACAAACAAAAATGCATTTAATTCTTGTTACAAGACAAGACAAGTAGTTCCATCCGCACCAAGACGAATGGGTAGTTTTTCGAGATACGGTGGTATTTAGTTTCTTGACCGTACATAACAAAATATAAATTGAGTATGGAATAAACAAGATAGAAATAAAAATTATGGTGGGTCAGTTCTGCATAAAAAGTTAGTAAGACCCACCATCTTGCAAAAAAAATAAAGTAGTATAATTTAATCATAAGTAACTTGCTAAAAAAGTACAAAAATGCACCGTTTCATACTTAAATAATTCGAATTAACCAAAACTCAAAGAACAAAAGTTGTACAGAATCAAATTTCCTAAAAGGTATAGCGGACGAATTTAGTAGAAACTGAACAGGTTAAGAGAAAAACTTAATAGAAAATCCTAACCGAAATTCGATCGAAAAATCTAGAACTAAAAATGAAAAGAAACTGCTGTAAGATGAATTTTTTCAGAAAAGTTCAAAACACAAAAAATGTTCAGAATAACGTTTTACTTTAGTTTTTGAGAAACCAATAAAAATGAGCTCGTTTCGTGGGTTAAAACAGCATCTAAACTCTGCATTGCTAAAATGAATCAAAACTACAATAACCAAGATCATCCGATTATAAGTGCTAATCGATCTTTTTAATAAAAAATTAAAACACAAAAGTTGTCTAGAATCACGAATACATGCCTCTGCTCAAATTTCATAATTTATCAAGGTCGTTTACTATTTTTGAACATGTACAAATCAATACAATTCACACTATACCAATAAACTCATAATTAAATTCTTTGTACCTTAACTCCACCACTTCGGCCCTTCACTTCTGGCCTACACATATATCACGTGTGCCTCCTGTATACCTAACACCACTCTGAAGCCAAACTTGCACGGGGATATCGTCCTGAGTTTGACCCACACTCCCCGGATGGTTAGCATATACGTACGCACGTAAATCAAAGCACTCGTCTACTCATGAGAACGAGGCAACAATATACATATACAAAACATCTCACTCATGAGAACAAACATAACAATGCCAAGCCTAAGGCATTCAAATAAATCTCATAATCCTCACTTTTTTCTATACACTCTTTTTCACCAACACTCAAATAAAACAACAATCCATAGAGCCATGATGGAGTATAAGGAATTATCAATGGGTTCCTAATTAATTTTAATTTTATATAACCATGAGTATGATTACAACCATAAAATAAATCCATATAAAAACTCTAAACCTGGCATACACAACTAATCAAAATAATTATAATCAATCAATCAACTAAAAACCCTAAACCTTACATACACAACTAAACAAAATAATTAAAATCAATCAATCATCTAAAAACCCTAAACCTTACATACACAGCTAATCAAAATAGTTAAAATCGATCAATCATCTACATGAAAATATGAAATCAATTCAACATCAAATAAAGAAAAATAACGAATTAAATATAAATCAAGGGAAGTGGGTTTTGTACTCACAATATTTTTTTGAAAATCAAAGAATTATTTGAAAAACTAATGAAGCCACCAAAACAAAACCCTAATCTTTTTTTCTCCTTTCCTCTTCTCTCTCCCGCCGGTCTCTCTCTGTTTTACGCCACACACACGACACTCTTTTTTTTGTTCTTTGATTACTCTCTCTCTCTCTCTCTCTCTCTCTCTCTCTCTCTCTCTTGTTTTCTTTCTTCTTAACTTCTAAAGCTAATTGACTTCTTATACTATACTATATTATAAACCTAAGTCTAAAGATATAATAACCTAATTTCCTATTATATTATATTATACAAATAAATCACAACATAACATATATAAATATAAATATTCAGATTAATTATAATTAACTAACACATTAAATTAATTATATACCACGTTAAATTCTTATATAACTACGCAATTAATGAAGCCAAAAATAAAATCGAGTAATAATAAATAAATAAATAAATAAAGGCTTACGAAAAAATTAGGATCGCTACACAAATCAATCTGGTCAGGAGGGCAATTATTCTCATGGATTTAGATGGCCTGGAGTTTTCACAACCGACCAATATGGATAAGTTGAAGAAATATTATCCTTGAGAAGTTTGCTAGGTCGAAAACCCGAAAGAGCGACCTAGGCAAAAGTTAGAGAGTGAAAATTAGAAATAAAGAAAAACTGAGCTCGCAAGGTTGAAAACCCTAATGGGCGACTTTGGCAAAAGTTAGAGCTCAAAATGAGAGTGTTAATACTCGAGTGAACCTAAACCGAACTACGTAAGGCCTAATTCTTATCTTTAGGATACATAGGCAACTTCATCCCAAAGTTCGGCCATAACCATCTCCAAATCAATTGTCCTGTTTATCTTATTTGATCGGCCCATCTTTTCCATTATCTGTCGGCTCAGTTGGATTACCTCCATTTAGCAGAAGGTCAGTTGCAAAATGAAGCAGTAATGGTGAATGCAATTGGAAACGGTTGTGATCTTTGGATTTGGGGTTTTACATCTTAAGGACTGAATCCATGTGTGTTAGGTAGTGATTGTTTCCGAAAATTGTTTTGAAAAGTTTTAATAAATTAATTTTTCTCAAAATTTTACCCCTTACAACTTAGACCATTTTAGATTGAAAAGGAAAATTTTCAGTACCCGCAACTTTAATTACATTGATTTCAACACAAGTACATTTTTTCGAACTCTTGATTAAATCAAAGTTGCTTTCACACAAAAACTTGAAAAGAAAAGACAAAGCAATAAAACTAGGGGCACAGATAAGTCAGGTGGTCCTATGCCTTATGCTTGCACTCGTGGAAGATCCTACAACTAAAGATGGCCCAACATCTATCTCCTCTTCGAGCCAAGCCAAGCACTCATCAGACAGGGTGTAACTGAAGCTAATAGCAGGGGCTAGAACCTCTCTCGTCCTCTAAGCAGCAAAATACCGAGGCAGGTACGAGACATGAACCAGAAATGCAGCCGTATATTCCACCCCTTCATTTGGACGAGTCTGATCATGCCCAAACTAGCGTCTGAGCCGGCGAGGAAAATAGAACACGCAGTGTGTGAGGCCAATTAACTCTACACCTGATTGTTGGGACATGCTGTAACTCATCTCAATCAAATCAAGCTAGGGGTAACGCCAAGCTATGTCAGCTGCAGACCGGCTACACATCTAGTAACACCACAACCCCTCTGAAGGGAAGTCCACTAGTCGTTGGCGAAAGAAGTAAGCTCTGGCTAAATACTCGGGGCAAGGGTTTACCACTTTCAGTTTATCCATCAACCATACCTGGGAAGGGATGAAAATAAGAGAGATTAAAGAATAGAGAGATGTGCGCTGAGAGAAAAAGTGAGGAAATGGCTTTTCAAAAAAATAAAGAATGAGTGTCGAGTGATGTAAGAATTATAATAAGAAGGATGGGAACCAATACCTGGAGAAGTAGCGGACTCCTACAAACCAAGTGGTCTTTCGCCTATGGAAAGCATCTAAACCCATCAAGGTCTCGACTAATACCAAACCCATGCAACTCTTGCCCTTTTTCAGACATCGGGCTACTTCGATCAAACGGATGCTAGCTCTGTCGTAACTAGGGGCAAGAAGGAAGTGTGCCAGTAAACATAAACAGAGAGCATGTTGGCGGTAGCCTCGGTAGAGAAGGTCAACCCTGTCTCCAATATCGAAAAACTGATGAACTAAATTAGGAATGTCTAACTCCCCGTCATGGGTCAAGGATCGGGCCTCATGTAAAGTAAGCCCATACATTTGCCCAAGTGCCCGTGCATGGCCAAAATGGGATTGGGACATAATTTCCTCATCGTGCCGGGATTCCATCAATGCTTGAAATTCTTTGAGTATGGAACATGTTTCTTGCGCTCTGAAGTGGAATACGTGAGTAATCGGGTTCCAACATCGACCGCAGCATGAAGAAATGGAAAACAAAGTGAAGTGTGACTCAATGAAAAAGTGCATTTATGCCACCTTTTCCGTGCCATCCAAAGTAGCTATCCAATTCTTGAGTGTCTTGGTGAGGAACATCTCCATTTTTTTTGAGAAAAAACAACAACAAAATGAGATTCTGTCGAGGAAACAGTGAAGGGAGACCTTTTATGGAGGATAAGGTGCTGTGAGTGGATGCTAGCTATCAGCTTCCTGGTCACCCACAACAATTGGTCGGTCGACCACTTTTTATGGCCGGTCGTCCCTTTAAATGGCCGGCCAACCACTTCTATTGGCGTGGCAGCTGTTTTGTGTTATTTTGTTCTGGTTCTTTCGTTTAAGGTCTTATTTTGAGTCTTTTAGTCTTAGCAAGTCTTTTAGCCTTTAGTCTTACCAGTTTAAGTTGTTTTGCGCTTGTTTTTCGTTTATTGAATTGTCTTTACATTTTAGTAGTTTGTCGGTTCAATATCTAGTTATGAACATCGTTCACAATACAAGCCTTCAGTTTCAACATTTGGGACTCGATTCGTTTCATACATACATACATACAAATGTGGTGGCAATCCGGAGATGCTGTGCAAAACTAAAAACTCCTTTTATAAAAGTGTAGGGTTTTACCTTGATCATCGTTTTTTTACAAAAGAGTACAAGTTTTTCTAAACAAAAAAGTAAGGGCCTATCTGAAGCTATACAAATGCTAAAAAACCAAAATAAAATAAAATAAAGCAAAAACACAAAAATCTGCGACAATCACATCAGTCAAGCCTGAGAGGCCCTCTTCATCCTCTTCCGTAAAAGGGACTCAGGAGCACTGTCTCCATCAGCACCACTATCGTCAGGGGGATCAGACTTAGAGCTGGAATCATCATCTCTACTCCTCGACCTAGAGCTGGTGTCATCATCCTCACTCTCGGATCCGGAATGTCTACTCGTTGCCTCATCGACACCACTGGACTCGGTGTCATCCTCGTTCGATGGCAGCTCTGAAGATGAAGAGGTCTTCTCGATCTCAAGCTCACTGTTCCTACTCTGAACCCCTCTACCTCTACTCTCATCCCTTCCACATTCTGGGACTGGTCTACCTCTCTTCCTTACCACTGGAGGAGATACTGCTGATGTCACTGGTACTGTAGGTACCGCTGGTCCAGGTAGAGACTGAAAGCCAAAAAATAAGAAATCAGTACAATACAGAATGATGGCAGAACAGTATAGAGTATCAGACTAATATAATACAGAATTGTATGGGCATGAATCATTATGGGCATAAATCAGTACAAGTTAGAGTATGAGGGAATGGGAAAGACCTGGATACCGTGAAGGGCAAGTAGTGTCTCCCTCCGCTGCATCATCTGAACCACGGAGGCAATCAACCTGAGAAGGCCGTCTATATACTCCAGAGGCACCTGCAAATGAGTTTGAATATTAATGCACAGAAAAGGGAATGTGAATTAGAAACTACAAGGCAAAGTGACAAAGTATATACCTGCTATACGGCGGGGTCCCGGACACATCCGTGCTCTCCCTCCGGTGGATCAAATAGAACCTGATAAGTCATCCTGGTCTGCTGCCAGCATGTGATCATGGTCGGAATCGCGGGCAACCCAACTACGGGCATGGCAGGAGGGGCCCCACCAATGTTAACCTTAGCTACGTGTGCAGCACCTCTAGCCACAGGAGCATCTGTAGTGGCTCCAGCACAAACTCTGGACAAAGGCGGCATTAGATGAGTCTTGATGAAGACTGCATAGTCTCCACCACGTTGGAAGTGATTAGCATCCTGCCCTACCATGTACTGAATAATCACCTCAACTGGGAGGCTATCAGTTGTCCTCATAGATACAGGAGGTAGAACAAAAATAATAGGGACAGGTAGGCCCGGAGTCTAGCGTACAAACCACTCGCCTAGATACCAAACCCGGCAGAAAGGGCCCTCCAATAGAATCCGAAATCGGGAGGTACCCCAAGACTCAACGTACTAGTCCCTGTATCCCGCAAGGCATCATCGCCCAACAGTTGTTATCAATTGTTAGCGGTAAAGATTGGGTTGAAATAGTGTGCATGGAATGGAATAGGTGTGAGATCTAGACTACCTCTCGGGCTGTTACCATGTCGAAATATCGACGATAATACGCAAAAGTCGTGTCATCATGGTGCCTGGAGTGGCATCTACCATCGTATCGACAAGAGTAAGGTACGGCCGATGCCACCTCATCTACCGACACTAGGGCAAGGGCCGGAAAATATGCATATACCCAGAGCTATGAAAGAGAGATTAGTTGTGTAAGCACAGATATAAATAATATAAAGGCAGAAAGTGCAAAGCAGAAAACATGCAGAAAGTACAAAGCAAAAAGCACAGGGTGTAAAGGCAAAAAATGCAAAGCAGAAAGTATCGCAGTAAAGACTATAATGAAAGCACAGCGTGTACCTCCTAAGCTATCCAGTGGCCTCCGACCTTGTTCCCTATTATGCAAGAACCGGAGCTCATATATTCGTAAAATGTGGTGAGGCCAACTCCACCCCAGTTATAAAACCGGACTCGGCGCAATGTCACAAGGGCACTCAGCAGGTAAAAGCCCACGATATTCCACATGTTCGCGAACAAGTTAGTACCAAGAAGATACATCAAGAAGCCCCGAGCGTACTGCTCCCTCTCCTCCTAAGTCTCAGGCTAGCTGCCCCAAAAGTGCTGGATGAACCAGTTGTACCTGACCATAGCTGGTATGTCTCGAGGTGGGCTCGCTCCGAGCAAGTAAATCCAAGCCGCCTCTTACTGGCCCATGTCCATATCGAAAGGGATCGGATCACCCCCTACTCTCAACCTAGTGATCATGGAAAAGTCGTAGGGAGTCATTGTCATATCCCTGGTAGAAGAGACGTGGAAGGAGTTGGTGGTGTCCCACCACCCCTCCACTGAGGCCCCAAGTAAGGTCCAACTGACATGAAAGCGTGGGAGTCCGGAGCAGAACAAACCAAAGCCCGCATCGTCAACAAGATTGCGAACTCGAGCAGGGAGCTCCTGGTACCAGTCCCTCACTATCGCCGTTCCATATCCTCTCCAAGAGCGGACATAGCCCTGTGTTAGAAAAGAAATAAAGCATCAGTTGTGTAACAGAACAAGTAGTAAGGAAAGGCGGTATCGTAACAGAATAAAAGGTATTGAAATGCCTTGGAAGTATAAAAGGAAAGTTCTTACCTCTACGGCACCATGGAAAAGATGGGAGGCTCACTCCCTTAATAGAACGTCCTCAGGCACGCCTATCGTAAAGTCCTCAAAACGTAGCATGCCACCGAAGGGCATCGCGTGTGTCCGAGGGTGGTAGGTGTCCGAGTCGAATGGCCTCAACTGCAATGGTAGTGGCTTGGGCCCAGCCCCCGGAGGGTAAATCTCCTTGAAATCAGCGGCAATGTCCTCTGCCGCCCCGTCAGCCTCATCAACTCTCGACTCATCGGCCTCTGCAGCAAGTAGAAGCTCTGGTACCTCAAGTAGAGCACTGCTATGTGCGATATCATCCGCCATGAGGAATATGGGTGAAACGTAGTAGAAAATGAAGAAAATAAGGGAAAATAGCAAAAAAAACAAAAAAAGTCAACCTCGAGAAAAAGTCAAAACATGGGAAAGTTGCAAAACCCAAGAAAAAAACATGAGGAAAACAAGTCCCAAGTGATGAAAAACCCAAAAACTCGACGGAAACAAAGTTCAATCTGTTCAAAATGTAGAGGGTTACGGGTGTTTCGCGAATAAAGTGTACGTGGGAGGGTGCGTTACTTGAGCAAGAGGGAAATCTAGAGAGAATGAGTGCCTAGAGAGAGAGGGACAAGGGTTTCGGATGGTTGGGTGTGTGTAAAATGGAACCCTTGTTTTGTGTTTATAAAACCCGAGGCAAAAAAACCATCATACCCCCAAAATTGTTACAAGTGGCTGGCCGTCCATTTATTGGTTAACCGTCTCATTTTTTGTGGCCGGCCGACCACTTTTGTGGTCTAGTAATGTTTTTTGCTATGCTCATGCCTAAGCTATGTGTGGGAGGCCCCATTTTCACTTGGGGAAGGAAAGTTGTTGGAAATGAAGCTATTTCAGGTTTCGGAGGTCCTAAGACTGTGTTTCGGTTGCACCGTCCCAAGACACGTTGTTCTCCCAGTGCATGAGCCTGCCTTGACCATAAGTCAAAGCAATTGTATCCCTTTTTTTTTTGTGTGTGGGTAGTTGAAGACCTTGCCGGAGGGTGAAATGTGTAGTGTTTTCCAAACACCACCATTTTGTGTTTTGCTTCTTCCTTTTTTTCTTTCGATTAAAGTATTATCTTTTCTTTTTGTTATGTTTATCATGTTGTTTTTTTTTTGTCCTCATGAGGTGTGTGTATTCTTTCCTTTATTAGTTCGTTGTGCGTTTATTTCTTCTTTCCTCTCTTTTATTTATTCATTCATCTCACGCCGAGGTGTATTTAGGGTCTCCTTTCCTAGGGATGTATAAAGTCACGTTCTCAATTAGTTTCCTTTTCTTGCAAACATGTGGGACTTGTTTCTCGCTTTTTAAGATATGTAAAACATATGCTTTTAGAAGTACTGCTTTTTTTGTGCATCGTTATCTATTACATTGCATGGAACATACATTGCATCGTTTTTATTATTACATGTTACCGCTTGCATCACATGTTATCACTTGTATCACAGTATACCGCATCCATACGCATCGTACCCTTTATATCGACTCCACTCTACGTGAGACGTAGTTTAGATTGCTTCTTTGACTCCACTCTACGTGAAACGTAGTTTGGATTGCATCTTTGACTCCACTCTACGTGAGACGTAGTTTGGATTGCATCTTTGACTCCACTCTACGTGAGACGTAGTTTAGATTGCTTCTTTGACTCCACTCTACGTGAAACGTAGTTTGGATTGCATCTTTGACTCCACTCTACGTGAGACGTAGTTTGGATTGCTTCTTTGACTCCACTCTACGTGAGACATAGTTTGGATTGCTTCTTTGACTCCACTCTACGTGAGACGTAGTTTGGATTGCATCTTTTCTTCTCTCTATGTGAGACGTAGTTTGGATTGCATTTTCTTATACCATTTCTACGTGAGACGTAGTTTGGTTGGCACCCTCCACCCTCTCTGTATGAGATACAGTTTGGCATGGAGCTTTCCTCCTTTCCATGTGAGACGTAGTTAGGAGTGCATTTTCTTTAACCCTCTCTACGTGAGACGTAGTTAGGCGTGCATTTTCTTTAACTCTCTCTACGTGAGACGTAGTTTGGCTTGCATTTTCTTACACCCTTTCACGTGAGATGTGTTTGGGAATTGCTATTCGCTTACTTCTTTCTATGTGTGAGACAAGGCTTAATGTGCTTTGTTTTGGTTTAAAATATTACTATTCTATTACTGCTTGTGTTGTTTTGCATGATCATAAGTTTTCAAAAATAGCCAAGTCTTTTTGCATATCATTTGCATCTCGCCCTTGAACTACGCTGGTTTGATTCCTTGCAAAGGGATATGTAGGCAACTTTCGAGTTCAACCCTTGCATCTGCATTTTGATTGCTTTGCCCAAGTCTTACGGTCTTTTCAAATAGGTTGTCTTTCGGCTTTGACGTTCACTCACGTCATTTTATGACTATGAGCTTTGTCAAAGAGAGGCAATTGTAGACACCCCATTTTTTACCGCCCTTAAGACTTGGGCGCCTCAGGTTGATCACTCGATGATGAAATGTTACGCTTTGTACGCTCAAGTTTCTCAGCAAGAGCTTCCCGTTTTCCAACTTCAAAGCCTAGAATTATGCACATACTCGACCAAACATGTCTTGGTTTCCAAAAACCCGTCTGTTTCATACCTAAACCATACTTGACCATCCAGAGGCCTGCAGACCAACAGATGGCCGGCAAGCCAAAATACAGTGGTCGGCTGTCCACTTCATGGCCGGCTGGCCATGTTTTCCAGCTGGCAAATATTTTGCTGGCAGTTACTGCTAGTTGTCTCCATAGGTGCATGCACGACACCAGCTGTCTTTATATGGATATTTCCAACTGAGGTTCATGTTTTCCTATATATACATGACCACCTCCCTTGGAAAAAAAGGTTAGAAAAATTCCAAAAAGCCAAAGACTTGCATAGCACTCTCTCTCTATCTTGCAACCTACACCCTCTCTCTCTACACTTCCTAAACCAAATTTTTAGCTCTTCTTGCTAAGGCTCTTGAGCTCAAATCTCATCCATTGAGAGTGAATACTTTGTGGTTTGTGAACAAAGGAGTTACTCCTCTTCAAGAGGTATAATTTGTGCAATCCTTCCACTATTTCTACTAACTCTTTTCTTACTATTTTTGTATTGTTTTTACACTATTTTTATGGGCTAAAACATGTGGCTTAAAGCTATCAAAGGTAGAGGGGTTAATCACCCTTCTTTAACCCTAGTCTCTCAAGCTTTTGCCCTTGTGTCTCCCATCTTTTCATCGAATTTTTTTTGAGCTTTGTACCATTGATTTTTAGAGGTTTTTGGAGGCTAAAAATTGTGGTTTTGAAGTCCCAAAAATGGAGAGGCTAGCCTCCCCTCCTTGTACTTGTTTACTAGCCCAATTTCTTCATAATTGTAGCTAACTTTTTCAACCTTCTGCATGTGAATTTCAGTGTTGTTTTGGACTGTTTTAGGATTGTTTTTGGTTGTTCATTTCATTTATGCTTTGTATAGCATGCTTGTAGTGTAATAGTCCCCATAGGTTTGGTGTTTTAGGCATTAGACACCAACCTATTTGAGTTGATGGCATTTATTTCAAGCTTTCCATACTTGTGTTCACCTTTCATCACCTCTGCACCTTCCCTCATTTCTTGGTTTTTTTTATTGCTTTGAGAGTCACTTCAAAGTTAGTGTTGTTTAAGCTTGAGATAGAGATTCTTCTGCTTAATGGTTTAATCTCTTCGGAAGTTCATTACCAAAGGCATGATCTCTCTCTCTTGCCCAAAACAACCCCTTGTTTGACACTTCTCTCCATTAGTGGACTTAACTTTCATTTTGGACTAAAATGGCTAAGGAATGGAAAGGTAATGAAATGAAATAATAAAATTGGGGCTAAAATGGAACAAGATAATAATATCAACTTGGGTTCAATCGAACGTTAATTAAACCTCTTGAGTCTTGAGTCATTTCATACTTGTTAGTGATGAAATGGTTCAAGTTTCATAGTCAACCATTTCCCTTGATCAATATCATGATAGGAAAGGGGTTTTTGTTGGTCTGTGCTTTTCATTTATTAAACTTTGTCCCATCAACTCAATAACTTTGCATATTGATGGTTTTTGAATCGATTATGCCCCTCCTTTGACCTACTTAAATAAGAAGGAGAGGCAAAATGGGCAAACACCTCTTGAAAGCACTCTGTTTGTACTCTATCTCTTTTCTATTGCAGCAGGGCAGACCCTTAAAATAGTGGCTGGTCGGCCATCAATCAACCGGCCGACCATCTTTTCTTAGCCAGCCAACCACTTATTTTAGACCAGCAGTGTCCTCTTTTAGCAGAACAGAGCAGAGGTTGGGAGCCAAAACATATCTTTTCTTTTGACTGCAAAATATAATGGTTCCAACAGCAAAACAGAGAGGTTTTTAGGTGAAAATCTAAATTCATGGACATGCACTCCATCGCTTGTTCATACTCTTGGTTTAAATGCTCTAGAAGCAATATGTTGTTATTCAATTACCTACCTTCCTTTAAACTCATTGTACTTAGTTAATTTAGCTCATTAGTTGGATTTGTAATAATTGGTTAGGTAGGACTAGCTAATTGATATTGTAATAATTAGAATTAGGATATCTATTCAGACACTCTTGTGCAAGGGCAAAAATGTAGTAATGTGTATGTCTTCCAACCCCCATTTCTTTCTCCCTTTTATTTACTTGCTTATGATGGATGGCATAGAGCATCATGTTTCTTTTAGCATTTTCCATGATTTGCATCCATTTGTCTTGCATGCATAAAGGTTCGGTTCATTATTCTATCCATATTGTCGTTTATTACTTTCATTGAATACGTGCGCTACCGCATGCTATCAAATTGATTCACATGCCATATTAGACAACCGAACCTATTAGTTACATTTTTGTATGTATTGCATTAGTCATTTGCATTGAGTAGGAGCATGCATCTTTCTAATTGTTTTGTTTCTTTTGTCTCACCTTGGAGTACTAGGTGAACACTTATTGCTTTAGCATATTACATTTGTGTGATTGTTGCCATATCGAGCATGATACCATGAGGTTAAGTGCTTAATTGATATAACTCTTGAATGCCTGTGGATGAAGGCTAATTGCTTAAATTGGGATAACTTGATTAATGTACATATGATATCGCTTTTTTGGTACATATTGGAAACACTTTTTTAAAACATACATGAAATCAAAGTGTTCTAACTTTTGCAAATTAGTCTATAGTTGTGTGCGTTACATTGTAAAAATTGCCTAATAAATCGGAAAAAGAGCATATAATGTAAATAAGAATCACATCATAATTAGTAGAGGCCGATCTTTGATCGGGCGAGTGGGGTGCTCAACTCATGACCTCCTCTCATATCTAAGTTCGCAAGCCGAGACACTTTGGTGATGACGAACATGTGGCCTTTGGCACGAGTCATGAGTTTCCTAAATTTTCCAAAAATATTTAGGTGGTGACTCTGAAATCTAGCAAAGCAGTCCATTTTTTGCATTTTGATTCAAAATCGATTTTACAAAAGAATTGCAGGATTTGGACTCTTTTGTGTTTATCTATTTCATATTGCACTTGTGAAATTAAATTCAAAACCACGGGAGTCCGAATTGTATCCAAAAGAAGCATGAAAAGCAAGCCACATTTTGGTAGTGGCGACGGTAATGATTTTAGTGGATTTGGGAATAGTGGTACTGCTAGCATTGGTATTCTTGGAAAACACCCTCCTTGTTGGTTCACTTGTTCTATGAATAATCTTTTTGTTGAATGTGCTCTCAATCTGAACCCCTAATTCATGCAAATTTTTGAAAGTGAACAGTGGAGTGACTATTAACTTTTGTAGTATGTTAGGCTCAAGGTTCTGCACCACTATCCGCACTTGGTCCCTCTCAAAAGGTCGATCTGTCATTTGTGCTGCCTTTGCTCTCCACCTTGCAACAAATTCCACAAAAGGTTCTTTAGGATTCTGGTGGGTTGCTTCAAGCTCTTGGATGGTCATTTCAATTTGGGTGTTGTAAGAATACTGATTGACAAACATGTTAGCCAAATCTTTCTAATTCTACTTCACTTTATCCTCTAACTTGGCATACCAAGTGGCTGCTATACCCGACAGGATTCTTCCATACAAAGAGAGTTTCTGAGGCTTAGTCAGACCCATCAATTTCTTCACGTCCAAGAAAAGCCAGATATGTACCGTAGGATCTCCAGACCCATCGAAACGGTCGATGGGTGGCATTTTGAATCTATCTAGAAGCCTTACGGTAGCGTCGGTGTACCCATCCTCAATTTCGAGAATGGAGTTCATTCCCTGTGCCTTTTGAATTGCTTCCCAAGGTTAGCAATTTTTAACAAGGGCGGGTCGAGCTCATTAATATCGAGGGGAAAAAGCCCCTCATTAGGCTGCACCAGGGGTCTGAAAACTCGAGCTTAAGCTAAACCTTCTCGAAAATCTGGACCCTACAAATCTTCAGCTGGCGAAAGTGGGTCAAAGTTCGACTGGGGGCCCGGGACTAGATGTGTGGTAGATGCCCCAGACGAGCGTTACATCTCAGCAATGGTCTCATCCTGCACGGCGATTCCCTGGTTTAAGACCGTTATCATGACCATAACTTCTTTTGGACTCTATGCCATCACGGGTCTGCTAAGTTAGCAATTGGAGAAATGGATGGGCGTAGCCTGAGAGCTGACTAACAAGAATTTCGACCCAGTTATACTTGATGTATTTGAACTGGATTAGTCTAGATAGGTTTGACTAGATTGGCCTTTTTTAGAATGGGTCTTTTGGCATTAGATAGATCTTTTCTAAGTTGGCCTTTTGGGGATTAAATGGACTGGACGTTTGCTGAGTGGGTTTTTTTCTGAGATTGGATGGACTGTGATGGGTTAAGGCGGGTACTGCTCATTCTCTGGCTTAACAAACCTGACATTAAAAACAAATGCCTCATTAGATCAGGATACCGGGTATGCCAGTCAAAGTAAAGCAAGATACAATTTTTGGCCCTTTTTTCTGGTCTTGCCAAAAATTCACCCATATCAAACACAAACCCATGGATTTCAACCCAAATTTTGATTCTGATATGACCCTCAAGTTTGAAAAGAATCGCCTCAAGATTAAGACATTCCCAAGATTGCATCATACATTTCCAAAGATTTCACATTTTGCTTAAAAGGCGTTCAAAACACCCCTATGAGAGGTTATGGTTTCCCTATCTTAGCTTTTGGAGTGATCTACAGCTTTACTATTCAAACAAACGGTATCATGACATCCTGAATAGGGGTGAGCCTCCTGTCTTATTTTGGAATAGTCACTAGAACTTACTACATACACTACGCCAACTAGTCAAAAAAGGTACCTCGGCAAGATTACCTAATATACCTCTCACACCTAACACCGAGAAATGAAAGGAGGATCGAGCGGTACAGCGGTAATCCAAATCCAAGGATTGTGTTTCCAACATGGTAGAGCCCACAACCGTCCAGCCTTTTGGCAAGCTTTTTAGGCAAGCCTCCAACAAGCCGTCTAGGAATAGCATATGGAAAACATAGTGACTTAAAGTAACAATGCAAATGTAATGCAAAAAACATATATCTATAAATAAAATGTCACATCATGAAGTTCAAGTCAAGTTCTTTAAATCCCCAGCGGAGTTGCCAGAAATTATAGCTTGCTATTCGTGCTCCTTTCGGATACTACTAGCCCTACAGTTCGGACTCCCGTGATTTTGAATCTGATTTCACAAGTGCAATGTGAAACAAAGAAACACAAAAGAGTCCAAATACAACAAACTTTTTGGAAAATCAATTTTTATTAAGAATGCCAAAAATGGACTGCATTGCCAGATTCAAAGTCGCTACCTAAATATTTTTGGAAAATTTAGAAAACCCATGACTCGTGCCAAAGGCCACGTGTCCGTCATTACCAAAGTGTCTCAGCTTGGGAACTTAGGTATGAGAAGAGAGGGTCATGAATTGAGCACCCCACTCACCCGATCAAAGATCGGCCTCTACTAATCATGATGTGATTTTTATGTGCAATATATGCCCTCGTTCTGATTATCTATCCTATCTTTACTATGTGATGCACACAAGATAGACTAATTCACCCAATTTAGAACGTTTTGATTTCAGGTTCGTTTTGAAAATTGTGTGAATATGTGCCACTTGAAAAAGTGATCTCATATGTGCATTAATCAAATTATCCCAACTTAAGCGAAAAGCCTCCATCCACAGGTATTCAAACAGGTATATCAACTAAACATTTTGCCTCATGGTAAACATGTTTGACATGGTAACATTAACATTTGTGCAATATGCTAAAGCGAAAATGCTTTCCTAGTACTCAACTGGGGCAAGCCAAAAGGAATAAAATAGTTAGAAAGAATGCATGATCCTAACGATGCAAATGGCTAATGCAACACATACAATATGCAAATAACAGGCTCGGCTACTAGCATGACATGCAAGTCAATTCAAGGCATGCAACAAAACAGGTATTTGAATAAGGAATTTGAAATTGACATTAATTCGTATGATGAGCCGAACCCTTATGCATGCAGGATGAATGGATGCAAGTCATGGAAAATGCTAATTAAAACATGATGCTATACAACCATAGTAAGCGCATAAATAAAAGAGAGAAAGAAATGGGGGTTGGAAAGTTTCAAACCATATTTCATAAACTTGAGGGTGTTTAGAATCAAGTTTGTTTAACTACAAGCATCATCTATTTCAAGAGGTATAACTTTTGCATCTTCTTCCTTATTTCTCTTTTACTTTTTTCCTCTCTTTTCCTTGCTTTATTCACTGTCTTTGGACTATTTTTGTAGGCCGAAACTTATGATTTAAAAGCTACCAAGGGAGGAGGGGTTAACCATCCTTCCTTGAACCTTATTCCAAGCTTATATCTTTTTGTTTCCCACTTATTTCTCTAATTTTAGCCACTATTTTTGGGCTGTTTTTGGATTATTTTCAGAGGCTAAAATCTGTGATTTGAAGCTGTAAAAAGTAGAGGGGTTAGCCACCCTTTCTTAGGCTTGTTTACTAACTTTGTTCTCTTTAATCTTTGCTTACTTTTTCTAGCTTTTCAAACTATTTTCAGCTTGTTTTGGGGGCTGTTTTGTCACTATTTTTTTGGTTTTAGGGGTTGTTTAATTCATTTAATTATTTTATGCTTTGAATACTTTGCTTGTTGTGTTGTAAGTCCTCATGGCTTCGGTTGTTTAGGCCTTAGACACCACGTCATTCAAGTTGATAGCTTTCTTTATCTAGTTTTCATGTAAAGAGTCTCACTTTTGTAATAATTAACTTTGCATAATCATTTCTGCGCCCTCCCTCCTTTCTTGGTTTTCTTTGTTTGAGAGTTATTTCAAGCAATTGATTGTTATTCGAGGCATGAGAAAGAGACCTCCTATGCTCAATGGCTTAATCTATTCGGAGGTTCATCGTCAAGGCATAGTCTCTCTTTCATGCTAAAGATTACTTCTCGTTTGACATTTCTCTTCATTTAGTGGACTTAAATATCACTTTGGGACAAAATGATTAAAGAATGGAAAAGTAAGTCAAAAAGAACTAATAAAATTGGCTTAAAATCAATGAAACTGACATAAAAAAGATAAATAAAATTGGTTGGATTCGGCCAGACATTATGCCGAATCCATCACGTCAAGAGTCATCATTTATTAATTCATGATATTTTGATGAATTTTGAGGCATGTCTACCTCTCTCTTTGAGCTAACTTCATGATAGGAGGGAGGGGTGGTTGTCTTTTATTGCATTTATTAACTTTTTGTCCAAACGTGCTCAAAATCATCAAGCAATCAACTTGCTACCATTGATGGTTTCGGAACCGAATTCATTCTTCCTTTGAGTTTCCTCATGACAAAGAAGAGCAGAACGGACAAACAGGGCTTAGAAAGGCTCTGTCTGCATTGTTTTCACCTCAAAGCACAAAAATATTTTTCTACATGAAAATAGGGCACGACCGGATTTTATTAGACCTGGCCGAGCCTCATTAAGGGCCGATCGGGCTCTAATGTTTGGTAAACTGAATCCTTTTGACAAAAACAGAGAGCAATGGTTGAGGATGAAACAGAACAGTTTCCCAAGAGGCAGACAGAACAGTTTTTGAGAGTGCGTGCACGATCATTGGTTTATTTTTAAATGGATTATTATAATATCATTGTTGTGATAAATTAGATATTTATTCATTTATTATTCATTCAGATTTGTAATAAGTAGTTGATTTGGACACTTGGACATTCAGACCCTCTTGTATGAGGGCAAACGTTTCAGGAACAAGCTCTAATGGTGTATGTATTGTTCAAGAAGATTTGAAGATCAAAGGAGTAAGAAGATGGTTTTAGCTCTCAACATCCTTCAAAGCATTTAGGAAAATCTTCTAACCTTTAATTCCAAAAGGGGGTCTATTTATAGAATTTGAGCCAATTTGGTTGAAAATATCTTCAAACAAAGCTAGTTGTCCAATTCCATATATCCAGCTGTTCTGTTTGGGGCTAATGAGACCCAGCCGGGCCCAAAAACACACGGTCGGGCCGAAAATGAAAAGCCAGGCCTAAAAAGGGACTTTGGTTTATTTTTCATTGAAACCCGGCTGGGTCTAAAGAAGCCACAGCCGAATCTAAACAAACCTAGCCGGGTCAAAAAAAACTCTACTTTCAAGCCCGACTTCAAACGGGCATATCTCCCTCATCCGGACTCGGTTTTAGGTGATTCTTGAGTCTAAATTGAAGCCCCAGAAGTCCAATTTCCAATGGTGGTGGCCTCACATATAAATTATAAGTGTAGAAAGAGATATGCCTAATTTAGTAAAGGCTATTTATTTCTTTCTTAACGGTTTGTTGCTCAACCTCTTCCCCAACTAGTTTTCTTGCATCCCCTCCGATTTCCTTCAAATCCAAACGTATAAATAAGATGTTTTTAAAGATTTTTCAAAGAGTTCACCTCCCTTCCATTTATTTCCACTTTGTCTTTATTCGGTTTACCGAAAAGTGCAATATTTTAAATGAAATGCAAGCCTCAGAACATTGTAGAAACATTTGGAAAAATATTTTGAAAAAGAGGGTTTTAAGGTCTAAAATAGTTTGGCCAAAATGAGGTGTAAGGTTTGGGATTAGAGCTTGAATCCAAATTTCTTCGCCGAGAATTCAAAAAATTGTACAGTGTAACTTTCATCATCGAGTGTTTGGAATAAAGCACCTAAGTCTTAAGGGTGGTCAAAAATGGGGTGTCTACAGTTCCCTAATTAATACAATGTAATTCATAGGTTATACCAAGAATGAATATTTAAAATAAAAAAAAAAACATATAGTTCACATATAGTATATATTTTGTTCTAGTCGTACTCTAGATGTTATTCTACTTCCAAGCTATTTTATAGGACAAACCAATGCGCCATTTCGCAGTCGGCTATAGACACATCAGTTGCCCTTGGGAGTAAACCAAATGAATGAACATTTTGAGTGAAAATCGCCAACCCTAGGCCATTGTCACCCCTGTCATAGTTCTGTTCTTCCCAGTTAAACATCGTTTCTACTCCGCTCAAATACATTAAACAAAATGTCGTACACTTTTGGAAATGTAAGCCACCGCAATGGGACCTTCTGGCCAAACGATATTGCCAACAAATCCTTTCAAAAGTCTGAGCATCCTACATGGCAATATGATTTCAATATCAATATTTACATTTTGTACTATATTTAAATGAATATGATTTGGACGCATAGTTATACCATTCAATGGGATACATCCATCGATATTGCACAAGCCCTCCAAGCATAGCCTCGTGAGGCAAATGAATTGCCACATGGACCATGACATCAAAAAAAGCAGGAGGAAAAATCTTCCCAAGCTTACAAAGTATAAGAACAATTTGTTCCTCTAGTTTCTCCAAATCAGTCACCCTCAATGTCATTGAGCATAACTATTTAAGAAAAGTTCCCAACTCAAAAAGTCTGGTCCCAATCTCCTTGGAAAGGTATCCAAGCATTCCAATTAGAAGTAGTCACTGTAAAAGGACGTGACAGTCATGACTTTTGAGGCTAGCTAATTTACCACCATGAGCGATGACACAGTTAGATATATTTGCTGCATAGCCATTTGGAAACTTAATCGATTTCAAGAAATCACAAAAACCTTGTCTCTCTGCCGGGGACAATGTGCACGATGCCAGAGGCTTCTCAAATGAGCCATTGGAACGCCTCTTCAAGTGTAAATCCTTTTGTATTCGCAAGTCCTCCAGATCATTGCTTTTTCAATGTCCTTATTCTTGTCATCTATGCTCAATAGTGTCCCAACCATATTGTCGCATATATTCTTCTCTATGTGCATGACATCAAGGTTGTGTCGAAGTTTCAGCGTTTTCCAATAGGGTAGGTTGAACATAATGCTTTTTTATTTTATTTTTTGTCCAATTAGGAGTTGGATTTTCATTTCTTTGTCTTTTCAATTGTCTAGATGCTTTCCATGTGGCCTGTACATCCTAGAATCAATTTGCTCTAGTATTTGTTCTCCCGATAACTCCACAAGTTTGGCCCAATTCTCAATTTCATCATTGAAGAGCCTACTCCTTCACCAATTATGGTTCTCAGGCAAGTAACGGCGGCCACCCACATACCTTATCTTACTTCACAAACTCTAAGATGATGCATCAATGCTACAATTAGGGCAAGCGAAGTAACCTTTTGTACTCTAACTAGATATGTTACAATATGTAGGGAAGTGATTGATGGTCCACATGTGTGATAATCCTATCCTGTGTTATGTTAATTAATCTTAATTATGATTGTGGTTATGTGCTTAATATGATTTTGAGTGCTACTTATATGATTATGTGTGTGTTTGAATTCCTATCTGTTCACCATAGGAAAATCTATTTGATTTTCTACTATAGAATCTAAATTAAAGGTCGTAGAGGCGTCAGAAAGTGAAATTGATTGTATTTTTGTGCTTAGCATGATTTTAGAACCTATGGTGAAATTTAATTAGAAATTGATTTGGATCAAACTAATTAGATCGAACTGATTAATTAAGCTTAATTACTTAGCCTTAATCAAATTGATTAAGGCAAACATATATAAGGGCCCCATTACACTTAACTCTCCATTTTCTTGAACTCAAAATCTGAAATTACACTCTAAAGAGAGAGGGTGAACTGAATTTAGAGAGAGAAAGGAGCCATTCTTGAAGATTTTGCAAGAGAACTCAAGTTTTGGAAGGCTAGGGTCTAGAACTAGCTAAAATTGTGAAGGTTGAAGCTCCTAGGTGAGTAATTGAGCATAAATTCATGAGTTTGAGTTTGTAATTTTGTGAATTCAAAGTTAAGTGGTAATTAAGAACAAGAATTGAGTTGAATTTGATGAATTTGAAGTCATTATAAACGTGCATGTAAAAGATTACCATGAATTTGTGTATTTGAGCATGAAACATACGATCCATGTTGAATTTTGACTAAGATCCATGCTTTCGATCATCTTTTGCATCATTTAAGTTGAGAATGGGAGTTATATTCCATATGCAAGCACAATTCATGGAGGTATAAGTTTTGGTTGCATGAATTTGAAGTATTGGAGATAAATTTGGTATAAATTGAGATGCATGTAATTAATTCGTGGGAATTGAGCTTCATAATGTTGTAAATTTAGTATTTGTATCATGTTAGAAGATGTACAAGTGAATTATGGGTCATAACATGCAAGTTACATCTATTGGAATGTAAATGTGAAACTTAAACAGAATTCTGGAAAACCCAGAATTCGACCTGTCCGCTCGAGCGAGGAAAGTCTCACTCGAGCGTGAAAACTTAGCTCCCAGAAGTTTTGCAGAAATTTACACTGTGGCTCGAGCGGCGAACTCTATGCTTGAGCAAACCTTGTTTTGAAAAACTCCCCGCTCGAGTGTCAGAAATCTCGCTCGAGTGTGAAATGCATGTAACCAGTATCTTTACAGAGTTTTGCAGCTCGCTCGAGCGACCAAAGCTGCACTCGAGCGGAGAGCCCTGTTTCAGAAATTTTGAAAAGTGGTTTTGTGTTTTGTTTTCCGTTCTCTTTCATTTCTAAGCACTCTTAGACATACATTAAGCATTGTAAATGGACTAAGAAGATAAGAAAGAGGCCTAAGAGGGATGTATGAATTAAGAATGGATTGAATCGTTTGTAACCCTATATGTTATGTAATGTGTAGGGTCAAGCGCAAGGGCAAATCCACCGGCAGAACATTGTGAGTAATATCTTAATAAGAATGTATTGAAGTATGCTACTTCCAAATGCTCACTTATGTATGAGTTTTACAGAGTTATTAAATTGAATTGGATATTTGTCATATGAATGATTGGGCCAAAGTTTGTTTGACATAAGCAATTGGGCCAAATGTCGTTTGACATGAACAATTGGGCCAAAGGCCGTTTGCTAGAAATGATTGGGCCAAAGGCCATTTGACATAAATGATTGGGTCAAAGGCCGTTTGACATGAGCGAATTGGGCCTAAGGCCGTTTGATAAGAATGGATTGGGCCTAAGGCCATTTGATGCGTTTGGGTCTAAGGCCGTTTGATGTATTAAATAGAAAAATGAATGGGCCTAAGGCCATTTGATATGATTGTTAACAAATTTTCATTCATGTAACTTCCTTATTTGATATTATTCACTAGGCTTTCGCTCATTCTCATTCATGTGTATGTAGGTGAGCAAAGAGACGTCCTGACCAGCCTCGGTGAAGACTATGAGAGGAAGTCAAGTTTTTGAGGAGTCAGCCCGCATGTCTCACGCACAAGACTTTGTTTTTGTTCCTTTCGTTCTTTTGTTACTCTTTTGCTATTTTGGTGAACACATTGGATCACTTATGTATATGAGTTTTTGTTTGACTGACTGCATATTTGAAAGTTCCTAGATGTATATAAGATGTTAACTCTATGTATATGTGTGAGTCATTATAAAATACCTTTGGAATGATTTTGCTATACCATGTAAGCACAGCTTATTGACCAGAGTTTTTAAATCTGCTTCTGTTTTGGCCCCTTTAATATTTCTGAAATTGTTTGAGGTCATAGATAATCTCATGATTATTGACTGGTTATGACCTTAATTCTTAGGGGCAAGATCGGGTCATGACAACATGACTACTGCATGCATTCTAAATATTTGACCGTTTGAGGCATCATATGTTTGCACACTATGCTCCCACAAATTCTTTAACTCCTCTAGTACTGGTTGTAAGTAAACATCGATGTCTCTTCCAAGCGCTGATGGTTCGGGAATAAGTAATGACATCATTATAAATGGCTCTTCCATACACTTCCACGGGAAAGATTGTAAGGCATTAAGATTACGAGCCACATGCTATACGATGTGCTCATATTTCTAAACGGATTGAAACAGTTTATGGCAAACCTTAGCCTTACATTTCGGGGCTCTACAGAAAATGTAAGATGTTTCCTATCAAAGTCCTTCCATGCCTCACCATCGGCTAAATGCCTTAATATTCCATCATCCAGACGCTTCTCTTTGTGCCATCTCATATTTGTGGCTATTTTTTTTTGACATGTACAATCTTTTCAACCTCGGTGTCAAATGAAAGTACCTCAATATTTTGTGAGGAATCTTTTTACCACTGTGACCGTACAACTTGTATCTAGACTCCTTACATGTAGGGAAATTCTCTAGTTTCGTTTTGTCCTTCTAAAATAAAACACATTCATTCTTGCATGCATGAATGGCCTCGTATCCCAAACCCAATTTACGTGAAAACTTTTTCGCTTCATAAAGGGTTCATGGAACGGTTTCATCACACTTTGGTAGAATGTCTTTGAAAATTTGCATAACTATATCGAAAGATTTGTTGCTTCATTTATTGTAAACCTTAATGTGAAGCATCTTAATAACGAAAGACAACATGGAGAACTTTTCACACTTCAGGTATACTTTGCGTTGAGCATCATCGAACAACTTAATGAACTTTAATGAGACCACTCATGTAAATCTCTTCCAATATAATAGGCAATTCACCCAAATTATCATGATTGTCAAAATTTACAACTCCATCTCTGTCATGACCTAAAACTGCCCCTATAGGTTTAGCGTCATAACCAGCCAGTAATCTTGGGATTACCAAAGGCCTCTGAACAAATAAATAATATATAGGGGCTAGCGGGAAGAAAATACAAACATATAATGTCCATAGAGCTGTGTAGACATACATGAGACTGAAAATTTAAAAACTTAATTTACATAATCAAGACGTCATACCCACGTCACCATTCATACATACAGACAAACAAAAGGCTTGTTCAACTAACAAAAAAAACACAAGATCTTTAACATGATTCACAAAACTTGACCACTGCAAACAAGAACCTCCTCGAGAGGCACTGTGGTTGGCTGACAAAATAGAAATCCAGACCATCAACTCTAAGCTTGATCACGTGCCTGGTCACCTACATACACACATACATAATACATTGAGCTGGAGCCTAGTGAATAACAACAGAGTAAAGGATTTATGAATGATGTCCAAACAGTTACAAAATTAGAGATCATATCAAAAACAAATTCAAATTCATATACATAATCAGTGGTCATAAGTAGTTATATGTGGTACATCCATTAGCTATCATATTATCTTGGTCCTGGGACCCATATGCATAGTCAGTACCAATGACCCCAAAGATCCATATCTTGTGCACAAGCAGCCATGGTATTGTTTTCCCTAGGCAAGGGCCATGTATAACCACAGTATTATTTCCCCTGGGTAAGGGCCATATTAACATATGCCACGGTATTGTTTCTCCCGAGCAAGGGCCTTGTGAACTAAGGATGCCACAAATATATTTCGGAAAATTAGACACTCATTCACTATTCATAAAATAGCATTTTATAAAACAGATCATATCTTAACATTTTGAAATACTTATAATCAAACATAGCTTTACAGAATTGTTACTCACAGATAGCTCTGATAGCAAAATGGACGGAGCAGACAGATCAGATAG